>JAMYHX010000001.1:0-436469 GCA_025529335.1 Rhizopus sp. PT2906
TTTTTTTTTTTTGAGAGAGAGACAATTTTGACCTAAAAGACATTTCTTGTCTTCATTCTTATGACTTGCATTGCTTCCTCTATCGCTTTGGTTATGCCCTGAATCCATAATTTAACATATTTTCTAAGCTATTTACTCTCTTCCATGTTTTATTGATAGTCCATCATGAAACATAATCCATTACAAAAATGGAAGACCTGAGTCAACCCACTTTAACCCAAATGTACATTGCATCATGCCCTTAATCCAGTTTATTTGTTTACATGTCAAAGCCAAGAGAAAAATCTGAAAGTTCCATAAAAATAATGTCAAAATAGGAGGAGGGAGGAGATAAATATATAATTCATGCAGTTTACATGAATGCCTTTGATAACGTAAAAGGAATAAGAACCACTACTGATGATCCCAGTCAATGTACTTTATTCTTTATCGTCAAGATGACCATAACTAAGACCCGTATTCACGGTTGTAATGATCATAGGCTTTTATCATCAGCCCTCTGTGGCCTTGCTATCATAAGGGCAAATAAAATGTGGCGACGAAATTGTATGCCATCGCATTTGGCTTACTTTACTGACTACTTCTAATTATTATATCGATCTAGCTACTGATGCTCATCAAACGAAATTATTTCGTGTTATATGCTTACTCAAACATTTAACGAGCGGTGATCCAGGCTCTCTCTTATCTATGCATAACTCCTAAATACGTATCCTTTGGTGTCACAACCACATCCAAACTGCTTCATAGTCTTGCATAATACTTCCCTTTACTTTCTCCTATAGTATTCTCTGACTATTGGCATCATTCTTCTTCTTTTTTTTTTTATCTTGCTTAGTACTGTTGACGTTTAATCTCCATCTACAACGTTTAGTAGTGGTATAATGCTTATGATTTTCTCTTTCTGGGAAGTAACGTAAGGCTTAGTTTATTGTATCACTGTCTATGTTGAAACTGCATAATATTTTTTTGAAAATCCGTAAGGCTCTCTTAATTATTTTGCCTTTATGATGTCTTCACGTTGTTTGGTTGATTACCTTGCCTTCTTGAGCATAGCAAATAGCAAAGATATTATTTTTGCAATTACTACTACTACTACTACTACTATTACTAACAAGTGTGTTCTCTCTGCGGTATTTACCTACAAGCTGATAGTAGTGAGGAGAGCCAGTGATATTGGGCTATTTGATCTTCATAAAGATGTAGGAGCATTAAAGTTTTCTCCGTAAGGATATGCTCAACAGGCTCATCCTTACAGTCATTTCAACGAAGTACAACTTGAAGAATTGAGAAAGGAAAACACTCAACTAAAAGCACAAGTTGAGGCCACGCGTTCTAGTGTGATTAAAGTAATCATTCCAAGACATACAGAGCAAGAAAAACTGGCCCATGGCTTGTTTGCAGATAACTTGTCCCCTAAGCCTATCATTGACCATCCATGTAACAAGGACTCAAGTAGGAGGCACCAATTCTCATGGGATCTTTATAGAAAGCTTATGGAAAAGAAAAAGAAAAGAAGCAAGTATAGAGAGCATAGAGAGCGGTCAAAGGAGAGGAAGGGGTTGAAGGAATGGATGGGACCAAGGTTTGCTAAGAACCAAACTAGCCCAGTGTTAACTGGGCTAGTTTGGATGGGCAATCTATAATACTACATATCAATTTCTTACAAGAGTAAATGATATAACTTAGGGCTAACTGGAAATATAGTTGACCTTACTTTTTGGTCCAAAGAAGAAAAGAAAGGAAGTCAAGATCAAACTATGTGCAGGAAGTCTCTAACGGTTTTTCCTTTTGCTATAAAGTGTTGACCGTATTTATCTTATACATATCAGAGATATCAAGCTCGTTTTATGTATTATACTATGTTGTCTTTTAAATAATAAGGATTGATAGCCAATTAAAGTGTAATTGTTATTGTTCTTAAATTGTGTGCGAATAATTTGTGAATAAAATGTAGACTTTTCCTTCAATAAATAACAAAAAGTTGTCTTTATTTTGCACAAACAAGGATTGGACGTTCATTTATTTACTTTTGTTACTAGAAAACTTGTTTACGAAGTTCTCGAGCTTATTTTCAATCTTGTCTGCCAAAGATTTATTAAACGTTTCTGACTGATCCGTTGTCTCTTGCTGTGTATCTTGGGCAGTTGGTGCATCAGACTGAGGATAATCACCCATGTAAGAAGCTTGTTGAGGAGCAGTGTTGCCATAATTGTAGTCAGTTTGACCAGTAGTGTTACCATAGTTGTAATCAGTTTGACCAGTAGTGTTACCATAGTTGTAATCAGTTTGGCCAGTAGTGTTGCCATAATTGTAGTCAGTTTGGCCAGTAGTATCACCATAGCCATAGTCACTTTGGCCAGTAGTATTGTTATCATAGTTATAATTGGTTTGAGCAGCAGTGTTTCCAGGATTATAAGTAGTTTGAGCTTCAGTAGATCCAGGAGAATATCCTCCTCCCTGTTGAGCAGGACCCATATTGTAGTCTTCGGGGTAGGTAGTCTTGTTGTCGTCTGGAGTAGGCATACGATTCATAAAAGAAGAGAGTTCGTTTTCATTATGCTTCAAGATCCTTTTATACTATATTTCGACTCAGTGAAACAAAGTATGAAAAAATGCTGATGCAATCTAGGGAAACCCAAGTCATAAGTACTAATACCGGGCCATTGATAAATGCATTTAAAACCGTAGTATAAGTTGCATAAACTTTATATAAACCTAACCCCTCTTTAACAATGCATGGAACCATTCTTGTTTTAGTGCGTTATGGTACTGATTTGGTAAACGAATTCATGACAGTCTATGTGACAGTCTTTTTTGGTCTCTTGTTCTCTGCTGTTCTCTCTCTCTTTTTTAAATAAATAGAAATGTCTGAAAAGTACAAGAATTTAAAGGTTAAAGATCTCCAAGGTAATCAACTTTGAAGCTTTCACAAACGAAATAACGACTGATATCAATAAAGAGCTCTTGCAGAAAAACGGACTTCCTCATACAGGCAAAAAGGAAGAATTGATTGAAAGATTAGTTCAACACGACGAAACTATTGAAAAAGAACTCGGCTCTCTAGAAGAAGAGTTTGGTAATCTTGAGGATTATAAAGGGTAAAAAAAAAAGAAGGAGGAATGAAAGAATTTTTAATTGATGAAGCATGTAGAGATGCCAATCCCGTAGAACTCACTACGGATATATCGAATGAAGCTAATGCAATAGCCAAAGAAAAGGCTCAGGAAGAGGAAAAGACAGAAGAGCCAAAAGAAGAAAAGGAAGAAACAAAGAAAGGGGATGATAAACCAAAGTCAGATTTCAAATATACGCCCATCACCTTTGACAAGGCATCTTCTACCTCTCCAAAGCCCATCGTTCCTGTCACGCCCAAGGAAGTAGCAGTAAGCGACGATGCAGAAAAGGCAATAGAGAGAGCAAAACGCTTTGGCGTACCATTGACTGAAAAGGCAAGAAAAGAACTTCGTGCAAAACGATTTGGATTGGATAAAGGCGGAAATGATGACGAAATACTGAAGAAGAGAGCAGAACGATTTGGTCTTAATAAAGGTGATAATGATCCTGAGAAACTAAAGAAGAGAGCAGAACGATTTGGATTGAATAAGGGAGGAAATGATTCAGAGATTCTAAAGAAGAGAGCTGAACGGTTTGGATTGAATAAGGTACCTACTACTACTGATCCTGCGGAAGAAGAAAAGAAGAGAAAGCGCGCCGAGAGATTTGCAGAAGACAATGCAAAGAAACAAAAAGTGTAAATGAGCGTCGGAGTAAAAACTATGATTTATGTCCTTTTGGTTCTTTTCCCTTTTACTCTTTCTTCCTTTCATTTTATTTCAAAAAATAAAACAAGGTTAATGAAAATAGGTAATAGTTTGGCTTTTCTTTGTGATTGATTTGTATTTATGTGCAATATAAGCTTGCTGTCAGTTTGATCCAAAATGGGGCGATGTCTATGGCAATATGAGAACGGCAAATGACATGCTAAAAGAGTACTTTAAAAGAGAGATACATTGATTTCTATAATTATTAATACATGATTTAAGCTACATATCAAGCGACATAGACGTACTCATTCTACCCGAAATGGCCTTTACAGGTATTGTTCAAATCGATCTTTATAAATGTTCTTTTCTTTATATCCTTTTTGCTTAGGATACGTCTTTAACTCGGTTGAAGAGATTATGCCATATCTTGAAGATGCAGAGACTGGCCCAACAGTTAACTGGGCTAGAAAACAAGGTATAGCATAGAGTTATATGCATCGTAAATGATTAACCCGCGCGTTCCTTCCCTCCTTTAGCCCAAAGGCTAGAGTGTTATGTGATCGTAGGATACCCTCAAAAGGAAGGCAATAAATACTACAATAGTCTCTGTTGCGTAGATCCTCAAGGGAATTTGATCAAGACATATCAAAAATGCTTCTTGTTTGAAACTGATGAACAATGGGCCACTGAAGGTTCAGGTTTTGTGTCTATGGAAATGGATGGTTTAGGAAAGGTAATTGTTATACAAATGACATATATACTCTTTTCTATTTATTTGCTGTTGTTGTTGTTGTTGTGTCATAGGTGGGATTTGGCATATGTATGGATATCAACCCTTATCAGTTTAAAGCTGATTTTTACGACCATGAATTTGCAAATTATCACCTAAAACATGATACGGACATCATATTCTGTTGTATGGCCTGGCTAAAGGGTTCAGGTGATGAACGAGATATGATCAAGTACTGGGCGTTTCGATTATTACCACTACATAGCGACTCAGCAAACGAAAGGCATACGTATTTTATTGCATGTAATAGAACAGGTGTAGAAAGAGGAAAAGAGTTTGCAGGTACAAGTTGTGCTTTAGATATATCCAACAAAAACTTTACTATACTAGATTTTATGGGTTGCGATACAACAGGTGTCATGATTACTGAAATTTTACGATAATTGTGTCTTTCTTCTTTTTATTGATAAAAGTCTTCGTCCTTTACAGCATTTTCATCTTCTTTATAAATCTTGATTGTCTTGTCTGCTTCACCCGTGATCAAACGTGAGCCTGTTTTATCAAAAGTACTGCAAAAGATACCTGCTTCAGCATCAAGAGAACCTGGTTGCACTATAGTGTCCATTGATTGGAAATTGTATCCTGACTTCCAGTCATTAAATCCTAGTGAACCATCATCACCGCCAGAGAAGATAACACCGTCCTGGTTTACTGATATTGTGTTGATGATAGCTTTTCTCCTCTCGTAATTTTGAATGAATGTGCCTTCTGGGCATTTCCATCCTTTCACTGCATCGGCACTGCCACTGACAAAACCAAACTCGGTAGGATGAAGTGCAATAGCACGCACGCTCTTTTTGTGATGTGTCAAGACACCCATAGTCTTACCAGCTGCCAAATCCCACAATCGCATGGTACTATCCATAGAACCTGTGATGACTTGAGGATCAGCTTCTTGACATTTAACAGCCGACACCGTGCTTGTGTGGCCCGTAAGTACGTGGATTGCTTGCTTTGTTCTCATGTCCCACACTCTTGCGGTTGCATCTCGACCAGACGTAACAAGGACATCCAATGTGGGATGCAAACTTAACGAATACACGCCCGATAGATGACCGTGGTAATGACGAATGACCTTGTTTTGTTCCAAATCCCAACACTTTACCATCTTGTCCTCACCACAAGAAAAGAGGTATGGATGTCTTGGAGAAACCTCTAGCGCACGTACGGTACTGATGTGGCCTGTAAGTGACAACTTTAAAGTACCTGATGCTAAATCCCAAATTTTGATAGTACGGTCTCCAGCACCAGTAGCAAACCATTTGTTACCAGGCTCGACAGCAACAGCTCGTACCCAACCCAAGTGTCCACTGATGACACGCATCAACTTCCAAGGAGCATGCCAAACTGGACGAATGATTCTAGCTCTTGCTCTACGTACAAGTGAACCTCCACCGGCTATACTGTCTCCAAATATATCTGGTGTATATTGATCTTTATGACGGATAGCAACAACGCCTTCATTTTTACCATCCCTACATTCTAATGGTTAATCTTTTTTTTTTTTCCTTTAAAATTGTCATCCTACAGTTTTGGCTTTTCTTCAATCGATTCAATCAACTTGGAAACTACACTGCCACCCTCAGCAGTACTTTCCTCGGTCTCTGCAGGTGCTTCCTCTACTGTTGTCGTCTTTGCCTTCATGCGTGCTTTGGCTGCTTCCTTTTGTTGTTTGATCAACACGTCAGGTAATTTACCAAGTCCTTGGTATTCATCGTTAATTTTGCTTGTTAATTTGATACGTTGACTACAGTTTATATAGTTTAATAATCAGCACTTTCCTCTTCTTCTTTTTTATACCTTTCTTGTTCGTCCATGGCTGCCTGACTATAAGCTGTTGAAAACATGATTCTTGTTTTTTTAGCTGAATTAGATAAAACTGCTTCCATGTCTGTTATTGGTGATGACGATGGTGCTGGTTCCGTAAGAGTGTCAGCATTTGATCTTTTTGCAGTAACCATTGTAATCAATCTAGTAAAGAAAGAAAAAAAAAAGGCAAAAAAAAAAAGGACTATAAAAGGAGCGTCATCATCACTTGAATTACCGCGCGGCGGACTGCGAGTTCTTTATGAAAAAAAGTGAATGTTTTTTATTTACAGTTGCATATAGAAGTATATAAATATAATTATTGATGACCAAATTTATGAACAATAGCCTCATAGCAGAAGAACATGATAGCAGCATTAGGCACCACTCGTAATAGATGTGCAGTCATACCACCATATAAAGCAGCAATACCTTCTTCTTTAGCTACCAAACGCAAGCATTGCCACAATCCAGTATATTTCAAAACACCATTCTCTGCTGGTTGTCTTAGCCTTGTACGAATCACTTCATGTGGATAAGCAACACATGCTGCCACAAACTTGGAAGTGGCTGCTGCTCCAAGATGTCCAATCCAATCCTGTGGTGTCTTTCCACCAATTTTATTACTTTGTATATTGCTGCTGGATGAAGTACTCCATTTCTTTTTGAGATTCTCATAAATAACCCATTGAATCGTTCCCTCGGCAACCCCCAGATAAGAAGCACTCATACCCTTGTATAATCCTCTTATGCCTTCTTCACGAACAATATGATATAAACAGTCTATGCTGCCTTGGTATCGACGAGCTCCATTCCCTTGAAGCTGTAATCTTGTCTTTATAACCCAAATAGGATTGGTTGCAGTGGCAGTGACAATACCTGGAAATATGTTACTTTTTTTTTCTCTCTTTTTTTTTTGCATAATTTTTGTTATTACCTGCTGTGGCTGCGGAGACAAGGTGAACACCGGCTGTTTCTTTACCATTGTTCAGTTCGGTATATATTCTCTTTCCATTTCCATAAGTGAAAAAGTTGATAGATCTTGCAGGAATGACGCCTATCAAGTTAGGACCCAGTCCCTTGAAATAAGCTCGAAATCCTTCTACTTGATTAATTCGCCTATATACATGTTATTTTCATTGTTCATTCTAAAAGGTTGCAACTCATACATTAATAATCTTCCTGTTTCTATAAAATGGCCCAGTAAGAATCGGCTTTGATGAAGTGTATTCGATTTCATTGTTTGTTGATAAAATGTAGACTGTATCCAAGAATGGTTATTTATTATTATTATTAAATCAAATTGTTGACATACCTGAAGTCTAGTCTTGACCACATCAAGCGGTGAAGTACATACAGCACCAACTAATCCACCAACACTAAAAGTATAGTTTATCAACACTATGTATAATAAACAATATAAGCAACTTACCCTCCTGCTACAAAGTGAACATAGGATTTTGATTCTTTTGATACTGTCTTTAGAGCACTTGTTGTTGCTGTTGCCTTGTCTATTTCACTAAAGGGGCGTTGTGTGGTTGTTATAGAGGCCATGTCTCTCTATGAATCTAAATATGTATATAATAAAAAAGAGAGAGAGAGAGAGAGAAATGAAAAATTCATGTTGACGGGGGACCGTTAAGCGGACATCCTACAGATCCGAAGTAATAAAAGTCACAAAGGCTTAACCATACAAATTCGTATCTTTTGACTCATCTCACCGCATTGGTTCCGTTCTTGTTGTTTAGAAACTTGCCAAATTCTATCTTTTGCGCAGGATGTTTTACCCTTCTTTTTATTTTGCAATGCTTGGTTCGATACATGATTTTTAAAGAGAATAGATATGTAAAGGCATAAGCCCGCTCTCCTCCGATTTAAAGCAAGTCCGTCAATGTGTGCCAAATTGACATTATTCATAAAAAACAAGGTGAATGTAATATTCTTTCAATGCACCCCAAGTTGTTTTTCATACCTGTATTCGTGAATATCTTCATCAGAACCGCTGCCCAGAGCTCCCATAGATTTAAGTCTACTTCTTAATACTTTCTTCTTCTTCACTCTGCTAAAAATAAAAACCCGATTAGATACGTATGCGAATATTTCTAATTGTCTCATACATACCTATTGTTGAAATATCATGAATAATGTCGAGATGTTTGTGACTTTGAGCAACAATCTAGCTAAAACATTTGTACGAGAAAGCAATGTCGATGATGTCTGATGTCCAGGCAGATCCAGGAGATCAGCGTCATTATGTCTTGTCATATCCACAGATACCGGGTCATCAGTGGAATTCTCATTATCAGTAGCAACGAAGCAGTTAGAAATTTAAACAGAATCTGTCAGTACGGGCGTATCTGCAGACTCTTGCTAGTCATTCGTCTCTTAATTATCAGAATTCGAGGTAATGGAAGTGGTGTTATCATCAATTGCTGGCAACGTCGAGCGACAGGTTGTATCATAGCTAGAAACGCGAAAGAATGTAGAGTAATTGACATCAGACAAGGCTCGAGTCTCTTGTTAAATAACTTTTTGCACGTATTCGGCACTGCTGATATGTGCGTCAAGATCCGTCACCAATCGGGTTTTCCGTAACCAAAACTGTTTGCTTGCGAAGGAATTTTTCCATAAATTGAATTCCTTTGTCAACCTATCGTAATCATCCGGTATATACTTGAATATAATGTTCTTATACCGCGAATAAGCATAGTCCCTTCTGAACAAGTCGATTTTCTCACAAAAAGCAGGAAAAGTGAGGGTGGCCTTATTTTCGATGCAATAGGTGATGTGGTGAGGGTTGTTGACTTTCTGGTTCATTCCTACAGCAATTTGCTTTTTGTGGGCAGGTTCACTATCACTTTTGTTGGTCCGTCGCTTTTGTAACATCAAGAACTTTGCCAAATTCAAATGAGAAACACTACATGCACCAGAAACTAGACCAATACTACGGGCGTTACCTCTACTCATTACTTATAACGTCTTCCGACAAACTTTCCAATGTAAAGCGCAAAGTTAGAAAATATCCAATCCAATGATAACATAGAAACCTTATATGCTCAAAATTCAAAAAGAACTGGTAAAAAGAGACACTTGATGTATTTTTAATGTCTCACAAGCTAATTTGCATAAAGGTACCAGGAGAAATGATACTTTTGATGTAATAAAAGCAAAAAAAGGACGTAAAGAGAAGACACTAGGCAGCTACCTCCGAAACGACCTCTTCTACAAGTAGAATAATCTGTAGTTCTTGCCAAGAGGAGGAGCACATATCTACAAGAAGTCGCTCCTGTAGGAATTACGACCTGAAATTAATGGAGCTTCTACAAATCAAACTTGGCTCAAATCATCAAAGGTATACTGTTCCCATTCCTTTTGCAAGATTCTGTAGAGAAACCCCAAAAAAGCCAACTTGTTGGAGAAGATCAAAGCAATATCATGTTTTATCAAGGAAGTGATATTGAAAGCACAGCTGTTTGTGAATTACTATATTTTGAAACACCTAAACAGGCTGACCAATGGCTTTTTTTGATCAAAACTTTTAGTATACCATTTCCAGAATTGTTCGTGCTGGTCCAGATAAAATCGAAACAGATGAAAGGAAAGGACGAATGAAGAAAGTTTGGACGTTGATCAACTCACAAATGGTAACTTGTTTGTAGAAGAGAATGGCTAAGGAACTACGGACAATCTCTGTCAAAATTTGATGGCCTGCGGTTGTCCAAGAGGAACACACGCCTCCTATCCCACAATTCGAAAGGTATATACTCTTTTTCTTTTTATAATCTAAGTATTATTCGTATCTTACAGAAGGAAGAACAAAAGCCGTTTTGAAGAAGACGACTGCAAAAAAAAGCCTTTAGTTATCTTTGATGACAGTCTGAGAAATAAAGACCATGTTAAGTTTAAAGATCTTCGGTATGGCGTCTCCAACAAAATTTATGGACAATTAAAGCACAGAGAGAGACTTGGAGAGTTGTTACTTTTCGATATCAATGAATACAAAACCTCCAAGGTTAGTATAACAATGATCATAGATCATACATTCTAAACAATATCTGTATAGACATGCAACTCTTGCTTAAATCAAGACCTACGGAGCCTGAAGTGCGGAGAAGTGATGTCAAAAAGATTCATCAAGTATTGAAGTGCAACACTTACAATATTTTTTGGAATCAAGATGTTATGGCCACTAAGAACATGCTTCTCATTGCTCGCTCTATCTGAAATGGTCAAGGTCTACCTGAATTTCCTTTTTTATTTCGTTCAAAAAAATTAAAGTACGAATACTATACAATATTGCTAGTTTTAACATGTCAATGTCAACTTAAAAGAAAGAGGAAACGAGGGCGGGAAAGAGTAAAGGGTAATAAAAACTACAAGTTTAATAGTTGTAGCTATCACGAGAAAAGTTTGGGTCTTGAATAAAGGCAGCAAGGACTTTACTGCCAGTCTGTAATAAAGGATGTCCAGCAACACTTCATAGCGTTAAATCAATTGATATTTAAACAATGAACCACTCACTTACATTTGTAAAAACCTTTCTAGTCCTTCTCTACGCTGCTCAATCACTTCATCCGAAAATCTATTCGTAAAGACCTTTCCTGGTAAAGGAGGGATGTTCACTCTGGTAGATTCACGTTCTAATACATCCCGAAACCATTCAAAATCACTATATCTTCTACGGACTGCAGATTGTTTTAATTTAAAGGCAGGAATATTGGTCTATAAGGAAAAGGTTAACATATATGCCTTGTTACTCTCTCTGAAACTTACTCTGCAGATAATTTCATAATCAGTATACATTTTACGTCCAAAGCCTTGAAAGTTATTGTTATTCTACAACCTTTTTCATACAGATATTCATTTTATTACCATGTGTTTGAGGATTCTTGACTTCAATTTCCAAAAAGTTCTCAGGAATGCCATAACGTTCTTCAACTGTTTGGTCTCTTGTGCTCGCACCCGTCATTGTTTGAAATGACTGAAATTTATGATGACCTGTTGACATGTTTTATTTAACCTAAAGAGTAAAAGAAACTGAAAGAAAAAATAAAAATAAAAGAAAGTAGGGCGAGTTTACAAAAAGAGAAAGGTTGGCCATTGCCTAAAAAAGACATTACCTTTTTCCCTTTCTTTCTTTCTCTCTCTTTCTCTCTCTCTTTCTTTTATATTCAAAGTATATGAAGACATACAGTGAATGACATTATGATACAGCCTTGTTGACAACATGTTATTCATTTATATTTATAAGCTATTATTCTTCATCTCTGTCTGGATATAAAAAATAAGTATATGTGTATGACCCCTTTCTGAGACAGACAGTTACATAAAGATTCAAAGATAAACGTATAAAGAGATGATAGGTATTTTTTTTTTTTATTTTATATTTTATTTATAAACATACAAGCTTTTATCTAAGACAACTCTTCTGTCTTTCTCTTTTGTCCTGCTCTTGCCTTGGGACCCCAGTTTGGTGTAGGATTGACTTGATAACGAACCAAACCTTCAGATTTAGATTGAGATACAGCTTTAGGATGTTTTGTAAAGTTGACTTCGATACTGGGTTCCTTGCTAAGAATCGTTCGAGCAGGTGAATTCTCGGCAATATTCTTCATGACTACAGGATGTTTCTTGACCCAAGCCCTCATTATATCCCACATGACAGATGCAGGTGCGTCGGTCTTGACAGATTGTTTCGCACAGTGTGACGAAGATACGTTGTATCCAGCATTCAATATGGCAGAGTAAAGATCGATCATTGGAATACTGTTACAGTGAAGAGCACCACAGAGGGATGCCAAGGTCCAGTAAAAGGGTGTATTCACTTCTTCCTTGATGACAGTCAGCATGCCTTTCATACGTGCACTCGTACCATATTCTGACTCATTCTCTTTGACGTGCTGCAACATCTTTTCTACAAATTCTGCATTATGGATATTTGCACCCCAAGTAGGACCACCGATCTATTCAAAACATATTGGTACATTGTTTTAATTTCTACAAGTGCGTTCTTACGTGATGTCTATAGCCACAGTGTTCACATGTGCCATTCACAACGGGACCTGTACCTGGTGTATGCTTCTCTGAGCCGTTATCTTTCACGCTAATCTTGCCCAAAGGCTGCACTGAGAATGCGTGACAACCTGTACATTCATAAATGATTGCCATGTTGCTAGCGGCCTTTTTGACTTCTTGAGGTGATGTGAACACACGAACAAAGACACGCAAGTAAAAATCAATACTACAAGAGACAAGAGGAACAATATGACGTCTGTATCGACCCGCCGATGTTTGCAGCATTTGTAAGACTAAGCGAAGTGCCATTTCATGGGCAAACATACCCTTAAGAGGCATACCTCCATATTTACCATAACTACAGATCCGTTAATCCTTTCCGACCGTTTCCATTATTGATATACTTGCCATGTTTCAGGATGCATGGATCCTGTCAAGATAGCCAAGTCAGTACATGTCACACATAGCAGACCACCGTCAGCAACTGCCTGGACTGCACCATCCACAAAAGGCGCCGCACTTCCATAAGGATCCAAATCGACAACATCAAACTTTTCATCCGTGCCAACTTTCTCATACATCACACGCATAGCATCACCATGATTAGGCTTTACCAAGTCCTCAGTCAGACCGTTGTATTGCATATTACGTTTGATAGATTCAACAGCATCAAGCTCAATATCATTACATACCACCTGCTTCAATTTGGGGATTTCCTTGGCATAACGAATAGATCTTAAGCCACTAGCACCCAATGCTTCAAGGATGGTGAAATTATTTGAATTCTTGATCTTTTCCAGTGTCTAAAATGGATAAGTTGATATATGTATTTTTTTTTTGTTCCATGACTTACGTTTTCAAGAGCCATTCTTGACTTTTCATCTATGTATCATGTTTTAAACCTGATATATCTATATCATCTTGTCTTTATTTTACCTTTATTTCTAGCCAACTTCTTTTCTATACGTGCTGCTTTTTCATTATTATAGATTTCACTCCATGTACGAATGGCAGCAATAGACATGTCACGATTGAATTGTTGAACAGGATTATAAAACACTTCATTATTCTTTGGGAAAAGAATCGTTGCTTTTCCTTCTGTTACTGTATTGAATTGCGATATATCAATCTCTTGTGTTGACATGGTTCTATAAAAACAGCGGTTTCTCAAACGGAAGGCGAGACTTTTTGCTGTCAACATGTAATTTTATTGTTGGAAAAAATAAATACACAAACAAGCCACAGATACAGGGCAAATGCATTATCTGTACAGAGAGCAAAATTTCTTAAAGGCTTCTTGCACTTCAGGAGACCTGCCACGAAGAGGGGCTGTTGCCAATGCAGTAGGGATATTCTCGGGTTGTTCTATCCATCTTTTGTATGGTATCTGATGTTGTGAAAGGACGTCTGCAAGCTTATCTAAACTGCCTTCGTTCTTTGTCTATATTAAGTAAGTATAAAGACTAAAAAGAATCGAACTTTAATTACTTCTAATACGACTTTATGCATATTGTCTAAATCAGCAAGGTATTCTTGCGTATTCTTATCCTCGCGTGTTATGTGAAGAATGGCTGTTGCTGCATGGCAAGCTTGAGTCATCACACTAATTTTGTTTTGAATAAACTCGAGTTTTGGTTTTGTAGCTGTGTTCCTATTTACCTGCCAGTGGGCCATTGAAGTTTCTAATGTAAAGATTAGTCATGCACAATGTACACTAATGTATTTCATACTTTTGCCAGATCCTTTCTAACTACGATAAACATAGTTAGTGGCTCTGTTACAGCTGTTGTCGTTGCTGCTGCTGCTGCTGCTGCCATAGAAGACATGTAGAGGGAAAAAAAAAAAGAAAGACGGAGCAGTCACAGTCATAATCTATTCATTGATTTTTGCATTGCTTTTGTTTTCTTACTTTCTTTTTAGAAAAAGAGATGCGAACATATGAAGATGCTATATTGAATGAAGCAGAAAACCTTGTTGAGAATATAAATAAAGTACACAAAAAGAACCAAGAAATCTCATATTTTAATAACATCATTTAGCTAAAAGCGTGTGCTTCTCAAATGAACGATGAAGAATTAATAAATATTATTGAAAAGCTACGACGGATAGAAAAGAAGACATCACTAGTGTGTACATTCTTTCGTGCGTCTGCATTTAATCATCTCAAGCAAACACAAAATACAAACAGACCGCCTTTTTATCAATAAACGAAGTATTTATCACATAATAATCTTTACATACAATAAATGAATAAAGATACTACGAATTACCTGTGCGCGCGCGCGCGCGCTTTAATGTAAGTAGGTCACACTAATACATATGTCAGACATTATTGACTTTTGGTCCAGAATATCACACACACAAATGTATACATTAGCTACAGAGACAAATCATAAAAGCATCATATACATATATATGTATATTGTAAATCCTTTTTTTTGAAAAAAAAAAGCTGTAGTGGCCATCATGTTATTTTTTGAGATACAAGAGTAAAGTCATGTATAAAAAAAAAAAAACTAAACTGTTTGTTATTGATCTAATAATAATAATAATAATAAACCATATAACACTGACAATTTTTTTATGACAAATTAACTAGCAGAGAAAAAGGGAATAGTATTTATTGACTTATTTAGCAGCAGCAGTTTCCTTATCGTCCTTCTTGTTCTTGGGGTTTTCTTTAGCGTTCTTCCAGTTTTCAGCCTACATTCATTGTATTTAGTATCATTTTAATCTCAGTGAAAAGCAAATACTAACAGCCTTCTTGAAAGCCTATATAGACACATATAATTGATGAGTAAAAGAAATAAAAAATACGCGTACGCAGCGTCATTAATTTTTTTGTTTTTTGCAACTTACGTCCTTGTGAGCAATATCAGGATTTTCCTTCTTGACCTTGGCAAGTTCGGTCTAAATGAAATAAGTCCATTGATCCATCAATGACACCATATATATATATATACAAACATACCTTCATGAAGTTGTTATATGGGGACATCTTCTTGGCTAATGGATGATGGTAGAGGGGAAAAAATTATTAGTGACACGCTTTTTCTTATGCCCACATCGCCCTTCTTCTCTCTTTCTCTTCCCACTTTCTTTGGATAAAGTAAGGAGAGTTTGATGAATGGATTAATTGTGTTAAAGATAACTTACTGGTCTTCTTGGTAACCTTTTCCTTGGCCATTTTAGTAATAAAAAGTATTAAACTTGTATAAGAGAGAAAAAAGGGAGAAAAATAATAGACTGCCTGCAAGGCTATTTGTCGTCTCTAGTGAAAAAAAAAAATAGGTCGGCATCTCAAATTCTTGTGGCAGTCATTTACTTAAAGTGTTACGTTCATCACATATAAATATGCATACACAGTCGTGTACATACATCTGTATGCATTCTGTTTATATATTAAAGTTGTATAGAAATAGAACTATACTTAAAGCCATTATTCATATTGATAAATGTGTGGCTTTATAAGCTATAAAAGTATTTTTTATATTCAACTTCAGTGGCTTATGATATAGAGTGAAAATCAACGTACTGTTCTATATTATTTTTTTTACTATATACATATATGGCTATAGTAAAATGGTCCTTAAACTATGCTTATAAGCTAAATACATCATTGCTAGTCACGTCTTTAGTCTACATACGCCTTTTCATCTAAACAGCGGAATCTTTTTGAATACAAATATACACTTTCTCCATGACAAAAGGAAATAATCATCTTATAAAACTCCCTTTTTTCCAAAGAATCTCAAAGGTTGATGACAGAGAGAGAGAGAGAGAGAGAGAGAGGGAGTAGAGACTGTTGCTTTATTAAAAAAAGGATCTTGTGTATATTCTTAATGCTCCGCTCTTTTGTCTAAGGTTCCCGCTGGTGGCTTCATTTTGTGTATGACCTTTCCCTTTGAAAAGATATACAATTGACCGCTTTTCAAGGTCGAACACTCGAATCTTTCTTGTACTTTCGGCCAATTTAAGATTATTAGGGCGCTTAAATATCTTTCCTGACATACATCCTTTGGATACTTTCCCTTAAATACATACAACTCTCTTGAATTAACTGGAATATACACAACATCAATGCTCTCTGATAGGTGCATTAATTTAAAGGCCACATGTATATATATATAATTGGTTACGCGAACATCATATTTCGATACATAGTATTTGTCAAATAGATGCTATCTATTTTAGCCTTTATCGATTCCGTATCTTGTTTGCATAGACATGGTTCACCGTCTTTGACAAATGCAGTCTTTGCAACTATAAACAAGACATGTATACTTTTTTATCTACTTGTTCAAATCAGAAAAAAAAAGCCTTTGTTTTATTCACAACTTACGACTGTATTACATACTCATCAAATCATGTTTACATTAATGTCTCATATTTTTATCAATTGATTTCAAGCCTCTCATATCCAGCCATAGTAACCATAGATAGTTGTTGCCATACCTAGGTCTACAGAGAGAACCAAATTAGCACAAAGCCATAGTGGAGTATGTTATACCTTTCAACATCTGATCCTTTTCAAATCTTTCCCACGAGTATCCTGTCTGAAGAAATCTTCCTTTTGTTAAAAGTACGTCCACGTAAAAAACAGAAATGTCAGGAACTATATAGCGTACAACTTGAATTGCTTTTTATAAAGTTGATTAGCCAGCCCTGCGCACTATCTATTTACAAGTGTGCCCTCTCTTTCTCCTAATTGAGAAAGCATGGTTGTAGATAACCATTAAGAGCAACTTGGAAACAGTATTAGCTAAGGGTGGGCTATGGCTTTTCCAAAAACAATAATCATAGCAATGGTTCATCTTTTATTGAAGGTCATACTCTACTAACCACTTTATTGAGCATACTTGAACTATTACAAAAGCGTCCAGGGAAAAACTCTACCTTTTGGATGCTTTATCATATTCTGCTTTTACTTACAAAAAGGCTGTTTGTACCTATCTTCATTAGTAGATGACAAGATAGTAGTGTTAACCATGAATAAGTTGCCCTCCCCTTAGAAATTTGCTTTAGTTGATATCTATTTCTCTGCCAACAAATAATGATGCAAGACACAAGCTCTTTAAACGAAACTATCTAATTGATTCTATTGGCCCCAAAAAAGACAAAGACAAAATCTATTCAATCTAATGCACTAAGAAAACCCCTTTCACTATCAATCCATTTCTATGAAAAAACAAAGCTTTACAAGTTACTGCACTCGCTTCTAAAAAAAAATTACTTTATTTTGCATCAGTTTTATGCTCAACGAATCACGTGCAATTTATGCTTTGTCAGACAGGGCTTTTGGGAAAAGTGTTGCCTTTCTTTTTTGGTCTTTTGCTAAACATGTCTATTGTTGACTTGAGAGCCGTAAAATATGTGGAAAAAGTGAATGAGAACCTCATTTGTTGTATATGTCAGACTCCATTTATTGATCCAGTGACCACTCCTTGCGGGTACAACACTACTTTATTCACATTGCCTCAAAAGCTCATTCTATTCTAAAATAGACATACTTTTTGTTTACAATGCATTCAACAAGCACTTGAATCATCAAATTTGTGTCCAATCGATAGAGCGGTCATATCTCATGAGTTACAACCTGCAATCAAAATAATCTCAAATATGGTGAATGAACTATTAGTGCACTGTACACAAGAGGGCTGTGATTTCACCTGTCAAAGACAGCTGATAGAGTCTCACATAAAGAATGATTGCCAGTACACGATGACTTGCTGTGAGCTGGAGGAGTGCCAAGAACTGTTTCTCAAGAGAGATCTCGGCTCACATACGGAAAAGTGCCAGTTTAGAACATCCGAATGCTTCATGTGTAAAAAGAAACTAAAGGTGTTTGAACTACAGGTAGAAAACACATACACAGACAAGAAATGATCCATAGAAGAGACTAAAGAGCACATATAGAGCCATTTTGATCTTTGCCCTGCAGAAATTATAGAATGCACTTTCTGCAAAACGTCTCGGTCTCGACTTGAACACACTTCTCATATTGACGAATGCCCTCAATACAAATTAGACTGCAATTATCGTGACTTTGGCTGCTCTTGGAAAGGGGAGAGACAAGATTTATCTGACCATCTCGCCAACTGTCCATATGAGGCATTGAAAGGATATCTACACCAACAACAACAGACAGAGAGATCATTGAGAGAAGATATCTTGAGGCTTTCTAAAGAGAATCAATCGCTCAAATGCCAGCAGTACGAAATGCAGCAGCGCATGGACTCTGTTCTTGATCGACTTTGCACGATGTTTCCTAACCACTTTTCACCTGATCTAGACATGATACCCGAAGAGGCTCGAAATGAATCTGTGATGGTTGAGAATCAAAGAGTGACAACCGAATTGGAGACGCTATCGGCTAATCTCGCTTCTCTGGAACTAAAACAAAATATGGCCTTGATGACGGAGACATTTCGGCTACAGGAAGAACTGCAGAGTATAAGAGCCGTTTGTCACGGGCTAAGGATGCAGATGCACTACCTCATGATGGACCGCAAATCAGCCACAGCAACATCTCCAGCGGCCGCGGCTGCTGCTGCTGCTGCTGCTGCTGCTGCTGCTGCCGCAGCAGGAAGTGGATCCAAAGTGAGTGGAAATGACAATGAGTCCCGTCACACTGGCGCCATGGGTTCACTTGATAGAATGCGCAATTGGCTGGGTATGTTATGTGTATTGGTATAAAAGAAGGGGCTTATAACTAACATTTATTAGATCCTCAAGCCAATACGCCAAGACAGGAAACAAAGCTTTAGAATGAGAGAGAGCATGACTATTCATTTACATATGAAATACCCTATTTATTAAAGCCACAATTAATCGCAAAAAGCATGGCAATAAATCCACATAATATGCACAATAGTCAAAGTAATATCATGGAAATATTCTTCTTTTAGCTTCTATTTAGAAGAAGGAGGGATTTGATGAATAGGTTAAAGACTGCATGAACTCAAACGATCGAAAAAGAACTGAAACCAACGCTAAATATCTCAGATTGCTTGGAATTCTTTTTGGAAATTCTTTTTCCTTCTTGAATGCAAACTGAATCATTTCTTGTTCAATAGGAAAGTGCCCAGTGATTTTTCTGCATTTCACGTATTTACTTGTATGGCTGCATAAATAGTTGAGCTGTGGGTATTTGCAAAAAAAAAAGTGTTTCTAAGCAGGACGCCATGCAGGTACACATAACTCTAAATACTCCCTATGCAAGGTTTATCCTTATCTATTGCGATTATTTGACTGTCAAAATATGAAATAGGAGAACTAGAGAAAAAGGGCATTTAGAGCTTATCATAAGGATATTTAGAAAAATGATATCAAATCGAAAGCTTCTCTATGAATCAGTTGTTCTCAAATGATCTATCACGGGTCAAAATAAGTAAATCATATCCCCCTTCAGAATCATCACGGACCAAAATAATAATAAAGCCGTAAGAGCGGTCTTTGTTTTTTTTTTTTTTTTTTTTTCCCTTGATCTCAATCGAAGCCGATCCATATGAGATAAATAAAGCCACACGGTTGGCTCCGTCGTCTTATTTCCACAAATGCAAAAACTTTAAATGATAAATATGGGTAGAATGAACTGAAACCCCCTCCTTTTGCAGAATAGAAAAAATAGAAGAAAATAGAGTTGCTTCATGCATTTATCAAGGAGATAAAGAAACGTTTCAAAGAGTTACACATCAAGCAGTTCATTTAAATAAAAATTATCGTGTAGCAATAACACATTTGTTTATTATTTACAAAAAGGGGGGTTGTATTTACTATTTTCAAACAGTAAAAAAGGGAAGAAAACAAGTTATTTACAAGTCTATAAGGGGATGATGTATGTAGGATACGTATGCATTGATTATTCTGGTGTATAAGGTGATTGAGGTATATCAAGATCTAAGACATTGGACAGGGTTGACTTCAAATCATTAAGTGACACTGGTTTGCCTATGCATCCATTCTAAAAGAGTATATGAGTAACCCATGTCGAAGAGTGTTTCAATTGTATTTATATTTACCATGCCGGCATTAGTATACAACTCGCGCCATTCTTTGGTATCATTCGTGGTGACAGCAACGATGGGTATATTACGATTATGAAGCAGGATATCGAATTCGGTGGATGATCGTATATGGCGTGCTGTCTCAACACCATTGAGGATAGGCATGTCAATGTCCATCAAAATCAAATCAAACGGTCTACATCTCAATAACTCTAATGCCTTTACTCCACTCTTTACTAGTTCTATATGCTCAAACACGTCTGGCATATGTGTGCTCAGTAATCGCGATAGTATTTGTAAATTGACAGCGTTATCATCTACGAGCAATGCATGAAGTCTAGGTGATTTTACTCTCTTTGACGGATTGCTGAATCGTCTTTTAAATAATGCAGATGGCGATGGTAATGATAATGATGGTAGTATCAGTGGGACTTGAGGCGTTGTTGGCGGTGATGGTAATGATGATGATAGTGACTGAGATGGTTCTTTATCAAAGAATGAAGTTGAGTATCTTATACAGGTGGGTCTAAAGTTTGACTTTCCGGTATCATGAATAAGTATAGTAGGCGTCGAAGGTAATGAATTGAATAACTGAGATTCCTTTATTCTCTTTTTGTTTTTGTAAGCAAAATAATCCATGGCTTTAAAAAAATAAAAATAAAAAAATAAAATAAAAAAAAAAAGATGTAAAGAAAGAAAGCACGGAAAGGGGTTTTTCTTGGCCGCTCTTTTTATAGGCAGCGTTTATCGGAATAACCTAAATCAAGGAGATGAAGGAACCAATTGTCCGAAATTAATAAAAATTTTCGTTTCTACAGCAACAAATTATTTCCTTTCCTGGTAACAGAGACCAATAGGCGCATTCCAGATTCACTCTCTTTCTTCTTCGTGTTGAACTTTCCTGTATTATTTATCACATGTAGAATTGAAGACAATTCATTAAAGACACTTGCACTCGTTTGGTTGCACCGTGAATGTTGTCCAAGCCGGTTCCCGTGGTTACCCAGCCATGAAAGAACCACTCGACTTTCTTTTTTTTTCTATTTCTCTTGGTTGCTCAGCGGGTTTTTGACAGATTAAGAAAAATGGATATTTTTAATAGAACCCCATTCAACGAAAAAATTGATTGAATGCATTGATTTATAATAAATCATATTATCATACTGTTATTTTTGGATGTTCTATAGACCATTTGACCTTGATATATATATATATATATCATTTCTTGTCGTTAGCTAGAAATAATGGATCGAGTCTATCTCTCTTGTTTTTTTCTTTATGCACTCGTGTAAATTTTACTCCGGGACCCTTCGAACTGTTTTCAAATTCCTTGTACAAGGCAACAGTCATGGGACGATATGTGTTTGTTTGATGTCGACGTGCAAAACAAATTATTACGCGCAACACGGTCCATTCCTTTATCCTTGGCAAAGCACATGATATTTTTTTATTTTTTATCATCGTGTCCATCCTTTACAGCCAATCGCTTTTGAGCTCCATAAATAAGCGATGGGGCATTTCAGTAGGCTAATCGGTTTAACCTTTATGTAATTCATTGTTTTGTCGCTTTTAGTTTAAGAGGTCTAGAATAACTGTATGAAAATGAAAGAAGTTCCCCTTCCCTCAGGTGACTACGAATTGCCACGTTGAAAAAGTTGCAAGATACAAAAAAAAAAAAGCTTCTAGAGAAATCTGTTCACCCTTTTTACATGATCGTATTACAATGTTGGCGCAAAAGAATTTTTTCCTTGAAAATACTAATAGAATGTTTCTAGAAAAAAAAAGTTCGATAGAAGTTTGGCCAGACTTCATCTGTAACATTCTTTAGGTAGCAATCCGCTTTGTCTTTAGAACAAATAAAAATGGTTCGCGAATCAATTAAATTTCTAAATTTGGAAATGTTTATTTGGTTCTCAGTAGATGCAGCACCCTTTAAAACCATTTGATACCCTGATAGAACAAATAAATATAAGGGGAGCGAAAGAGAAGGGAAGGATACTGATTTCAGGGTCGAGAACCATTTCATTATTGGTTAATTGGTTTAATCAAAAAGTAAGACATATCAAATCACCAAGTTGATTAAAAAGATTGTTATCAGATATTTCATTTCAAATCAAAATAACAAAGCCAGCGCACACATCAGTGTATCCTTAGGAGGACATGTGCCGTTACCAGAATATTCTATTTGATGGCTTGTTCATATCTGTAATAAGAGAATGAAAAAAAAAGACTATTAGACCCAGTGAGAAAGTCATTCAAAGAAGAAAAAGGTTGCATAAAAAGTTAATTGGAGACTATGATTAAGCATTGCTTGGCAAATTACAGATGCTAAATCAAGTAGAAAGCTATCAAGAGATTACTCAGTTGATTGCGATAAAAACAGACTGTGGCTTTCTTTTTTGATAAAAAGGAGAGGTAGCACATAATCTTTGTTTACTGTGTCATAGAATTGAATTGTAGTAAATGTGCAATTAGTCTTTTGACAGACATGGATTAATAATAAATCAATAGGGAATATCATGATCCCATGACTTATTCAGTCATTTCGCTATTATTAGCATCATAAGTAGCCTATGGGTATCTAAAGTTTATTTATGGTCACAGTATACTTTATCTAATTGAATCATGCTTTATTATTAGTCACGGGAGTAGTCATTCATGTATCTGTAAAATACCCCCATTCAATTTGAACAGGCTTATACTACTGTCTAAGAACTTGTGATTGATAATGACGGTGAAGACGGAGATTGAATTGGTGAATGTCGAAGCATAAATTTCGATTAATCTGTTCTTTCGTGTTTAAACCACCATCTCCATAATTTCTTAAATAAGCTATGTTTCTTGGATATTAGCTTTTGAAGTATGACTAAAGCATTCTATGATTGTCTATAGATCTGCTAGTGCTTCAACTTTGTCATTACAATACCAAACCGTCTTAACTGAAGATGATAAGAAATGTATGAAGCATACATATGATCAAGTGACAAATGTGTATTAAAGACGGATGTTACTGTAATGAGTGCAGTTTGCGACGAGTCGAAGGACTACTCTGTTGAGCAACAGTAACATATCTATTACTTGATTTGACAACAGTAATAGTCTTTTGCATTCATATATTTTGATGTCAATAACAGAAAGTTGGTCAACATGTTTGGCAACAATTGTTTTATAATTTATTTCTAAAGGCTTAACCGGCTTGATGTGATGCTTTAAGTAGTCTTTTGATGCACTTTTTTTTTTTTATTATTAGTAAGAAATGGAAATAGCTGCCTCTCACAGCGCTGTATATAGGCTGTCATTACTGGTTTAGTAAGCCACTACGTAAGCTTTACTTCATCTGAGCGTGCTTCGGCAAGTTTCCTACTATAGAGGTGTCTGTGCACAGCGCTTACGAATCCAGTCAAATTAGTAATACGGAAATTTCATTGGAACAGTATTAAAGGCAGCTGTTTTACAATTCTCTCTTTTTCTTCTTTAAATACTCGTGATGCAAGATCAACAACAGCAACAACAACAGCAGCAGCAACAAGACATTGTGTGGAATTCATATTATTTTGTTAGACAAGCACAACCAGAACTTGAGCATGGAGACAAGATTATATTACCAGCAACAGCGCTTACACAATTACTCTCAAAAGCAGGATCTGAACAATTACCGTCACCTCTGACATTTGAACTACGCCATCCTCACATGAACGCAACGATCCACTGTGGTGTGAAGGAGTTTTCTTCCTCTGACACAGCCGAATTGCCTCTATGGATTCTGTCTGCCCTTGATTTAAAAGAAGGCGATCGTGTGCTTATTCAACTGCGATTACTGCCCAAGGGCACATGGACAAAGTTGAAGCCATTATCAATAGATTATAAAGAGATTACAGATTACCGTGCTGCTCTCGAGGCTCATCTTCGTGGGCATTACAATACTCTAACTACCGGTCAGGTTCTTTCCTGTCGGTATGGTGGACGCACCTATCAGTTTAAAGTGGTAGAGCTGAAACCTAAGGACGCAGTGTCAATCACTGATACCGATTTAGAAGTAGATATTGAAGCAGCCGAAGAGCAACAACAGCAAGAGAAGAATTGGTATCCATCTAGTGAGCCTGTAGTTATTCGTTTAAACGAGTCCCAGTCAAATGTCGAAGTGCCTTACAAATCATATAGATATTGGACAGTTAAAATACCTCAAAGCACATCTGTGAAGCTTGTATTTAATGTAGAAGCAGGTGATATAGGTAAGTGATTGTATAAGCTGATACGACAGAATGTGGAAGACTAAGTCGATGCGTGTATGTATAGATGTTGTTGTAAGCAGTCAAGATAAAAAGCCGACAGTTGACAGATTTGAATGGGCAAGTCTAAGCTCAGATAGTGAACGAACGATTCGTATAGACAATGCACCATCGGACACATTGTACGTTGGTTTACACGGATATAAAGAAAACTCAATTGTATCCTGGAAGGTAGAAGAGGATGATGGAAGTATGGAAGTGGATGACAACGTCAACGAGAAGCCAGAAAGTACAGAAAATAAAGCCCAGTGCAAGAACTGTCATGCGTGGATATTGGAGCGTACAATGTTATTACATGAGGGATTCTGCTATCGCAATAATGTACCTTGCCCTTGGGGATGCGGAAAAGTTTTTAAAAAAGGAAGTGAGGAGCTAGAAAAACACTGGCATTGCGATCAGTGCGAGCATACGGGAACCACAGATGATAAAGACAAACACATTGAGTATTACCATACGCTAAAGACATGTGTCTGTGATACTTTTACAAGCAACACATATGATGCATTGGCAAAGCACAAGAGCACTGATTGTCCCGAAAAGATGATTATTTGTCGATACTGCCATGTATGTATTGTTTTGTATATGATGTATCGCATACTTATTTATCACTATAGACATTGACCGCACAAGGAGTTGTTTCACTGGATGCGAGAGATAGACTGCTGGGGTTAAGATCCCATGAAAGTTACTGTGGGTCACGTACGATTACATGTCAAAAATGCAACAAGCCCATACCCATCAAAGATATTCAAATCCATGCCAAGATACACGAGGTCAAGCGTCAACAGCAGACATTACCCCCTGCTTGTTGTAACCAAAACTGTACAAGACCCCGAGCAAAGAATAGGCTCTCACTGTGTCAATTCTGTTTTGGTCCATTTTGGATATCTGAAGATGATCCTAAAAATGCCAAGTTGATGCAAAAAGTTGCACGAAAGCTGCATTCGCAATTAACTGTAGGATGTGGAAATAGTTATTGCCGAAATAAGGTACACAGACAAACAACAAACATACGCTCTTTTAAGGCCCTCTTACGATGTTTTTTGATTATGTAGTACTGTGCTACCTGTACCAAAGACCCAAAAGATGCAACTACAGCTGCAAGTATGCTGATACCCCTTATTAAAAATTTGCCTAAAGAGCTAGTCAAGCCAGATCCCCAGCCAGAACTCTATTTCTGTGTAGACGAGTCTACGACGCGCAAGAAATTTTTAGCCGAGATATTGTGCGATATGACTGAACACAAATTTGAATTGGGATGGTGTGTCAAGGCACTTGAAAGTGAACAAGAAGATTTAGATAGAGCACAGACTTGGCTGGATCGTAATGCGCCGAGAAAGAACCTTAGACTGTAAATATTTTAATATGACCATAAACATCATGTCAAATAAACACAACATTTGAAAGTTTTGTTTGAATATTCTTATGAATATCGTGTTCTCTTTTACTTGGATGTTTGCTTGTTTTGTTTATCCACGCCTAAACGATTACTTTAATTTGAATTCACGCAAATATTCCGTGCACGCGACTGGGTACCTTGATGAAAAATACACTATGTCATACATAGGGTGAACAGACGATATTTGCCATGTTTGCTCTGTATCATCCCTTTTTTCTTGGTTGTACATTGTTTGAAACAGTATGTTCTCTCCTCTTTTGTTTGGGCTATTTTAATAATATGAATGCATAGAAAAAGAGATTTGTGTAATAAACTATTAATAAGTTGTTTATCATTATTTCAAGAATACTTAACTCATGTATCACTGAGATGGCTTGTTTGTTTCCCCAGCCAGGCTTGATGTTTTTCTATCACTGTTGCATTCAACTTACCATAATCAAAAAAGATAAGTTCGACCACAAGCAAAATAGATAAATGTTAAAGTAGGAGCTGAGGTAATATTTTATTAGCAAAGGAATAACAAAAAGGAATAGTAATAATAATAATAGTAATACAAATATACACAAGATGAGAACGAGTATTTATATGTGGTATGGGTGTTGGTTTTATATTATAGTTTGCTTGAATAGGGATCATCGTGTCCTTAGTTTTCTATATAAAGTTTTGTTAATGATAGTTCATGTAGCTAACGAAGGGTATTACCGTCGCTTAATTTGTGGTCTATTCTGTTCAAAGATATCAATGACCTCGTCTTCGCTTGCTTCTTGCCCCTCTGTCAAAGAACAAGCAAGAGAGTTTCTGGTCGATGTCCTGTCCGTGGCTTGCTAATATGTAATACCATCAATGAATATATGACTCATGTTTATGAAATGTATACCAACCTCTTCTTGTGATAGATGCCTCTCATTATCAGCTGAATTCTCTCGACATTCAGTTCGGTTCAAGATATCCTTGGTTATCTGACTCAGTTTAAGATGACATTCCTCTATTGACTAAATCATTGCAATATTAGGGCTACTTTGAGTTGCTTATAAAGAATTAATTTACTTTGATTTGACGTTTTAACTTTAAGTTTTCCTCCTGTAGTTCTTCAATAGTTCTATTATCTTCATTTACTTCATAGTTTGCTTCATCTATAGTGGCAGGTAAAGGTGACTGTGGTGTCGAACCTTTGGTACCAAGTTGTGCATACTTCTTGAATAGTCGAAATGCCCTAGTTCGTATCTGAAAAGGGTCCTTTTCAAATTTCTCAGAGGCAATCACTTTTAGTAGTTTGCCCATTTTGGTTTCCTATCCGTGTTCATATTTAATATTTATAAGTCAGTGTTTGCTTTTGAACACACCTTGGCCAGATCAAACGTGACTCCTTCAAATGCCTCTATCTGTTTCATGATTGCATCTGTATCTTCACAGAGCTTGTCAATGAGATGTAAGTAACGAATCCGATAACAACTTGAGGCATCACTACTCACCACATCCTTTTTAAATATACTTCGTCGTAACTGTTTTCTTAGCCTCAGAAAGGAAGCGAACGCTTCATCTCCGTCGGATAGTCCGTCTCTTTCTGGATCTAATCTCGAGTATTCACTGCCTTCATCGTCTTTCTTTTGGTCTTCTTTAGCTAGATTTGTATCAGAATTCAGAATACTTTGCTTATTACTGATGTTGTCATAATATTCTGTGTTCTTTTGACCCTCTTGTAGTCGGCGTATCTAACGTCAAGTATGAGTAACTACAAAATTCTGTAGATCTTATTCCAAACCTCTTCCATAAGTCTCTCCTTTTCTAGTCTTTCTTCTTCTGCCTTAGATTTTAAAGTATTTATCTCCTCAATGATCATCTTTTGCTTTTCTAAAAGCTGGATTATACACAGTAAGTAACTTAGACCGTCTTCAATGGTTTTGTATTTACTCTATTAAGTAATGCTCTATTATGCACTAAAAAAGAGTGTATTAGCTTGTTGACTGTATCTCTATCACTGCCAAGTCTTACCATTCTGATCATCCATCGTATCTCCATTTAGCTTTTCAAGTTCACGTTGCATCATATCTTGCTGCTCATACTGTAAGAAAAGGGAACACGCTATAATGTGAAGTAGGATGACATACCTCCTGTGTAGCTGATGCCAACAATACTTCTTGTTTTACTTGGTTTCGAATATCGTTAATGCGATTCTGCTCTTTCTTTATCTCTTCTAATTTTGAAATCAAGTCTTCCAAAAATGATTTGTATTCACTAGACTTATCATAATGCGAGTCTGAGGCGATGTCTTGCTCCAACATTTCCGTAGATGACTCAATACGCGGACGCTTTGATGTCGATTTAATATTCTTTGGATCAACCCATGTTTTCAGTTGCCGTATTGTCGTAACGTCTTTGGCCACAGCTGAAAACTTCATAACATGGCTGTTTTCATCAAAGCTTGTGTCAAATGGATTGAAGTTGACAATGATCGCCTGTAAGAGAAAAGAGTTAGAGATCTTATTTTATGTTTTCTTCCTTGATTCTTACCGCCTTTCCATCGCCTTCGAACGTGCTTTTGAACATTTCGGTTAGCTTGCTGTGCCTGTATGGTATAACTGTAGTGCTCTGATGATTCTAATAGTTTAGTATCTTTTAAGAGATATCTGCATCTAGTATTACCTTATTCCATTCACCCTTCATTTGATTCAGTCGAAGCATTTCCATACATTGTCCAAGAAACATGAGGGATTTATTGATATTTCCAGCTTCTTTTAGTCTTTGACCTAGTGCATGTTTAGATTGTTGGTGATTATCGGCAGAGATCTGATAATTACCTGAACTAAGTGTATTTCTATACCTTTCGGATCCTGCCAGGTCAACAAATGATAATTTTGATAGCATGGCATATTGAGGATCTTCACACACAAAGTTATTATGATCTATAGGACATCTCACGATATGTACTGTAAATATACTATGACTTCGACTACTCTCTTGATTCATTGCTGTAGAAAATACTCGTCTGTTCTGTTGTCCAAATGACAGTATAGCATGTGCTTCATGGGTTGACTTTACTTTAATAAGGTTCATGTCTGCCACATATTTGTTTCCTGTACGTTGTTCATATTTGAAATGTAGTTGGTTTCTTTTGGCTCCTGGCTTTATTGGTGTTGGATCAAGTAGGTCAAATATCTGTTCGTTGTAAACTTCGATAAATGAAATCCAAATTCCATATTCAAATGCAGTATCAACCTTGATCTTTTGATCACTTATTGACTGTTCCTGAACCTACACATTCACTTGATGTTATTGTCTGCTATATGTCACGACATGACTTCCCTTACGTTACAAAGCGTCAAAAGGTGTCTATTCTCTTCTTCTGGATTATCATACGCAATTGTTGCACTATGCATAGCTGGTTTCAACTATAAAAGGAATCCATGAGTGTTCATCGTCACGATGTTTATATATTGTTTTACTTTAGTCTCGCTCTTGTACTGATCGATGCTATTGAAAATCAAACTCAAGGAACGAGGTACCAATCCAGGATCCTCTGGTTTTCCCATCACTGTGTAAGTCTTTCCTGAATTCGTTACACCATACGCAAATATGAGCGCATTATTTCCATCGAGTGCATCCTGAATGAGTGGTAAAGTTGTTTCATTAAAGAATGTTTGCTGATCTGTTGAATCGTTAAATATCTTGGTGAATCTGTATTTCTCTGGAGTCTTATTTCTGGTTCTATATGCGTTAGAATCCTACAAATGATGTGTTATGTATCTATACGTCGTGTTTCTTTTTTTTATATCGTACAACTGGTGGAATCATTGAGACCATGTAGTCATCTAGTATTTTGATATATGGATCACTGTCTCGACTGTCATCATTAGATCTAGGCCGAAGACGTAAATAAGCCTATAAAAGGGTGAGAACAAGCAATTATTCCAACTCTTTTGATCTTGCCTTTATTGGTTCTTTCTCCGGATTGTAGGATGGCTGTCTCTTGGATACAGAATCAGGGGTTGATGAGCTAGATCTATGCATTGTCGGAGGCAAGCTACAGAAATAGTATTTAATACAAATTCAATGTTTTGTCTTTCCGTTTACTTGATCCCACTTATTCCGTTACTTTGAATGTTTATTTTTTCCAAGAAAGAAGTAAAGGTTGCCTTAAACAGTTGAATGATCAGTGCGGGGATTAAACATCAAGACGTGCACTAACGGGAACAGACAGATACTGTATTAAATCTAATTCCAAAGCAGTGGCTTCACTCTCTAACATGATTGTATACTATGTTTGCTCATATTTTTTTTTGTATAAGAATGAGTATGTGATTATGCATATGACATATAATAAAAAGGGGGGACTTTCTATAGGAATACAACAATATATCTATTGTTGTATTTGGTACCCGCATACTTGTATCTCCGTCCAAAAGCAACAAAGAAAAAAAAAACTTTTTATTACTTCTAGTGAATAATAAAATGGACTTTACGTCCGTGCCATTCCAAGAATTACTTGTCCATAATGCAGAGGATAAACAGCTACTCAACTTTCTATCACACCTTGATAAGCAATATACAGAAGCACAGGACGAAAAGGTTCGTTTCGGCACATTACAAATCTTGATCCCGGTTTATAAAGCCTACTTGAACCGATTACAAGATATTGACGAAGGGAATCGTGTTTTGGAGACATATTTAAAACCTTGGATATTGACAAGTCTTTCACATGAATCAACCGTATCAACAGAGAGTGTCCACCTATTGGAAAATACAGTCGCATTTTTTATTGTCAAATCATTTTTGACAGGATATCAATTTGGCAAGGATACCATCTTGATGCTTCTTTGTCAATTAGTGTCAATCATGACGATTGAACCTGATTTTGTTGATTTAAAGCCGATTGAATTTATCGAAACATGTGTTGATAAACTAGAATGTAGTGAACAGTGGCAGCAAGTTCAACAGCACAAGGACAATTCTATAGAACTTGAGTGCTGTTTGAATATACTCAACTACTTTATACGGGATCTAAATGAAAATGAACAACTAAAAACAATGGGTGCTAATGATATGGATCATTGGATAGAGTTGATCTTTAGTATTGCAACTGCCATGATTCCGTGTACAGATGCTACCGTACGAAGCAAATTAGCACATGATCTATTACCAAATTTACTCCGTTGGAAGCAACATAACAAAGATTTCGGAAAGCAAATCTATTGGTGTGAGGCAAGTACTATGGCATGAAACGTTTCTTACTGATCATCCCGGCTTATGCATATTCTAGATGTTATGGCAACGTACGCTTCAAATGTATGGCCTTCCTGCCACCAATCTCTTGAGATTAGAAATATATGGACTCATCGCTCGATTCTTTGATTTTTATTTTGGATTAGATGAAGGAAAGCAGACACCAGATATTCGTACGGATCTTCGCTTTGAAGAAAGCTTCTTTATGATCTTACAAGTAAATATAATATTCCCCTTCTTTGAGCTATTCATTAAAAGCATCCTTGTTAACAGAGTGGATTACGAAGCAATGACTCATTAGCTCGAAAGTACTCTGCTTATATTCTTAAGCGAATTATCGACTTTACCGAAAAGTATCCCTCCACCATTGCTACCAAGTCTGAAAGCGACTGGACCCGATTCTTCAGATGGAATGTGGATAAAGCCAAGCAGTACTCGGATTGTTGGGAGGACTGGTTTCTGCTGTATGACATTATGCATGAAAGCGTTATTCATCTCGTCGATCCTGTGCTACATCGATTTGAAAGTCTATTAAATGCAGATAACGGAATGGATCCATCTTGGTGGACACTCATTTTCTACCGTGGATTCCAGAATGAGACAGCCTCTGTTAAAAGAGGTTCACTAGAATACATCTTTTCCAGAGAAAACCCTCAGACACTGCATATAATGGGTGTGGAACAAGGTTTCATGTTTGGTGCACTCTTCAAAACAGTTGACAACACTTCTCTATTTCAAGTACCTACTCAAGGAGCCCTCGTTAGTCCTTTTGGAGAGCATTTCAGAGCGTTCATCTATCGTCTTGTGCAGGCCTTGCAGACAGAACATAAGGTCAATTTCTTGCGACAACTTATTCACCATTTTTCTCATGTCGTAAGCAGTCCGGCACCTATCCTCTATGCTATGGAAGCTTTGGCTGAAGTGGATCGTGTCAGCGCATGGGGTCCAGAAGAATTAAAATCATTAAGGGTATTGGTCGATCGCCACAGAAACTTCAAGTAAGGACTGCTAATGATACGCTCGTTTTCTGTTTATTAAAGCGTCTGATAGCATACCAACTACTAAAAAGTTCTTGCGTAAATTGGGTGTTGCTGCTACCGTTAGATTTGCTCATACAGCAACGTTATCATTCTCTGATATTGCAAAGTAAGACAAGGTTAACATAAAAAAGAAAGAAAGGCTAATTTATCAATATAGGACTGTCTCTTCGCTTGTGAACGAGTATCCTATAAATGCTTCATCACAAGAATTCAAAATGATTCGATACTGGCTTGAAAATGATGTATCTGCAAATAAGGTAAATCGTTTTATGACTGAACTGTAAACAATAAAATAACTATGTTCAATTCAAGTCACTAGACAGTATTCGACAAGGATTAAAAGATCGTATAGAGACATATGTATGCGAATTGAAATCTGAAGGTAGAGCAGATATATATATGTTTATATAGACAACTTATCCCCCCTTCTTTAAATAGATATTCCAGAGACTGTCTTACGCTCACAAGCTAATGTACTTGCACGTGCCTCAGTCTTTGCCGTCTCTACTAATGAAGGTCATGTTGACGAGGAAAAGCTACTAGATCTTCTCGATGCATTCTTGATTCATCTGACAGATTCATCCATGTAAAGACATACACTAGACTATGCTGATGATTCTAATAACTTTTATTAGCTCCGATGTTATGTTCTCTAGGTTACTAACTCTGTTGGAGTCATTGTGGGAGAACTTTGAGGCCACCTTTGATAATCAGTTCAATTTTACAAAGACTGTGCACCTTGATGATGATGCACTTTTGTATATATTAGCAAGAATCGAAGGAAAATATCTCAATAAGGAGGGACCAAACGTTGTTGGTAAGTTCAAGTTGTCATTGTTTTTGAAGCAGTTGATTTATTTTACTATAGATGGGGATGTAGTCGATCTTTATCTTTCATTAACCAAAAGGATACTTGGAAAAGAAAGTGTCCTCGAATTAGAAAATAAGACGGAAGCTATTCAGACTTACTATGAAAAATGCATTGATTTATTAAAACATCGTAGTTCAGGTAATATTTGATCGCACATAGATATTTAAATACTCAATCAACTATAGCTGTAGACCCAAATAAGGAATTATCAAAGCCATTCCACATTCAGTTACTAAGAATACTCTATCAAGCTGCCACAGATCTATCTTATTACAGTCTGGATTATGATGATCAGGCACTTTCTTTGGTACACGGTTTACCGATGAAGCGTACACAAGAAGCTATTCAACAGAGGTAAGCAAAAATGCATAAATGGCAGAAATACTTATTATTTTATCAGATCATGGGGAGATGTGATTGCATCATTTATTAGATATAAATGGGAGTGCATCGAAAGCATCATTTTGTATGCTAATGCTGTAAGTTTACCTCGGAGAATGATTGCATGTATTAAAGTCAGTATAGGCCCGAAAGAGCAATGTCACAAAGGAATGCTTTGACCCAGTCGAATTGTATGAGGTAGCCATCGATCAACTGGAAAGTGCTTCAGAAATGTGCGGTGAGGCGATTATCAGCAGCTTTGGACCACTCTTTGCCTTTCCATGGGAAAAGAACGTCGAGCTTGTTAGCCGTTGTGTTGATCTCGCAATTGAACTGATGAAAGAAAACATCAACCAATCCAAGACATTTCCTTTACTTATCAAAGCATTTATCAATGTCATATTTCAACCCGAGCTTTTAAGTGTGCCCGAGCAAAATGAAGAAAATGGTCCTATAAAAAAGGTAAATAGATCAAGGGGTGCAAGGAACAAACAGAGTGTTTTCTTATACTATATTCGTAGGCTCTTCATATGGTACTTGACACTGGTGACCTTAAGCCATTTATTGTTGCTCAGGCATCCAAGCACCTACATAGTTACTGGTCTACATTTACAGAAGATGCCTGTAGATCCATGCAGCAGTATGCACCTGAATTTTCTAAACTTGCTGTCTTTGGCCCATTGCGAGACCGTGAAGATCAAAAATTAGAAGCTGCCATTTCTTTAAAGATTGCTACATCGGAAGAACTCGAAGAGGCTGAAGGGTAAGCACTTAGCAAGCAAGTGTTCTTTTGTAACTTAACTTTTTTTTTTCTAAAGGACGGCAGCAAGTGTATTCAATCAAAATGATTACCTCGTACGAGTTTACATGAATGATCTCTTATTAAGATTGGATACAAATAATGAAAGACACAGAGAGTTTGCAAATACACTTTTGGTTTCATTTCTCCATATCCTGGAAAATGATGCATTATATGAATACATGTACACAAATACAGTCGAGCATCGCTTGAAGGTAAAATGAACGCAAGCTGTTTATTATTATTAATAACACCTTTATTGTAGTTAAGGGTATGCTGTTCTACTATTCTCATCATCGACCTGGTATCTGAAGACAAGGTAGACACATGTTTGGAAACTATGTTTGAAATTATAAGAAAAGAGACCGTTACTTCTGTTCGATGCTATTTAGAATGGTCTATCGTTCGACTTCTTTGTAGGTTCCCTGACCGTCTACCTCTTTATTATCAAAAACTATCTGATACATCACATAAGCCCAACTATGTGATCTCACTGCTTACTCTTTCATTTACACTTGGCCAATGTTTACCTGAATCATGCATAGAAGGATACTTTGATGAGATCTTTGTTCGCCTGCTTCCATGGCTAATCACTAATCACTTCACGATACGTCTTTTTGCCTATTGCGGCTGGCAACACAACTGGAAGGCGTGTACCAAGCGTGGTCATGGTGCCATGCTCGAAAACAATCGATACCTTGACTCGATTGGCAACTTTATGGAAACATATGTTGACTGCATTAAGTTCTTTGATAAAATTCAAGCGCAATTTTATATGGCAAGATTTGATCCTATCCAGGATTTTAATGTCGAATTCATCTTTCGTCAAATGATGACCGAGTTTCAAGTTATTGATAATGAAAAGATAGGATCGGTAAGGGATTTATTATTACAAAATAATAAGGTCTCATCTATATTTTATAGAAAGCGTTCGTAAGAGTTAATCCTCAAAGAGTAGAGAGATGTCCTTTTGAGAATCCTGAACGAAGATCAGTTTATACAGCAGCAGATCCTTCAGAGCTTATTGGCACAGAGCAACCTGATGCTATGGCAACGATGGATACACCTTCCAACCAAAGTTCTGAAGATGTGTATCAGAAAAAGATTATGCCTTGGGAAATGATGCTGGAAACAGATATGGATCTCACAAAGAATCTCGTCAAGAAGAACAGACGTCGCAATGACTTGATTGTCGTTGCTAGTTTGATTGATCGATTGCCCAATCTTGCTGGTCTCTGTCGTACCTGTGAAATTTTTAATGCTTCATTACTCGTTGTGCCGACCCTAAAGATCAAGGAAGACATTGGTTTCACTAGTGTGAGCGTTGCTTCTGAGAGGTGGATGCCCATGACTGAAGTTCCAGAAAGTGAAGTAGCTAAATTCCTAAAGGAGAAGAGAGAAGAAGGCTATACAATTTGTGGTTTAGAGCAAACAACAACAAGTGCAACCTTGGGAGAATATATATTTCCAGAAAAGTGTGTTTTGCTATTGGGTAAAGAGAAACAAGGTGTTCCTGCTGATCTTTTACAAATGCTTGATGTTACTATCGAAATTCCTCAGTATGGTATTACTCGCTCTTTAAATGTCCATGTAAGCGGTGCTATCTGTATTTATGAATACACAAAACAAATGCAATGGAGACAACAAGCAGCCATCAATCAATCATAGGATGTTTAGCATACTTTTATACATAAAGCTTTTATTGTTTGTTTCTTCTATTGGTGACTGTTGTACCATAATCCATCAAATAGCTTGCTATCCATAAAGGCTCCCTTTCTATCTAACATATATGCCATTTTTTCTCCTTTGGCATTCAAAAATATATGCGATGAACTGGATTTGGTTCCTATAGCATCTGTACCATTTTTACCAACACCAGTGAATACTTTTTGCTTACAGTAGAGTTGATCGATAGGATATTCTTTCACCTGATGCGATTTAGCAAAGCGGGCATGAGTCATGAGTCTAACTGTTGTTCCTCCTTTCAACAAGATGAGTTTATCAATATATCTAACACCATTATTAGGTCATTAAAGCAGATATACTTTTCTTTAGTTACCTCCATGGATAAAGACACATAACAGTTGCAATAGCAACACCTATACCAACCAATCCACCTGCAATAGCTATGCGTTTTCCTTGTGGTGCCAACACGACTGGGGCATCTTCTGTATCACTATGTTTATCTTTCAAGTCAGATCAGTCATTCGTCTATAATTTGAGCTAGACTACTTACCCATCCTTGACTGCATAGGCGACATAAGCTAAGCTTGCTAGGTTTCCCCTAAGGTTGAATGTTACTATGGATATTATAATAACAATAACAAAAAAAATGCATACCAAAACATAAGCTGAACACCTGCTGAGATGTACATCCAATTGAATGTTCTTTTGACGCCTGGAGGTGCCTGGTAGAAAACAACATCCTTCTTTTGTAATGCTTGTTTCAAATGTTTACTCAAGAATTGAATGGATTGCTTGTCAAATACTGTTTTGGTACTGTATGCTTGGCTACGAAACAACACTATTCCTTTTTGTCAGCTCTCGAAGAATAAAGTATATTCGCTTTCTTACGTTTGACGGATTGGCGGCATACATGCTTATTATGCAATAAACCGCCTTTTGTTAACACTGAAAATAACATGAAAGGTGAACCTACAAAATGTCAAGGTTTGAGCCTCATAAAAAGTGACTGAACTTTTTTTGGGAACACTACGCACACCCATGAGCTCTCACAATGAACATCGGATATCCAAAAATGATCAACTAAAAGTTTTACCATACTATACCAATGTTGAAACAACTACAGGCAGAAACTATCTGCTGCCAAAGCCTGAAATAGTACAACATCAGCAACAAAATTCCACTCTCCGTGAACGTCTATCTTAGGTTTCTCCTGCCACTAAACCGCCTGACGACAATCCCTCCGCTAATGTTGCTATACTTCCTTTATTTTAGCGGCAAAATAAGAATGCATATAAGTTGCAGCAACTTAAAACCTTGGCCAAATGAAGCAGGACATGTGACAAGAAGGCGTTGCATTCTTTGGAAAATGATACATCTATATCCAAAAAAGTGTAAGTACAACCAATCTGAGTGAGAAGTATTATGACATTGATGCAGAATATGCACTTGATAGGTCTGCGAAAGGGAGCACCACAGAGCCAGAGATGCATGACTCCAGTGGCATCACATCAACAACGAACGTGTAGTACACAATGCCAACTATCCAATGCTTGGCTGCTTAAAACTGATACCGCCTTGGTGATATGAGTGTCAGCCTATTGTTCTATACTTTCCAAATAGTGGCTACCAACAATCAGAGCTGAAAGTGCTCTTCCTCATGTTCAGTATATCCTGTAAGTAGTAACATGTTTATGCAAATGAAGTAAACATGGAAATGAATTTCTCATATATACGCACTATTTTCAAGAGCATTATCCAGCATTCTGCTTGTAAAACGCCAAATTTCATAGGTCTGACGGTATGAATTAGATACCAGCCACTTGAATGGCATCATCCTTCATTACGAAAAAGTGAAAGTGAAATACAAGGAGAGTAAGAGTGATACAAGCAAAAAACTAGCAGAAAGCTATTCTTGATTTAAAATAATTTGGTTTTTTGCAAGCAGAGTCTTGTTACAAGTTCATGTTGTAAATATTCATGACTATGGCTTTTATGGCATGAGCTACCATGGCAGTAGATCATCAAAGACAACGGAGCCATGACTTTACGTCTATAAAAGAGAAAATGTTATGAGAAAGTAATAAATATCATCATTTTATCCAAGACAAAGAAAGAGAGATAATATTTTTTTTTTTTTTACTATCATAAGCTTCAGTGATCATATTCCCATCTTACTTAATTTTTCACTAAGCTCAAAAAAAAAATGCAAAATTGTTCATGCTTTTGTCGCTTACATATAATTAGAAAGTATAAGTTTCATTTTGCTCGTTTAATGAAGGTTTTAATAGAGAAGTGCAATTTTATAGCTTAAGATTGAGCCTATATACCAAAGCATTTTTGTATTTAGAAAAAGAAAGGAACTGAAAGCCTATTAGGTCAAAAGAATAGACAAATTTACTGGTGGAAGACCGATAACGAATTATTTGGAATATTTAGTCAATCCATTTATTACTGCAATATTGTTTATATTGAAAGCAAAAGCTTCAAGTGATTTTTCTATTCCAAAGTATAAAATGTTCATTAATAAAACTATATTAAAAAGTATTGACTACAGTTGAATTACAGCATCCTACTCTATACTTTTGGTATTACGCTTTAGAAATTTTGAAAGATCGAATAATTGAGAGCATTTCCAACTTCTTGAAGGCGAGATGAGCGGGGCGCGGCTAAGATTTGAGAGCAGACTTTTGTTACTGAATTTTAATATTGAACAGATTAATAACAGTATTTGAACAAAAAAATTGTACGCATGTTTTGTACTTGCACTGATTTGAGCAAATCTTAAAGTTTTTAATATAAAAATGAATAAATGAATAAAAGAACATTATAAGGGAAGTGGTTCACAAAAGGTACATGAAGAAGCTCGGTTCGGATTTTACATTTCCAAAAATGGACTCGGATGAGTTCCGTATGGGAAGATCATTAAGGGTCCGAATTATCAAGGGTCTGGAAAGATACACTTGAGGTATTTTTGGCTATATTTAGAAAAGGCAGGTACTCAAATCATAAATAGTACTAAATAACCTATAAATCGCGTATTCTTTTTTGTTTATAGAGAAATCAACAAATCGCGAAATATGAATAATGATACAAAATGAGGTAAAAGTACATTTTTTTTTGCATTTACCCTAAGTAAATAACGATAGTTTCGTTTATCCAAAAAAGGAAATAGTGCTGGGTTTTTATTAATCCTGCTACCGCCGTTTGGTGATCGTTCCGCTACGCTTTTATGGGTTAGAATGCACTCATGAAACACTTCAGGTGGTTTCCACATTTAAGGCTTTTATAGATAGTCGCACAAAAAAGCCAACTTTTTATTGCTTTACTTTGATTTTTGTTAGATTAGTGTTTGAGATAATGAAAAATACGTAGGGTAAAAATAGAAAAAGACAGAAGTACTGTTAGAACTGTGTATATCCTTTTATAGAAAGAATATAACAAGAATATGATATGCTTTATTGATATGAAAAATCTTCTATTTATACTTTTTCTTCAACGGGTAAACCGGGTTATCCTGGAACAATTAATAATCCTTATTCATAGGTAGTATTAACGATCAGTTCGCCTAAAGTATCTTCTTGTTTGTTCCTGATCTTATTGGATCATTAAATGTACCTGCCTTACTGGATCAGATATAAAAATGTTCCAGACCGAAATAACAATAGCAATTAGGGTCCAACGCTAACTGCATTTGGCTCTGAGCAATGTCATTGGATCTAGATCAAATCACACCATAGCCTAGCAAAAGTTGTCAAGCAAATATTATTTATCCAGTGCACAGTAACAGGTAATATGCTCCTATTGTTTATATCAGTTATTATGTACCAAAGAAGTGCACAATTGTATACAATAAAATCTAACCAAAGTTATGCAGCTCTGAATTGGGATTAATGAATTGAATCTCAGGTTATGCTTAACACGAATACAATTATTCTATGCTTATTGCTATAATCCTTAAATATACGCAACAATTAGTTTAAGCGACTCAAGCCAGAATCTGGATTCACGTGATCAAACAAGAAAAAGAACGCATGATAATGACTATTATGGCATGATATGAGGAGATCGGTCAGATAATCTATGATAATAATCGCTTGCTCCTATGCCCATGAATGACTTCAGATGAGCAACAAAAAAATGATTGTAGGTTCGACAAAAACAAAAAAAAAAGAAGGATCATTTCTATTATTGTGTATGCTTGAATAATGACCATCAACAACTTGATTTGCTCTTCATTGAGTGTCTAAAATTTGGTGAAATAATAAAAGATCATCATGTAAAATAAGCAATGATTCGATCATTTAGGCAACCACTTCAAAATATATTTTGCAAAGAATGAAATTCAATAAAAATGATCACAACAATGAAATATGAAACTATTCAAGTCAAAATAACAGCAAAAATCAATAAAAGGAACATTAGCAAATGAGTTTTTTAAAAAATAAATATATATGTACAATTTTATTTACAAAGGCCCACGAGGACCACGACGACAGAACGACTCCTTGTGAATTGCCCTGCCAATGATTTCCCCATTGGGCAAGGGCACGAAGTAGCCAACTGAGTCCCCGGGATACAGCTGGCCATCTTCGGCAATTATAAATGTTGCCGAAGGGAAACTTGGCATTGGGCGAGGAGAAGAGACAAAAGAAGGACGAACAGGAGTAAAAGCAGACCTGCGAAATACAGGCAAAGGAGCAGGAGGAGAAGCAGACGTACCGAAAAAAGCAACAGAAGAGGACGAAGAGCAAGAGGAAACAGAAGAAGAAGAAGCAACAGAAGGCGAAGGCGAAGGTGAAGCAGGCGCACCTGCAACACGGGAAGAACCACCAAAAGCATCTCTTTGGTAAGGGTGGCTTCTCTTTGAAGCCCTCGAAGGGAGAGTACGAGAAACTCTACCACGAGCGCGAGAAGCACGGGCAGGAACAGAAGCACGAGATGCAGCAGCATCAACAGAAACAGAACGATCGCCTGAGGTAACCATAGAGCCAGAAGAGCAGATGGGGGGTATGGATGCGGCACCTGAGGCAGTGGCGGTGAGAGCAGCTCGTGAAGAGGCACGAGAAGAACGACGAATTGGGGCAGAGGTGGCTAAAGAGAGACATGCACGAGCACGACCTCGAGAAGAGCGGGAAACAGAAGCAACGGAAGCAGATGGTGTTGAAACACCCAAAGAAGCTACGGAATCCACCTTCAAATCCCCAAAGGAGGGATGGCTTGGAGCCAGGCAGACAGAAGGGAAAGAGTCCCCAAACAAAGGAACAAGCTCGTGCCTCAAGGGCCAGGCATTCTTCACGCAAAGTTCACGAGCACTCTCCATAGGCAACCTAAATAAAAAAATGATGTTAGTAAATATAAAAAATTTCTATTTTTTTTTGATAATAATACCAAGTGCCTTGGATTGCCAAGCGGCCACCTCTGATCTTCTTCATAGGAAGGCCGGGATTTGCATCCACGACCTTCAGCACATCAGCCTTGCTCTTTCCAAGGGCCTTCCAAACGCCCGTGATGAGAACCCAATCGTTCTCTCGGTCCCAAAGGATGGGTTTTCCGCCCACCATCACCTCGAAGGCTAAAATAAAGGAAAAATTAATAAAAAGACCAAAAGCAGTTAACCCAAAATATATACCTGGAATAACCCCGCGCACATCTTGGGAGGTGGCGTAATTATTGGACTTTACGTCAGAGCAAGAGGAGAAAGAAGTGTTCATCGTGTTTATAAAATAAATTTAAAAAAATAAATAAAGTTGATGGATGAGGAAAAGGGAAGAAAAAAACTTGCAAAGTAGCTTTTTATATTTTTCTTTGGTTATCAAACTTGGAGAAAGCGCCTGATCCAAAAAAGTGTAAATAAAAATATTTTCTTAGTACAAGGTTGATAAAAAGTTCCCATGGGAACTCTAATTCGTCAAAAAGCTAAGATAAGAAAGTGATTGAATAAACAGAAATAACTGCATGATTAGATACTGAAGCCCCTTTCTTCTCCTTGTACCACTTTCTTTCCGCTTCCCGTTATGGAATAATGCTAAGGTGACCCTGAGCTATTTTCAGTTCCAGCTACGTTTTACTTTGGAGGAATTACTGAATCAAGTAAATTAATGGTCTGAGGTTAAATAATTACGTCGTCTTGACGCTTTATGTCGATCTCTTTACCAAATGCGAAACATCAAAAAAGTAACTATGAAAGCTACTTGAGGTTTGTTCTATTGTTTTCATAAAGAATATATTTTACAAGAGATCTACAGTCAGCCATCAATTTCTTGGTATCTTTGAACATGTTCCTTGTGTTTTTATTTCCAAGTCCACTTGATGTCTCTATGAAGGTATTTCATAATTGATAGAATTTTCTTGGCCATCATCAAATTTTTACTTTGCTTCTCTTCTGTTATCCCAAAGACTATGTGAATGATCAAAATTTCACGTCCAAAAAATTTCAAAAGACATAATTTTTTTTCAAAGGCCACAGAGCAACAAAATGTCTCCATTGCCTTTCTGAAATTCTTGATTATTCCACAGTGGCCTTAACAGATCAGCTAGATAATCTCCGTGCATTCATCAAGTAAACTAAATACACCAACAAAAGAAGACAAAGGTTGATGTTTGTTTTAGTCGCTCATGGATCTTCTGTACTCTTTGAGCTCTTTTTGATCATCGACATCTTCCATTACCAACTTATGAGTAGTATTCATTACTGACTTCTTGGTTTATTCAAATTCATCTTATGGACCGTTTAAAAATTCTTCGTGGATGAATGTATGGATGACAAAAAATTTTTTTCACCCATTCCTATAACCAAATTCAAAAGGAGCTTCTTGAAATAAATGCAGAGAGAAAATAAACGAATGTGGTTACAGCTAGCTTGAATAGTGGTCAGCTGTTAATTCTGATTCTTAGAATAATCTCTTTTTGAGTCTTTGGTTCAGAAGTTTTTTTCATATAGATTTCATTTTCTTTGCTGTACCAGTTGAGCGCTTTCATAAACTTTGATCTGACTCCAGGGAGTTTCCAATACGCGTAAAACTTGCCAAAATATAGTTCTACATTTACCCAGATGCCAAGCGGAAGTCTCATCAAGTGTAGTTGTGGCGTTCAGCCATCTGTTGTTTACTTACTGTGTATGTTTTGAACAAAAAAGAAAAGAAAGAGCAGCAATTAGATTCGAACCCATTTATTAATATGAAACATGGCATTGACAACATTAATAATTCACAGACCGACATGAGGCAAATTTGATACACAGATAAGAGTAGATTGACTGTAATGAAGGATACATACGGCAATAGACGACGTATATAAGAATTCTAAAAAATCATTAGACAAATATATTCGCTTGAGAGTGATTCTTGAAGAAGAATAGAGTTCACTTGGATTTCAATGCGCCCCAAGCCTTTTTCTTGCTGATTGTGGGATAATAAGGATCCTTGAAGATTGACGCGCTTGATGAGATAACCTCTATAATAACTCAAGCTCTATCGTATGTTGGATGATAGTTACATTAAACTTTACTATAAAACTCTTGATCCAATCGTATTTAATAAATTCACTCTTCTTTATAAGCAATCTACTTTTCTAATCATTGAGTTCTATAATCTTAAGCTATGTAATTAATAGTTACTATGTCCTTTTAATCATGTACCTTAAGTTACTCACATGATTCCCTCTTACATATATAGCATAGCAACATATTACTCGTCCCTTTTTTCATAAAAAAAGGAAAAAAATCCTGCTTTGCCCATGTGCTAACAAAAGTACTTTTGATTGGTTAAAATAATCTAGTCTAAGAGATCTTCTAAGTTTTGTCTAAAATGAGTAAATAATCCCTTCAACGTAACACATGTTAATGTTGGCGAAACGAAGACAAAGGATGTGGTGGCCACCCGCCCATAGTATAGCAGATGGTTTGCTATGTAATCCCACCCTGGCCACCAAGGTTTTCAAAAATACAACAGCAACTTTGAAAGATATAAGGAACAATAGAACCTTAAAAATTTTATTTTATATTAAATCTGAGAATAAAAGCGCGGCTAGAAAGCCTTTAACCACATCCTCTGTCTTCGTTTCGCCAACATTACCATTTTGATTCTAATTGGTTTATTTAATTGTTCTTTATGTGTAATGGCTTATTGATGTGCCATTTACTAGTCCAAATACCACAAATGTACTTTCCAAAACACAAGATCCACATGTTCATTTTCTCTGTTGGTCATCCTTCCATTTTAACCATACATAATGAAGCAAAGACAAAACCTGATGATGGATAGAGGCAAGTTTGTTATAAGCTATGTTGCTTAAAAGATTAAACAAGAAGTTTCAGTGTGCATCTACAGCTTTTTTTTTATATGTCTGAAGGAGTCTAAAGGGGCGCTTCTTTGATCAACTCTTATTTTAGCTTTTAAAAAACACAAGTTTATTCAATTCCATGATGTAAAACATTACAAGGCATGATATATTGAGTAATTTTTAAAAGAAAAATTGTTTATTTATTATCAAACGAGAACTTAGAGAAGACCTATAAAGATCACATAAAGAAAAGTACCTATAAAAAGAGTTCACATCAGCGCCACAGAACCCTAAAACGAGGGATTCTGACTTTAGCTACTGTCCACCCCAGGGCCCAATAAAAGCCTCCATCATCGTCCCCTGCTGAGTAAGTCTTGTGGAAAATTATATGAATAGTTGATTTGAAATGTACAATGAGTAATCAATAACTTCCAAATATATCTTTTTATTTTGGTAAATAAGAAGTGAGGAAATGTGTATATTATTAATACAAGGTAGCAATATACACCACATTGTAGCATAGATTATTAGTGTGATGTCATTCTGTCTACAGGCTCTTTTATATACAATATAATTTGGACAGTGTTGTGCCAGCACAGCTATAACAATAAATATTCTTTGTAAGCGAACTACTCGGGATCTTATCCTTCCGTATGCGTCCAATCACATATGAATCCAATCTTAGGGCGCCGTTACAAGAACCATTTGAACGTCAGTGCTCCTATCCTCAGATCGACGGTTCCTTATTCGACACTCATTGTCAGATCATGTATCATCTTTATCTCAAGGTACCTGAAGGTACCTTGAACCAATAGATAAACCTCGATCAAAGGTTGTCCCAGTTCTTCCCCTTTCTACATGGGTGCTTACAGGTCACATAACGATATCCAATTATTGTTATTGTCCATAGACGTTAAAAAGTATAAATATCATTGTTTTATTCATCGTAAATAAAGATCATCATATATTCCAGTCTCACTGACTTATTGTCCGTAGACTATTCTTTTTATTATTACTAGTTTTTTGCCTCTTACCTTTGTGTTTGGCAAAACAGACAGGTACTGTACAAATTATGATAAGCTCTTTGAATACTCTATAAGTCGGCATCAGTGATAAATACAACAAGGACCATGTCGTTGTAGCTCACGCCAAGTCAAATCTTGCGTTAGATGTTGATGTACTACTTCTGGGATGTATTAGCTTTAGGATTCAAAAATATGCTTACAGCATTCTCATCGTGCCTTTTGCTGTAAGCTACTGTCGTGTATGTTCCAAGATGCAATAACTTCATTATCAAAATAAATATAAAAGTGCACAAACGATGCTTTCAGATATTTTTATTCTGTAATGAAACTAACAAAAAGATGATAGTAAGGGAAGACGATCTAACTTATGACAAAGGAATTGTGACCTGTTTAAATACTATTTGGTCTTGGGTAGTTGCATGAGAGATTAGGAAAGATGATAAGGACTTCTGTTTCTTCTTTAATGTAAATTACAGTCATTGATACTTATTGCTGATAAAACACTACACAGAGACAGAGTGAAGATTGCATGAATGAACAGTATCTGAGCTTATCATGATCTTGACCACTTCCAAGTTTATTCTACTCTTGGCATCATTTTATGTACAGTTTCTAATGCATGAAGATCACATCATTCCTTATTGCATGATTCAATGCGGTATTGTATATAAGCCTTGTTCGGACGAGTGTGCTGTCTTAGCTTTACTGCAGAATGTATAATATATTATGTCTAACTTACAATACCTATAGCCACGTTCTCCTCTGTTTCTTCAATATTGTCGTTGATATTGTGGTAATGTCGTAACATTAGCGAATACTGAAATATGAATAACTTTTCACTAAATCGACTTAATCTTCCCTTTTGAATTTCTAAGCTAAAGAACACAGTTTGCATAAATAGAATATTCGTTTTATTATGTATAAACAAAAAGGCGGCGAAACCATAAAAGAGAGAACATGAAGGGAGCAAAAAAAAAGTCAGCCGTACAAACATTTCTTTTAAGCTTGAGCTTCAGCAGCAGGAGCAGGTCTGAAGTCTTGAGCAGAGGGTTCGACAATAGGAGTTTCCTCCTTGGGTTCGAGGATAGTGACAATATCAGGAAGAGTCTGCTTAGGACCGTTACGACCAGTAGGATCGCTGTCCAACATGATCTTGACCTTGATACCCAAGACACCTTGACGTAAATCAACGTGGCGAACGGCAGTTGTGATGAATTCACGAGCAGGGTTACCAGAGTGAATCATGAAACCGTCAGAGAACTTCATGGCCTTGGCACGGGCAGCACGGACCTTACCAGAGACAACGACTTCACAACCTTTGGCACCAGATTCCATAACGAAACGAATGACACCATAACAGGCACTAAGAAACAATCAACATTTTGCAAATATAGAGCAACACTTCAATCACTTACCGACGGACAGCCAAGCCGTTGAGAAGCTTGAACTTGACAGATTCACATTGAGCAATGGCACAGAGACCACGGTTTTGAACACGTTCAGCATAAAGTTCGACAGCATTCTCGGGGAACTTGAAACGCTTTTGAACAAGAGTAGTCAATTCACGAATACGGCGACCCTTTTCACCGAGAACGTTTTGAGTGTGTGTGGCACGGATGATGATTCTATTGGATGTTGTTTGTTAGTCTCTTACAAGTCTTTACTGTTGGCCGTAATCATTACTCTGTACGGGCGGGAGTCACACGAACTTCGACACCGGCATAACCATCTTCAGCAAGTTCACGAGTGAAGAATTCATTTAATTCAGCGTAAAAGACACCATCGGCGACCTACAGAGTTGCATTGTTCATATTTACTGGAATTGACTGTTTTATATAATTTCAACTTACAAACTATTATAAAAAAAAGTATTAAATTCATGGTCTGATTGATATTTCTATTCATCTATTTGCTGACATACCTTTCTCTTCTTGGAGATTTGAACTGCTGCCATGTTTAATAATGTGCAAAGAGAAAGGGTCTGGATGGATGGATCGATGATTATATTATTATCCTCATTTGTGAGTGTGTAAGTTGTCTGTGTGTGTATGTGTGGGCATGAGTAGCTGGATCAATATTTTGGGCGGACCTCTTTCTCGCCCTAATTTGTCGCTCATTCAATGTTCGGTAATAGTCCGGTTCGACCATTCATGCAAGAGTTTGCCCTTCCTCCTACCCAGCTTTGTCTGCCTTATTAGTTGTCTTTTTTATCTTTTGTTATTCAATGTCAATAGTAACCACTTATCTCACATTACTAAAAGGTTTTCTTTTTCATATAAAAAACAAGTTCAATGGCTTAGCTCTTCTTTCTTTTTTTTTTTAGAAAATCCAATCAATTGGGCGTTACTTGCTGTAAATGGTGTTGATTCCTTATTTTTTATTTTAAGGCCTAATAACACACATTTAGATTTTACTTTATCTCGTACGATGCTTTACATTATCAAGACAACTAAGACAGCTTCCACCCAAACATCCAACTGTGCATGTCTTTAAGAATTATACCCCTCTCGATTTATTGCCATTCACAGGGGAAAACGATACGCGTATTCTCATCGCTGTGAATGGTTCCGTCTATGATGTCAGCCAAGGAAGAAGTTTTTATGGACCAGGTATATATATATATATAAATGAGCTCTGTCTCTGTATTGATTTCTACATCTTACTCTTTGTTATCGTTAGGTGGTCCATACGCCAGCTTCGCAGGACATGATGCCTCACGTGGACTAGCAAAGAACTCATTTGATGATGACATGATGGTTGATCCAAAGGGACCGATAGATAAACTAGAGGATTTGACATCAGATGAATGGGAGTCTCTCAGAGAATGGGTAAGGCATAGAATAACCATATCAACACGCGAGGCTATTGACCGTTATGTGTACATGATAGGAGAATCTATTTGCTTCCAAGTATCTGTTAGTTGGAAAACTGGTAGAGAATAGTACATCTTGATTGCTTATTATAAAGAGGGATGAACATATGGATAATAGAAAAAGTGAATATACCGTTAGTGTTTGTTGTATTCTGTTATGTATTCCTTGATATCGATGATTTGAATTGAGAAGGGCTTTTATTATCATGCATTGATTTGGAGATGAAAGTATAAAGTATATGTTGTACTTGAGGATGACATGCATATCTTTACTTTGATCTTATGATGGAACTTTCATGACTGCTCAGTACATCTCATAGGTAGGGCAATGAATTTGAGCAAGGACTATGCAAGTCTTCATTCATAATCTCAGGATCAAGTTTATCATTCGAACCTTTCATGGATAGTATGTAATAGTCTGTGTAAACTTGTGCATGATGATCTCGTTGACTGCGATATCAGTGATCTGGTATTCTTTCTCCAGTTTGAGGCACTTTTCCTTTGTTCAAAAAGCAGAAATCAGTTAAATGCTCAGTTACGCTTCTTAAGGCACCTTTAGTCATATCGAACATCTTATTCAAAGAAATCTGATTATATTTTAGAAGTTGCTCAATTATGCCTCAACCAATAACACCAGTGAAAAAGGATGAATTACCCCCAAAATCGTTGGTTGACTATTGTCGGAATAAATACGAGAGGAGAGCAGAAGTAGTGGTTGATCAGTAAGGATCAAGCTACAGGCAACTTGTACAAGTATCCTTCTTTCTTTTTTCCTCTTCCGTTCAAAGCCTTCGTCGTGAGGCTATGATTCGTTCCTCTGTAATAATTCGTACCAGGAAGAGGGTTTGAAATGTAGCAGTGAGGGTTTCTGTTAATATTAAGAGTATAGAAATTCAATTTAGGAGAACAGGATCAGTGAGTTGGCCCTTCAAAGGTGTGATGTACGAAAGAATACGGACAATGAATTCTGATTAACTCAGTTTCGGGTAAATCGCTGGTAAAATTTGTGTTACATACATTTTATTTCGGATAGTTTATTATCCGGTTGTATAGATTCGTGATAAACTTAGATGGCTCCCTCGGCCACTTGTGATTTGAACCAGTCAACAGTCTCCTGTAAACCATGCTTGACAGAGAACTTGGGTTCCCAACCGAGATATGTTTTGGCTCTCGTAATATCGGGCTTCCTCTTCTTTGGATCATCTTCTACTGCAGGTAATATCTTGATGTCAACATTATGAGGTGAAAGAGGAGGTGTGAGCACCATCTCTCGAATGGTATTTGCAAACTCTTTAATGGTATATTCATCAGGATTTCCCAAATTGACTGGATCACTGTAATCACTATTCATCAATAGGATAAGACCATCTACTAAATCATGAATGTATTGAAATGATCTTGTCTGTTCTCCATCTCCATACAATGTCAATGATTCTCCTCTGATCGCTTGCATGATAAAGTTACTCACGACTCTACCATCTGCTGGTGACATACGTGGTCCAAATGTACTACACAAATAAAGATAGATGATGTTGGTTCATCATCAAGATGTATAAAATACTCCTTCTCTCTTACTTGAAAATACGTGCAACACGAACATCAACACCTTCTTGTCTCATATAAGAATAAGTCAAAGTCTCTGCAATTCGTTTGCCTTCATCATAGCATGCTCTTGGTCCAATTGGGTTCACATGTCCCCAATAAGTCTCTTTTTGTGGATGTTCCTCAGGATCCCCATAAACCTCTGATCGGGATAAGAATTTAATAATATATCCTTTTTTATACAATTACCTGAAGTGGATGTCAACAAGAATCGAGCTTTCGTACGTTTGGCTAAACCAAGCATATTGATAGTACCCATGACACTCGTCTTGACCGTCTTTGTCGGATTATATTGATAATGAGGTGGAGAAGCAGGACAAGCCAGGTGATAGATTTGTGATACTTCTACCATGAAGGGGTCCACTACGTCATGACGAACTAGTTCAAAATGGGGATGACCAATCCAGTGTTGAACATTTCGCTTGGTTCCTGTAAAGAAGTTGTCAAGAACAACTACTTCATGTCCCATCCACATTAAACGATCGACAAGATGACTTCCAACAAAACCGGCTCCACCCGTGACCAAGATCCGTTTTCGTTCAGACGGGCTGAGTTGTTTTACAGGTGGAAAAGAAGAGATATGTCGATAGATAATCGTGCTATCCTTATGCTCGACATAATCCTTTTCCTTGGGTAAATATAAATCACGTAAATAGCTCAATTCTACATCGGACCCAACGTGTTTATGTCCAACAGTGGTTGACATTTTTATTAAGATAATAATTGTGAAAGAAGAAGAAAAGAAGAAGGGAAAAAAAAAAAAGAAAGCAGAGAGTAATTTAACAACAGCCGCCAGAATTGTTGGTTTTTGTTGTATGACCTGTATCTAACTTGACCTCTTCCCTTTGACGTGTCTGTTGTGCTTGTTGTTGTGTATCAATTAATCTCTTCTTGATATCCCTAAATAATACAAATTGGCACAAGTACAGAAAGGAAATGAGTTATATTTACCTTGCCAGGTCAAAAAAGGCTTCTTCTACGCCAATATTAGCCTTTGCACTGGTTTCCATAAACCGAATACCAAGCTCATTAGCTAGTTCTTGACCTTGTTTTGTCGAAATCACCTAAAGCATGATTATTATTATTATTATTATCTTGCCTTTAAAAAGAGTGGGAATGTATTTACCCTCTTCTCTTCCATATCCGATTTGTTACCAATCAAAATCTTGTTTACACCTTCACTCGCATGTTGTTCAATATTGGAAAACCAATTTCGAACGTCTATAAAACAAGTTAATATAACGTATAAAGTAATATCTAAATTTTTTTACTTGAAAAAGATCGCTCGTCCGTAACGTCATAGACTAGTAATATACCCATAGCTCCACGATAATAAGCTATAAAATATATATTTTAGTATATAATCCACATATTTAAAATAATACTTGCCTGTCGTAATCGTACGGAATCGTTCTTGACCTGCTGTATCCCATATTTGTAGTTTTATACGCTTCCCATCTAGTTCAATAGTACGAATCTTGAAATCAATACCAATGGTTGTAATAAAAGAAGGTGTAAAGGAGTCATCTGAGAAACGAAGTAACAAACAACTTTTACCAACACCTTGTATACAAATAGTCAGCATTTAAGCATATCAAGTATAAAGGAATGCTTACCAGAGTCACCAATAAGTAAGAGTTTGATTAAGTAGTCATAAGAAGCGCTTTTTGCTGTTGCCATTTTTGCTTAATTACAAGAAAACAAGGAAAAAGGAAAAAGGAAAACAAATAAAAAGGCATAAAACCTAAAAATGATTGGCTAATAATTTATACGCTGAATGATGATAATAATGGTCAGTACATAAATATGAAGAGATGGCTTTGTATTCTGTTCATGGTGCGCTGCTCTTTTGTTAAGCAATAGAAAGAAATGCTATTTCTACAAGTATTTGAAAGAATATAAGATGAAGCAGATATATAAGCTGAAATATCATGTTTAGAAGAAGAAGAAGAAGAAGAAGGAATTTACGTGTTCTCTTCTATACAGCCTATAACCGAACAATCTCTTTGTGAGCATACTGCTAAAAAGTGCATATACATAGCAATATATTCAGTATGGTCATGCTTTGATCCAAGCCAAACTCATTTCAAATGATTCAATATTGGTTGTAGGGATATATTGTGACCCATATCCCTCTTGAAGGACTCGTCAGTTCTTTTCAAAAGATAAAGTTGGGATAAGCCAACTTTAACGAAATAGTCGATGTAATCCTTTAGGTATGGACATTGTATTGCTTTTCCATATGACTGAATCACATAGTCTATTCCATCCTTGTTGAGAATAATATTACAAAAGAAAACGATCATCAGATTGGAATTGCTCTTATGATGCGGCCAGATATGAGTAGATATGATAGCTTTTCCTGGTCAAATGATGGTTATTTATTTGATGTCTCGTTGACATCAATAAGTCATGCTAATACAAATTCCTTGTAATAACACTTGCATGTTTTATTATCCATACGGCAAGAATGCGTAAAGAGGTTACCAGAATGACGTACTGTCTAACAGTCATCAAGAATGATGCAATAAACACAGCACACTTACTTTGATCTGGCTGCATCAATTAGCCAAGTAACTCGAACATCCTTGACAAAGTATCATCATACTTTTTTCAACATAAAGAGGAAACATTACAGGCTCTTGTTTACTCCAAAAGAAAGAAATGATAAAGAGCAATAGGATATATATATATATATATATTTATATATTTTTTCAGTTTTGTATATAATAATAGTAGTAATTAGTAGCAAAAAGAGTTATTATACAGCAAAAGAAGAAAGGAAGGGAAGGAGGGTAAGTACAGAGTATAAAAGAATATAATACAATTAATGGGGAGGTAATAGAGTAGCCAATATTTCATCATTTGCAGGTTCAAAAATATCACAAAATATGTCATCACCTTCTACATATAAATCATCTGGAGATCCACCTTGAACTTTATAGATCCACTCAAAACAAAGAGCTAACGTCTTTAGTCCTAAAAGGTATCCATTATCTGGACCTTTATTTCTTGGTGGATAAGTAAATTCTTTATAATGATATTTAACTTCATCCACAGTTACACAATTAGCAAAGTCAATAATCCTTACATCCACTTTACGCGAACTGGTCGGATCTCCATCATAGATCATCAGTAAAGAGGATGCATAGAATCGATAGTCTGCCATCGTCTTGACTATTCTTGCTAATCTTCTCAGTTTGCGTATAATCACGGGTATATGTTGTATTTGACAGCCTTGTCCATTATCAAGATAGGCTTGTAACGTATCACGAAAGGTGTAAGGAGTGAGTGTACGGCCATAGTATTTATCTTGATAGATAAATTCATTAGTATCCGTTTTGTAGACCTAGTTGATCATTAGATACATGCCTTTAGCTCACTTGTTTCCTGATTACCTGCATACCACACACACGAACACCCAACACTTTGCTCGTTGACTTTTCACACTTTATCGTCTGACTCTTCATCTTTTCTCTACTCGCATAGACGCCATACTGACGAGTGCCCATCTTGAGGTCGAGCACACAAGGATACTTGACTCCATCTGTCAGGTCCTCAATCAGTATATACTTTTGTTCACTTGACTGTTTTCTACTCTTTATACGTTGAAGATCACGATTATAGATCTGTAATGACCATGGATTGTCTGTCGTCTGATCTACTTGAATCTGCTGAAGACAGGATGAATCGACCTGAAGGACGGGTGGAGGTGCCTTGGGTGGTTCAACAGCCTTTTTCTTTTCTACCAAAATGTCATCCATCACAAAGATATTCTCATCCTCTGATAAATTCTTTTTATGTTGCAAACGAGGAGACGAACCGGTCGAATTGATCATTGATGGCCGTCGGGGTTCAATCGTCATTTGATCAATTGAGTTATCCTGTTTGAATCCGGATATGTTGGGCATCGACCGACCACCCTCCACAAGGGAATAATGTTGTTGCTGTTTAGATGGAAAATGGTCTGAAAAGCTATGCATCAATGCTGGTTGATTCGCATTGACTTTTCGTCTCCAATCTTCAGCTTGAACCAATCGTTCCTTGAGAGCCTTGGGTGAGAACACTTCACGAAGGACTTGCTCCTGAAATCGTTTTCGACAACCATCATCCCATGATCCAGAGTGTCGTCGTTTGATGTCACGATTTTTCTTGTTATATGCACAAGCGCGCCAATCACGCAAGAGATGCTTATTTTTTTCAAACAGAACCTCTGGCACGAGCATATCATTCGAGTTGCTATGTCGATAGGTCACGTTCAAGACACCCATATATTGAGAAGTGAAGGGCAACAATTCATGGTGCCGAGAGTCAATGTGCTCATAAAACTCTTGTTCCCTGGCTGAAACAGGTTTACATATCGCTCGCTTTGAAAAACGAAAGAAGGACGCGTGCCCACCCACTTGATTTTTGAAAGGCAAGAGAGGTAATGATGTCGTAATCTTGGTGGGGTCAAAGTAATTGTATTCTTCAGAGTAATCTTCTTCGTTCTCACTACTGCTTTCATAATCCCATTCGCTCTCTTCATCTGTGTCTTCAACATCTGAAATACGACATTCCTTTGTTTGCATGATGAATAAATAAAAAAGAAAGAAAGAAAAAAGAAAAAAGAAAGAGAGAGAGAGAGAGAAAAAGGGTTAAAAAAAGAAGTACAAGAATTTGTTATGCTATTTTTCATTGTTGATTCTTGATTGGATCAAAAACGTCACAGACATAACAATCAGTCTTTTATTGGCCCTTTCTTTATTTCCCCATTTTCAAGCCATGATTGAACCCACGTGGGAGTAATGCCAGTTTGATAGAAAATGTGATCATTCAGTTGTTTTCATTGGTATTTATGACAAGTTCCAAAGTAAGACAAGTAAGACAATATAGGCAAACATGGTCACTACAGTTGTCAAAAGAACCCAGTTACCACTGGTCTTGAATGGTATTGTCGGATCAAAGACATCAAATGAGGTTCTTCTTCTCCAAAGGGCAATCACCAACATGGCTATTCCAAACACAAAAAATGTGATTCCAATCTTGTAAAACTCACGAGTGAATACTTTTAATATCAAGAGACCCGTTGAAAAGGCAGCAAGTGCCGTTCGCCAATAAGCACCTTCAAATGTTCTCTGATGGGCTTTTGTGAGGTTAATTTATTTACATGTATCCATAATTTAAAGAAATACCCCTCAAATCCTGTAATTCACATAGCGTAAATAAAGCTGAATCCTTTCGATGACCTCGAATGAGCTTTTCTTTCTTTTCAGTCATTTGAGAATAAACGAAAAGAAAAAGGATTCGGGATTTTAATGTGAACCTTTTTGGAAAAAATTAAAAGAGGAAAGAAAGTGCATTTGCCTTGAAAATAATTGGCTTGAAATAATAAAGTCAGAGACAGGCTGATGGTGTGTGTGTCTTTTTTTTTTTTTTTTTTTCTTGGGGTTTAAGCTCATCCCCCTTCCGCTGTGATTATGAATGCATTTTAGTCATCAAAAAGTTCCCTTTTCATACCTATTTTTGTAGTGTCGACAATAAGAATGTATCATGTGATATTATTTTATCATAAAGAACAAGATGAAAGGAGAGTACAAGAGAAAGGGAGGAACAATGATAATGTCTTGGTATATTCGGAGACTAAAATACGGGTTTTCATTCTTTTTTTCTCTTTTTCTCTTTCTTTGTATCTCTTTTATTCTTAGTATGACTTCCACAGCAAAAGTAATGACACCTTCAAACGACAATGTGTTTTTATTTATACCCAATATTATTGGTAAGAATAGACTTGTTTCTATATATACGTACACTAACTTGCAACAGGATATACGCGAATTCTTTTGGCTTCTATATCCTTGTATTATATGCCTGAACATCCTAAAGTATGCGTGCCATTATACTGTATCTCCTGCCTGTTGGACGCTGTTGATGGAAATGCTGCCCGTTATTTTGGTCAATGTAATCAAACATATAATATATATAGTGTCGAATAATTGTTGAAAATGACACCTGTTAGGTAGTAAGTTTGGGGCTGTACTGGATATGGTCACCGATAGGTAATAGTGTAAAATGTGTTAAAAGAAGGGTATTTAATTATATGTAGATGTACAACGACATGTCTCTTATGTTTTCTATCCATTCGATATCCTGAGTGGACATTGATATTTCAATTCCTTATTTCACTTGATTTTAGTTCACACTATATGCATATGTATAGGTAAGTGCTTTGTAAACATTGCTTTATATTATATATTTATACATCTATAGTTCAATGATTTCAGGATCCTCTAGCCACAAGAAGATTAGCGAGGGACAAAGCTGGTATTTACGCATCTATTATACAAATAATGTATGTGTCCCAATTATATTCTTTATTTAAAAGCGGGTAAACTAATGTTCCGTAGATCGTCTTGTTTCTTATGTGTGCTGGTAACGAACTCTTTTTTGTCTTGTTGTATATATTAAGCTTCTCTGGACCTTTGAACGGTAAGTTGGGCTATTTACTTTATGGGTGTGGCTAATGATAAAATTAGCATATTGGTGGGCTGCTCTTGGTGTCACAGGCACTGTTTGTTTTGGAAAGCAATTTATCAACATTGTTCAAATTGTCAATGCAAGTAATACACTGGCAGCAGTTGATTTAGAGGAAAGAGCAAAGAGTGAGCTTGAGAAAAATAAATAAAAAAAAACAATAATCTCTATACAAACATCCACCAATGATAAGCAGAGTACTTGTTTAAATAAGGGGAAATTGAGAGAAGGCGCATACATAAAAGAGAGGACAGGAGAGGAGAGAGATGATAAATGAGAAAAGGGTTCATGTTGATAGACAAAGTAGATTGTCTGTGTATTATCTTTAAAGAGCGACGCGCTTTTCTTCTGTTTTGCAAGTCCCCTGTGACCTCTCTTTTGCGCGCACACATACACACACACACATCTTTGAGAAAAAAGGACTTTCTTTTTAAACAAGTCCATGTCGATTAAGCAAGTACCTCTGCAAGCCAAGAATGTCAATAGTAGAGGTACTTTTGATACAAAAAAAGTCAATGACAAGGCTATAAAACCCTTAAAGAGTCGTTCTGATCAAGTGGTATGAATGAAGCAAGCTCACAGTAATATTATGGTCTAACCAATAGCATTATGAAATAGACACAAAGATCAATAAACAACAACAATAGATCCATTTCTGCATCACAACCAACTCAATCTAAAAAGACAATTAAAAAATGCCATTCACAACCCATACACTACGATGATCTATTTGTAGACAACGATACTCCCATTTTTAGACTACCACCCGATTGTATGATGCTCATATTTGCACAATATAACGATGCCAAGACACTCACTACATTGGCAAGCGTCTGTAGACGATGGAGAAGAACCATTCTACAACCGCATTTGGTAAGTAACTATATACTTTTATCTGTCTGTCAATCCAACCACTTTTTTTTTTTATTATTTTTAGTGGAAAGATACCTATTATCAGCTTTATGAATTCAACCAGCATTTAAAGACACTTTGTCAACCGTATAGAACAAGCCTTCAACTCTCTTATATCCAATCACTTACAATATCATCCTCTTCTTTGCATCAAAAAATGATACCTGGCACATTACCAAGGTTATCTGCATTCAAACAACTCAAAAAGATCCACTTGATTGACTTGTACATAGACGATATTTCCAAAATCACCAAACTCTTTAATCATGTCAAAATACTGATATGCGACAACATACGACGAGATGACGATCGATGCACAATTCATCTGTCCATCTTTTCACACCTGCTCGAGCTAGAAGATATCCGACTTCATTTCGATCGACCCTGTAACCTCGGAGGACCCATGATGCCGTTCATGCACAATCGAAACATGATAGCACCGGTATTCCCACCCTGCCTGAAATCACTTCATCTGTTGAACGTCTATGACTTTGAAGAATCTCTCATTCGGTTGTATTCTGGGCGACCGGTACCTTCGTCACGTACAAGTGTTGAACAAGACTTGTTGATGAAATATAAGATGCTGACCAGTCAAATCCACCTCACAACGCTCACACTTAATCGCTGTAGTTCGTTTACGGCCAGCATATGGCGTCTCTGCATGATACCATGTACCAAGAACCTCGAATACCTCTCACTCACAGGATGGAAACCGCCAGTAGTAGATAGGGCCGATAGTGAAGAAGCCCTGACGGATTTCTTTGGAGGATTGAAACAGATTAAAGAGATTAAGCTGCATGATTTTGTCTGTACACCAGGACTTGTTCGAGGGATCAAGAAATTGGCAAGGTCGTATCGGATGAATGGGCAGACCGGTGCAATTGAAGAGTACCTTAACCAGACCCTCTTTGACTTTTCACTCTCCTTTCAAGACGGGGGTATTCGGCGCCCAAGAACTCATCAGTCATGATCACAAAAAAAAGAGTGAAAAAGAAAATACGGCATGTGACAACAATAAACCTTTCTCTCTCTCTCTCTTTGTATCTTTCTCTCTCTTTTTTTTCTCTTTCACTATCATTCTCTCTTGAAAAAGTCGTTTTTGGAGGGGGGGGGGAAGATAAAGATTAACAAGTCCGAAGTTCCCGCAATGTCAAAAGTGCGGTTAGTAAAATTTGGTTTCACTATCTTTTTTCACTTTATGTTACTCACAAGTCTTTCTCTCTCTCTCTCTCTTTTTCTTTTTAATTTAAATTATTCACTTGCTTGTGTTGGCGACATTTGCTGTTTATATAAATAACAATGGGAGACAGTGAAAATAAAAGAAAACGACTGACTCAAGCATGCGAGTTATGCAGAAGGAAAAAGGTATCTATCTTATTTTCTCTCCGCAGCAAGTGAATAATTCAATAAAACATAGATCAGGTGCGATGGTATAAAGCCACAATGTGGAAATTGTGCGCGACTGAACAATGAATGCACTTACAGTACTCATGTCAAAAAGAGAGGACCTCGTCAAGGATATATTGAAATGCTTGAACAAAGACTAGCTAAAATGGAAAAGATATTGTTATCGTCAGACTCTACTCAGCAAACAGGAGAACAAGAGGAAAATGAACAGCCTCGTGTTAAGAGAGGTAGACCAAACAAGGATTCTGTAGATCAACAGCAACAGCAACAACAGCAGCAGCAGCAGCAGCAACAACAACAACAACAGCTTCCCACTTCACCCGCGTCGTTTTCAAGTGCGTCCAGTTTTCCTTCACCTTCTATGCTTTTACCTCAATATTCTTCTTCTTCATCAGATGATAGTAATAACGGATTACCACCTGTCAGCACTCTTGAACATTTTGCAGATCTATTTTTTACTCATATTCACACATTTTGCCCCATCATGAATGAAGCGACGTTTAGAAGAGATATTCATGAAGGTAAATGTTCAGAATTCTTGCTTCTTTGTTTGTCGGCGGCATGTGCGAGGTAGGACATACTAAAAAGAGGCTAATTGAGAGAGAGCCTTGACTCATATATTTTGAAAACAGATTTTCAGAGCGGCCCGATATCAAACAAAATCCTCCGTGGCGCGCGGGGGAACGGTATGCGGAAAGGGCAAGACAGATGCTTATCAAAGTAATGGACGAGCCTTGTCTATCGAACCTTCAAGGTATCTCATTGTTATCTCTACATGAATATGGGTGTGGAAGAGGTCCAAGGTAAATGAAACTCCAAATAAATATATATATATAATTAACGCTTCATAGGTGCTGGATGTATGTGGGTATGGCCATTCGTATGTCAATGGAGCTGGGGCTTCATGAGAACACACAAACAGATGGTAATGCAACTGTAGACAAGTTGTTTGAACAAGAACTTGCACGTAGAACGTTTTGGACTGTTTTCGCAATGGACAAGTAAGAGAAGGAGAGAGTGAAAAAAAGGAGAAAGGAAGATTTATTATAGATATAGATTTTCAAGTGCTGCTACAGGTAGACCATCCACACTACAAGATACATTTTGTACAGCCTTTTTACCTGCCAAGATATGTACATCCTGTGGTGTGAGTCAATATTACACAGAGACCTTGGATGGTAGTCAACAATTACATCTAAATATTCCAGAAGCTACAAAGAGTATGCTATTGGGAAGTTTTAGTAGTCCAGATGAGCGTCAGAGTTTAAACGACAAGATGCCACTGGAACTTCTTGCTTATTTTACGCGAGCATCGAATATCTTGGGAAAAGTGACAGCATTTGTAAATAAAAAGTGTAAAGACATTTCTCCACATCCATATCAGCCTCATTCAGAAGTGTATCAACTGAACAAGATGATTGATGATTGGTACAATGATTTACCAGAAGGACTAAAGAACACACCAGCAAATCATGATTTCTATGCACAAACATCTCAGCAGGGTCTGTTCATTATGGTATGTGGTTTATTCTCTTCATTATTTATGCTAACTTGTCATTAGTTACATGTACTTCATAACACAATCATCGTCCTATTGCATCGACCCTCACTTATCATTGCCGACACGATTGATAATGAAGTTGTTCTACCTGAACTAAAAGCTTATGTTATGAATAGTGTTAGGAAATGTTTGAATTCAGTCAACAATGTTACTACTTTGGTCAAGAGGATCGGTGAGCGCCGAGATATGATGCCACCTTACTTGACTTATCTGGTTTATACTGTCGCGACTGTGATTGTGAGTAATTCATTTTCACCCAAATCAAGTGAAGCAGAAGAAGCGAGGCAATCATTGGGTGTTTACTTTCAGATTCTATTGGTAACAAAATTATTTACTGACGATATCAACATATTAACCTTATAAACACATAGTCTGCTAGGAATTATTGGGCTATGGCCGACAGATTGTATTTTATGATACGAGATTTATATACAATTCACGCAAATATGATCAAAAGACAACGAGATCCAGCCTCCAGTGTTGGACAATCAACGCCTGAGCTATTTCATTCATCACCATCACCATTTTTTTTTCAACAACAACAACAACAACAACAACCACAGCAGCAACAGCAATCATCGCATGTTCCAAATCTATCAAGCCAGGGACTTGCACCAGCATTGAATAATGCTGATTGGACACTTCCCCTCACAATACAAGATCAACCTCGTGATCCAGGGTTATATGGTGGATTAATAAGCAGCCCCTTGGATTTTTCTACCAGCTTGTTTCCTCCAGAGTTCAATCAACCTTTGGGGTTCTCTTCTTTTTCTGACCCATCATCGTCGAGTCAGAATAACAAATGATAGACTCAGTGTGCTTGTGTAAATAAAGTCCTCACGTTATTGGGTTAATCTTGTTTCTCTATTCATTATTTTTACATCTTAAATCATTTTATTAAATAAATTAAACAAAGGCAACTAAGCCATAAGCAAAAGTATTAAAATATAAGATGTAACGGGAGCCACTTGCATTGGATCAGAAACATTTCCTTCCAGGGTAAAAAGTGAGAGAGGAATGGATACAGAAAGTGAATGTGAAGTTTAAGGTGATAGGCAGTAGTTGTGTCAACTTTTATAGGCGAAACAAGGTGAGAGCTTGGTGGTATCAATGGAAATAAACTAGACAATGAAACGGGCATCAGAAGATACAGACAAAGGGTCAGAACTGCACAGAACAAAATGAGGGCTCATGACAAAAGCAAATTAAGACTTGGAGCTTGTTCCGGTAAAACGATGATGTTGGCATGGAGCTCAACAACCTGGGAGCCAAAAAACCACACGGCCGTCTATGTGAATGCCTGTGTTTCAATGGTCAACAGAAATCACGTTCCTTCCAAAAACAATTTTAACTGCAGTCTCTTGGCCAGATTGTGGACAAGGAGACCTAAACGACCGGTTTCTGCTATGGCTGATCCAGCTACAAGTTTGAACTGACTGAAAGTGATGGGGAAATGTGAGCTACGAAAAAAAAGATGTGTAGGTTACTGTTCTTCTTCTCCAAAGGGGGAGGGGTTGCAGAAGAAGTAACTCCAAGGGAATAAGCTTGATGTAGTGGTGCTCTTAATCGTTATCTAGCATCAGCATAGGATGGTGATGGTGGGATGTCGGGCGGCCTGTCAGAATTATCGGGAAGAGCGATTCGTCAGATGAATCAGACGGTGAGAGCGAGTTTAATTAAAGAGACGATAGACGCACTCACAACTTGCCAACAATGAAAGACGTTGCTGCAGTCATTCCTACTGAGTATAGCGATAGAAATTTCGGTGATATCGTCCTTACCTTGAGAGGTAACAATAGAAATAATAGTCTTGGTCAAAGACATGATTTTGAGCAGTACTTTCAGTGTATCAGCCAGGCTCATATTAAATACAAGTCAACACACTACGTTCATGAAAACATATAGATGATGCTAGAGTTCGTGTTTCTTCTTTTCTCTCTTCACTGTTACTTCTTCAATCACTGTTCCTGGTGTTTAGATGATGATTCATGACCATCGTGTGTCATTTTAGTATCCTTATCCCATCACTTTTATAAAGAAAACTACTTTGAGGGCCACACTAAGAAGTGCAGTGTGTCAAAAGTGGAGTACTTTTTTAATCGAGAACCATTTTGCTATCAAAGAAAATATGATTAATTAATAAAAACAATGTTGTCGATCGTTAATTTGACATGACAAGGCTATCCACAGTTACTTTTCCTTTTCCCTTTTTCTTTACTTCAACATGAAGCGAAAGAAAGACGATGATCCTTCGCCTCCAAAGGCAAAGCGAAATAAAGGGAAAGGTATGTAAGCTGCAAGGTTGATATGTCATTTATTAAGGGCTTATTAACTGTCGATCGCGGGCTCCCTTCTTTGTTTGCACAAACACAAACTCATTCAAAAATACACCTTTAGAAGCAGGTGATAATAATTTTCAAGAAGCTCCATTACTTAGAAAAGGTAAAGATAAACATCTATTAGTTCCATCTGTTTTATAACAGATTTTGCAATAGACAAGAACATCTGTACTACTTTGAAAGCTGCTAAAGAAAACACATCTGCTCCTGGTCCCTCAAATGTTGTCATCAATGAAAAAACATCTATGCCTGCAGTCAACAGAGACACAAGTGTTCAAGCTGTATTACCTGCTCCTACTCTTTCCACTAGCTGTACTTCTACTCCTATCAAGGCATCCAAGAAATATCAAGACAAGGTTGATAAGGCTGAAGCACTTAAAAAGGAAAAGAGAAAAGAACAAGACGACAACAAATGAGCAAAAACAAGTACGATGTCCTTCTTGTAATGGAACCGATCACTCTCGCTCCTCCAGCAAGTTATGTCCTATGAATAAGTCAAAAACGAAGCCTCCAAAGCCCAAGGATACCGTCAAGAAAACTTCTCTAATCAAGACATTTTTGGCTAATACTTGCAAATATCCCAAGTTCGTTATCTTGATTCAAGAAGTAGCTGACCATATTACTCAACTGGTATATGCTAGCTCCATTTTTACTAATTACTATTTCTTGGAACTTCTCGAGAATGGTGAAGAACTACCTGTAGTCACTCAAAACCTGTTCTATAACATATTTTCCATCTTTGCTGGCCAAGGAAAACATGTCACTGATAGTATCAAGAAGAGCTTCAAGACCTTTTGTGAATCTACTTCTCTTACTCGATTTGGGTCAAAGTGAAGAGACACTCGGTCCTCAAGTGTGAATCTTGTAATACGGTGTAGAATGGCGATGTGAACAGTGGATTACATATATATATATATATATATATATATATGAGACAACAATGAAAGTCTCCCCCACTTCAAATAGCCTATAAAAGATTAATTGTACTCCTGGATTTAATGTCCTGTCTATAACGGCAGTGTATTCCTTAACACTTTGGTAAGTATAAAATGGATAAGGTATTCTTTTTTTATTCATTAGTCTTCTAGTTTAATAAACTATAGTTTACATTATATTCTATATATATATTAATCACTATCATGATAACTGTTTGGTTTTTGAGTTTGATATGAAAACCTCTGAGCGTACGTCTTTTGTGGTTTCTTTCGGACACCATTTTCATAATGAATGACAGTAGCAAAAGCATAAGCTTCATCACTACTACAGCTGCTGGCGTCATCATCATCATCATCACCTTGTTCTTCTGTATCACGGGGTATATTTAATGTGGTATATCGATTACAACGAGAATGTCGTTCGATCATGTGCCAAAGAGTACGTTGGCAGTGTAGTCTATATTGTTCTCTTTGTGCTATGTTTGTTACATCTTGAAGTGTGGATGCACTGATAAACAAGACCGAAAGTGGGTCTTGTAAGTTGTATCGTCGCATGATGTTGGGCATCTCATGGGCTAGAAACAGTTTACGTTCCGCATAGACACTGTTATCACTTTGCAATCTCTTTTGGTCAATCACCAGGATGACTCGGCTCCACCAGGAACAAGACGACGTATGAGTTTGCTCGATAGATTGTGATAAGTTGTCAAGAAGGGTATAGAGAGAATGCCTTTTAATAATGTGAGTATTATATATAATGCAATAATACAACCTACATGGTATTAGAAGGTACAATGACTAGAGTTGAGGTCAAGCCAAGTCTCTTTCTTACATTGTCTGAAAGATAAGGTTGAGCTATAACCATTGCAGGCTCATAAACGTACTGTATCAGTGTTATTAGTGATTGGTTTTGATCTATTGACCATGTCAGTGACTTTTCATCACCTTGGTAAGTCTATTGTAAGTCTTTAGTCCTTGTGCATAAATATTCGGACATCCAATACATTACTGCGCAGGTGTTTGTGTAATTGAATAGCAATTGTATTGTGTTTGTATGACTTTCTCCTGTCTTCAAAGTAAAGAATACTTAATGCATATAAAGTATATTTTGTTTTTATTTTTACCATTGCATAAACAGGGACTACAAAATGATGGAATCTCTCATATGAACCTGCACTGAATGTCTCTCTTTTACAGGGTATAAAACAGCCTGCTGGTTCTATTAGACAGGGATCTTTTGTTGGTACTTGATAATAACTGTTAAGTGATTTGGGTGTCAACGGTGGAGAGGAAAGATCTTTGTATGGTGATTGCCATCGATGATAATCTAAGCTGCTATTTCTTGAAACGTTGCTACTGATTGATAATGTACGTCTGTATAGTGAAGAAGACGCAGTACTGGTGGAAGATACAGTAGAATTTCTAGACAGTCTGGGACATTTCGATTCGTCAATAGAAGCCGTGTCACTTATACATTCTTTTCTATAGTTTTCTTGTTCAAGCTTTTACAGAATCATTAATTCTCTTTCTCTCAAATAGTCTTTCTTCCTTACATCGTCTAGTAAACTAAGCTTCGAAGCCTCTGATATAAGTCGATCAAATTGATCCCAGTTTGAGTTGTTATACATTGCCATTTTAGAAAGAAAAGAGAAAAAGGAGAAAGAAAGTAAGATGCGAAAAGTCTTTTACAATAAAAATAAACGGGAACACAAAGTGGCACATATACGAACAAGCCTAAAAGCTAAATTTGGGTGCTGTTTTCATCTTTTTCTGTTTACGCAAATACACTATACGCACCAACATTAACTCGTCCTTTAGCCTTTCGTGACTTTGTTTGTCACTTAATTGATCTTAATTATCAACGTATAACACACACTCCCTTTCTTAATGGCTGATATCACAAACATTGTTCCTTGATCGAATGAGTCTTGGCAAGCACTTTATGGCTACTCACTGTGAGTCATGGGAAAAAAAAATATGGGTTTGCTGTTAAGCTTACGTTGTGCTCTGGTGCAAATAAAAACTTGTTTGCTTATTTTTCTTCTTATTCCTCATTTGGTCATATTTTTATGTCTACTTGTATATCGTTTCTAATGCTTTTTTGATTAATTACAAGTTGCTTGTTCAGATGCTCAAAATGATGGGTTGAATACCCACAGACACACATTTACACAAGGAATGAGGGACAGTCCTTCTTGCTGTTTTGTGACGAAGTCCTTGATTAGTTGCAAAAATGAACGCTGTAAGAAAAAAAAAAAAAAAAGTGGCTGTGTTGTTTGGCCACCAGAATTTTTCTGCAAAAAAAGAAGGAGATCTTTAATTTCCATGGATGGTCACCGTGATATTCCCTTTGATATTATTGGGCCACAGAAAACCAAGACTTATTTACCACCTTGCAAGTAAAGACGAGGCAAAAAAAAAGAAGGACAAGATGGATCGAAAGCTTCTAAAATAGGTAAATGAACACAAGCGTGCATTATAGAAATCAATTTATTTTATTGTTCTTCTCATCACCATGGAAACTGTCTTACCACGTTTACTGTGTTACCATAGGAAAGTTCAGGGCTTCTCCTTCTTTACATCATATGGTCTAGTCCATATTAAGTAATAAGCTCCCTTTGGACTTCTTTGGTAAGGCTATAGACATAACTTTTTGCGCGTACGCGTACATTTTTTCCCTTGTTTGAAGAGTGTGAAAGGCAAGTCTTTCTTTTTTTTTCTTCACCATTATAAAGAGTATATTTTTAAAAGACAGACATTTTTCTCTTTGTTTCATGAACGACAAACCAGTACATTTCGCCCATGGCAAAAGGCAAAAGAATTGAAGAAGAGGAGCCACCCATTGCTACAATTGAAGGTTGGGAAGATGGTCAACCATTTAAACGAGAGATTCATAAATTAGATCGTTGGGAACTTCAATCGGCTGACACATTGACAATTCATATTGGCTCTTATGACATTGTGTTGGTACAAGACCCTCATTCGAACTACTTGGGTGGATACATTTGGTTGAGTTCTATCATATTTTGCTCTTATTTGGAAAGGCTAAAGAAAAAGAAGGATAGACGTGGTTTGATCAATTTGGATCCCTCTAAGCGATGGGTTGAGTTGGGGTCTGGTATTGGGTTACTTGGTATCATGTTACATAAGCTCGGTATTGAAGACGTAACGATGACAGATATTGGAGAGTTGGTAAATACGATGGAAAGAAATGTGGAAGCCAATCAGATAGCTGTCAAGTCTATTAGTGGTAGAAGAAAGAACCAGACCAATGAAAATACGATTGTGATAGAACCCTTGTTATGGAATAATAAGCAAGAAATGGATTATATTAAATCAACTGGGGATATTGATTATATCTTGGCTTGTGATTGCATTTACTCAGAAGCGAGTGCTGTTGATTTAGTAGAAACAATGTATTATTTATCAAATGAGAAGACGACGATTATTTGTATTAGTGAAGTTAGAAATCAAGCAGCACAAGATAAATTTATGACTGAGGCTTTAAGTAAGTTTAGAGTCGAATTAATACCAGCTATTAAATGGCAAAAGAAAATCAATCAAGTTAAATTTGATGAAACAGTCAACTTTTACATGTTGAACAAAAAGACTTGTCTTTAAAGTCAGCAAATAAAACCTGCACTTTATTCTTTATTCTTTATTCTTTATTTTTTATTTTTTTTTTATTTTTTTTTTTTTTTTTTGTGTGTGTGTGTGTCTTGATCAATTGTCCTTATTATATTTTCATTATCCTTTTATTAAAACGGTATAAGCACATACAATACAATAAATAGCCAATTAAATCATCTATATTTGGATAGTTATGAAGTGGTTACCACTACCAAAGATAGTGCATGGCATTGCTATTTATCCATTCACTCCCTCTACTTTATTACCTACAAGACCTTATTCAACTAGCAACATGTCAACAACTAATTCAGTGATTGACGACGCTTCGACAGTCACTTCCTCATCTTCAAATATTACAGATCAACCTGCCTCGACCAACATAGAGGACTATAGTCACTTGATACCACTTGAAGTAGGCGATGAATTATTCATTATTGAACAACAAGGTCAATGGTACAGAGGTTACGTATTATGCGCATATGAAGAGGGTAAAAAGCCAAATAACGCACCGATCGGTTGCTTTCCTCGTTCTCATGTCCAAATCAAGGAGTATATTAACATTGGTTCAGACGAAGCTGACATCTTACCATTCAAACCTCATGCTGACGAACAACCAAGTAGTAGACCACCTACGATGATTGAAATTCCAAATGGTTTACCGAGATCATTTTCTGAATCCTATATTCAGTCAACAAAGCAGAGTTTAAATATTATCACAGACAATGTAACACCGCCACGGCCAGGTAGCTTCAGTGATCTTAATTTGGAATATCAAGCACCTGATTTTAAAAAGCCAAATCATGCTCGTATACCCCCACCACCACTACCGCTCGCCAGATTCGATCAGTCGACCATCACGGGAAGCTCAGAGCCATTGGTGGATGAAATCGCAGCTTGTGTGAGTGAATGGAATAGCTTGCTGTATAAATATATCAAGCAAAGAAACTATAATGCCTTTCATACCGTCAAGGACAACATCAATTATTTATTTCAGGCTAGAAGACAGCTGCTAGACCAAGCCTTATCCAGAGAGGAGCTATCCAAGCTTCGGAAGGATATAGTCTATCGTATGGTCATTAGCAATTTAGAGCAGAATCAAGATATGATCATCCGTCACCCTGAAAAGGGTTATCTGTTAGACGCAACAAACACTTCCTTGAGCACTATTTACAAAATGCATTGGAAATTTGCTGTGACTACAACTACATCGACTACAACCAAATCGATGCCTCCTCTATTGCCAAAAAGTAGCTCAAGTTCTTCACTAAAACAAGATAATGCCATGATTAACGCTAGTGCGGTAACCCTTAGCACGATCAATTCTGTTACTTCTTCAGCCACAACGACGACAACCAACAGTACAGCTGCGACAACACCAACAACAACCTTACCCGAAAAACAAAATCAAAAGGGTGCCAAGTTTTACCACTTGTATTTTGAATTTAAGGCCTGTGTAGCTCACATTTGTCAGCCTGGAGAATATACCGAGCTCTATTTTACACTCTACTCAGCTGCAGAAAAGAAGTATCTCACCGAGCGGTTTGTCGTCATCTTGAACCATCAAGGCATGCCCAAAGATGAGAGCCAAATTGGAAGACTACAGACTCTTTTTGTGGATCTATCTACACATGATTTACTCGATAATGTCTATCTCGTTTGTCACATTGTTCGATTAGGAGGAATGAAGTTCACAGACAAGGAGTATTTTGGCAGCATTAGTTCACATACACCTTTCATCTTACATGGAAATAAGCATCAGTCCTTTCAAAAGCTACCCAATACAAACCCAACGATCAATATGTGCAGACGCCCCTTTGGCTGCGCTGTCCTCAAATTGAGCACTCTCCTTCTTCAGTTTGATCCCGCGACCATTTCGTCAGCTGCACCCGCAGCACAGCAGCCTTCCCTGCTTGATCACAGCATGCCTATATTCATACCAGCATCTGAATCGGGCTATGCCACGCTTCATGAAGACATCATTTCCAACAATGCCAAAGAGTTCACAAAGAATCCCAAGGCTGAAATGATTCGAGTGTCACTGCGTACGTTCTATGGATTCTTGGACGAGGTGCTCAAGACGAATACTGCTCTCTTGCATGGCATTCCACACACATTAAGACTTGGATTTGCAGACGCCGTCTTTTCCGATGACACACGAAACGAACTCTACGTGACACTGACTTCAGGCGACCTTACTCAATTTGGCAGATCAAGAAACATTCAAGTGACAATGTGCGTCAGGGACAATCGAACTGGCGATATCATTGAAAACGCCATATCTGCAGGGGCTGGTGCACGCCCTGTGACCTATTGGGAGAGCATGGTCTTTTATCACGAACTAAGACCGACGTGGAACGAGACAGTCAAGATCAACATGAACGATCTCCACCAATGGGAGCGCTCACATATCTATCTGACAGTCAAACATCGAAGTAGTCATTATAATGGTCCACAAGCACAAAACCAGTCTGGTGCCTCTCCTTATTCTGGAGGAGGAGAAAAGATCATCGCGATGGGATTCCTCCCGCTCTTTTTGCCACCTCTTCACCGCGACTTTATTGCAGACGGAGTGCATACCCTGCATCTGTACAAGTACGATCGTGTATCGGCTAACCCCAGAGGATACCTCGATAACGCCTCCTGGCTTGCCCGGTCCACTGCACCTTCCAATATGCAGACAGATCATGGAATCAAGGCACGGTCACCGTATGGCCACACCAGATTCGATCATCACAGCTCGCCTTCGAACAACAGTTTCAAGAGCATGGCAGGATCTATCGCGTCAAATGCATTTGCAAGCAGTTCAAGCCTGAACGAAGTCAGTTCGATTGGATCTGGATCGACAGTGACACAGCAACAGACAGCGGCTGGAAAGGTCTCTATGCTGCGTGACACAATTACGTTATCCACCTTTTTATGCTCTACCCAATTTACACAGAACAAGACTCTTGTCAAACTCCTGAATTGGCGTTCACTGATTGAAGATGGAATTGACGGAAACACAGAATTGATGACTGTTTTGGATGAACTGACGTTTATTGGTGAAGTGGAAGTCGTCAAGTTTCTGGGCGATATATTTGACGCACTATTTGATATACTCGTTTACCAACACGAACCGACTGTGACTGAAAAGAAAGTGAACGAGATAAATGATCAGGTCTTGGCAGCGATCATCTGGCTATTGGGTATTGTTCAAGATCGACGGTTCAGTAACTTTAGACCTGTACTGGATGTTTATATAGAAAATAGATTTTCTGTTCAAGAATACCGACAGCAAAGCTCAAGCCTCCAAAACTACAGCTATTTGCCCGCCAACGAGACGACATACGATGAACTGCTCAAGGGCCTCCGCAGGCTGTGTGAAAATCCAGGTGATGCGGCAAAGGCCAAACTACTGCGTAGTAGCATGAAAGTCTGGGACTACCTTTTTAGATTTATCGTACGTTCAAGATTATGTCAGCAACAAAAGGAGGACCCAGACGAACGTCAGGTGGTTGACAAGATGTACAAGGAAGGCGTGTACAGTTTGCTAAAGAGCATTCAATCTATCATGGATCCAGATCAGCCTAATACCATGATTGGCACACAGACCTTGGCACTTCAGCATTTTGCTGATATCCTTGTTGAGCTTCGCCAAATCTTTTCTTCTCAACAGATCAACTCCCTTGCCATCGGCTTCATCGACGCCTGCTCGCACGTCACTGGCCGTCTTGTCGGGTTCAAATTGGGAATGATTCTGAACATTGTGAAGGGTCCGATCTTCAATGACCCTAGTTGCCGCTTGGAGCTCACCAAAAATGTCTTTCGCTGGATCCGACTGTGGCTCAATTCATACATGACAACGGCAAAGGACGTTATATTCGCACGACAGATAGAGCAGCAGTCGTCTGATGTTGATCATCAACAGACGAGATTACCAAGGGCACAATGGATCGAAAACTTGAGACTGTCAGTCACAATTATGAGCGAAGTATTGGAGAAAGTCAGAAAATCGGTCGGTATGACTTCGTCTGGTCTCTTTACGGCCGTCACGTCGCCAACATCTACTTACCCTTCTCGACCAACGTCCTTTGCTACCAGTCATGGTGACGAGGATGTGATTTCAGCTTCGCCCGAGAGTTCGCACCATGATCTCGTCGTCATCACAGATGCAGCTTTGGAACTCGTGCCTCAGCTTTTGAATGCGTACAAGGATATCCAACGTCTGACGATCCAGGCACTGCATGTATCTAATATACCACCTGCCTCACATGATTCGTCACCAACCTCTAGACCCCACTCAAGACAGTCATTTAGCGTAAAAAGAGAAAGAGGCGGGTCTATCGCTAGCAAAAGCCCTGGTGCAGATATTCAAGAAGCATCAAATACCTCTAGTGCCACTAGCAGTACGCTTCGACAGGCTACTATCAACAATGCTGACAAGTCGAAATTTACAGTTGTCCTACAAGCTCTCAACTCTTCACCTACCTCACCCTTCCCTAGTACATATCCTTTCCAGCCAAAGACAAACGGGGCCGATCAGGGTGCAAACATCGAATGTGCAGCTCTGGTCAGCACAGGTCTGTTGGATCTTACGGTTGTCTTGCTAGAACTCTTTTACTTGACACCCAAACAGCAGTGGTTGAACTTTATGAAAAAGATGATTGAACAAGAGGGCATTGAAGAAACAGCCGAGTTCTTGCGCAAGGTCATTTATACCTGTATGGCTATCTTATTTGGTGACAACCTGTTGTTACTTGAAGAAACAAGTTTGTTGACAGATTGCATGACCCGTAGCGAGGACGATAGGACACGAGAGACACGAAAGATTCCAAGGGATTGGCTCAACTTGAATATCATTGCTCACCAAATTGTGCTTGTCCATATTCTTGAGCCCATCAAGGATATCTTGGAGCTGCCGTCATTTATTCCCGCTGAGGCTGCTTATGCCACCCATGATGAGTTTGAGGAAGCAACGGATCAACGATCTATTGGCGAGCAGCGATCAACTCTCTTGCTCTGGCGGGTTTATTTTGTCGGATTCTTGCGGGTCGTCGGCAGTCCAGCGCTTGAGGTGTCTCAACTGACGCCTCAGGCGCAACGAGCGGTTTGGAAAATAGCAGGAAATATGCGTGGAGAAGTGGGTGCAAAGACATTCTTATCCCTTTGGGAACTCGCAAGGAAACAAAAGATCTTGGAAAGACGTATGGTACCTCACGAGGGAGAAGAGCAACAACAGAATAGGAATAGCAAGCCAGTGATCCCGTTGACGAACGATTACTTTGGTGGTGATTTTGCATCATCTGTTCTTAGCGGCACGAGCTTCTTTTCTAATGAACATATTCACTTTTCTGATGATCTCGCAAGAAGGGCGGAAGAGGAACCTCATTATCGACATAGTATCAGAATTGGGCCTACAGATGAAGTTTCTCTGTCAGCGATTCATGAGGAAGAGAACTTTGATGATTATATCAAGACAGATATCTCCTTTCTCCAGGCTGATCTCTCCTATCACATACTCAGTCCGATGTGTTCTGTCAGTCTGACGCTCCATGACCGTGTACGCCTTAATGCTTTCTCAGTGATTGCTGATATCATTGCTATCGAACTGTACTCGTACGGCCACCTGATCCATGTTCAGCACTTACTGATCAGCACTCTGGATCGCCTCATCATGTCTGAAAATAAAGGTGACGAGCAGATACAAAACAAGATGGCTATGGAGCTTGATTATGCTGTAGAATACCGACTTAAGGCAGATGAACGACCAGATCTGATACCCATCGGAAAGAAGTCGGTCGATTCGCTCTGCAAGTTCTTGGGACTCTTGCTTCAGATCAGAAGCCTGCCTGCTGACAATGAGTTTATGGACGAACGTATCACTGCGACATTGAAGTTGATGAAATTCATTCAAGTGATTGAACGGGAGGAGATCTACATCAAGTACGTGCACCAACTTGTACAGCTGCATCTCGACAGTCGCAACTATATTGAGGCTGCCCTCACCCTTCGTTTCCATGCAGATCTTCTTCACTGGGACCCAACAGACAAGCTGGAAGAAGTGCCCGAACTCTTTTTGCCTGCCCAAAGTTCGTTTAGCAGAAAGGAAGCACTATACATGAAGATGATATCCTATCTTGAACAAGGAAATGCGTGGGAACTGTGTGTAGAGTTATGCAAGGAGCTCGCATATGAATACGAAAACAATATCTATGATTACAATAAGCTCTCTGAAATACTTCAACGCCAGGCTACTTTGGTTGAAAACGTTGTGAAAAAGGATCGATGCTTTACAGAGTACTTTCGTGTTGGCTTTTATGGTCGTGGGTTCCCACCAAGCAGTCGCAATCAACAGTATATCTACCGTGGCCTTGAATGGGAAAAGATGTCGTCCTTTGTGGAGCGAATGCAGAATCGTCACCCGAATGCTCAGCTACTGCCCAGTAAACTATCCAATGCGGCTACATTGAATGAAGATCAGCTTAAGGAACTCGAAGCATCACTCGATGGTCAGTACCTCCAGATTACTCCTGTCGTGCCTATTCCTAATGCAGATTCAATTGCCTGTCTAACCAATCCACATGCGCCCGAAAGCGTCAAAAAGTACTACTCGTTCAATTCGGTTTCCCGATTCTCTTTCACTCATCCCATCATCAAGGAAACGACCAAGCCTGACGATGATAAGCAGCCTGAATCCGACTTTTTGAATCTGTGGACGGAAAAGATTGATTTTGTTTGCGAAGATCAATTTCCTACCATTGTCAGAAGGTCCCGTATCGTCTCGATTCATGCAAAGGAAGTTTCACCAATAGAGAATGCTGTCAAAACGATGGAAGATAAGAATGTAGAATTAGCCTCATTAGAAAAGAAATACGCTGCCTATTTGAACACACGTAGATCCTCTTCCATCACTCAACCGGTTAACATCAATCCATTTTCAATGTCGTTAAATGGCGCAGTTGATGCTCCTGTCAATGGTGGCGTTCCTTTATACAAGAAGGCGTTCCTTAGTAAAGAATACTGGAACAAGCACCCCGAGATGCATCCATGGATTGAAAGACTTCAAGCTGCCATTTATGATCAGGTAAATAAGAATAATGAAAAAAAAAAGAAAAGTAAGCCAACTTCTTTATCAGGTGCGCATTATCGAACAATGTTTGGGAACTCATAGTAAACTGGTCAGCTCTGAGATGAAACCATTCCATGCAACGCTGACGGAGTGTAAGCATAAAAGGTTATATTTACCAGAATAGAAATTGACTGAATTCACATAGTTTTCCACAAGAACTTTGCAGAAGAAATCAAACAACTTAAAGAAAAGAAGCCCCAAGATAAACCAGGTTCGAAATCAAGTTCATTTATGAGCCAGAGAAGATCAACATACAGTGATCATGATACTTCACCTACTCTATCGCGACAGAGCACTGCGGCTAGTCTTACCAGTTTACCAACCATCCCAGCATTATCGCCCGTGAGTCGTGCGTTTTCGATAAAAAATTCCGTGATTGAAGGATCACCAGGGAACCCTACTCCATTTCACTCATATGCGTTTGAAAATGCAAGCATGTCTCGAGCAGAAAGTCTTTCTCGTACATTAAAGATGTCGTTACGTAAAAAGTCCCGTAAGAAATCGCCTAGTATAGCCAGTGTACAACTGACAACAAACACTGTGCCCAACATGTCCTCATCATCCAACAAACCTCAATTATAAATAGTTTTCATTTAAAAATAAATAATGTTTAATAATAGTAACTAGAAGACAAATGAATAAAAAATAATATATTGCTCATTTTATATTTACCGAGGCGTTAAGGAATGCACTGCCGTTATAGACAGCGCATTAAATCCAGGGAACACCGTTAATCTTTTGAAGGTCTTTTGAAGGCGGGAGGACTTTCATTGTCGTGTTTTGATTTGTAAACAAAGATACCATATATATTTTATGCACTATTCTTCGCTTTGATCCAATAATTGAGATGTTATTCATTTCTTTCGTTTTACACTTGTTACAGATCTGACTCGTTAAATACTCGTCAACCGAAACAAATTCGGCTCTCCGTTGGATTGTTTGCATTTTCGTTTGATTTCTTCAGTAATGCGTCTAGTAGGTGCAGCTCGTTTTCTTTTCATACTTGAACAAAAAGAACCATCCCCGAATGCAATGACCCGCTTCCGTTGAGAGAAGGAAGGGAGGTCAGCAGGAGGTAATGGTACATGTTTGCTTTTGTTTGGGTTTTGGTTTTTAGCGCCAACTGTACTTGATGTGCCATACTTTTTGCTGTTGTCAAAGAGCCTTTTAACGATTTCTTGAGTTCCTTTTTGCTTGTTGATATAAGTCTTGAACTTTAACTTTTGAGACCTATGCCATACGCAGCGTTATTAAAATACACACCATGTAAGAGAATGACACACCATTTATCTTGACAGTAGTAGTTATGGATTCTTTGATAGTTTTGTAGACGTGCAGAGGTAGCTAGTAAAAATGAGGTCAAGTTTGCAGTTTTTAAAGTAGGTAATTCACTAATATACTTAAATTCGTCTAAATGACACTCTTGATGTTCTTTTCGTCTTCTTGTATGAAGATTGTAACCACATAAATGATAGTACTCTTCCAAGCTTGTAGTTCTAATACGTTGAAGTAAAGAAAAAAGAAAAAGGAAAAGTAACTGCGGATAGTCTTGTCGTGCTAAATTAACGATCAACAACATTTTTTTTATTAATTAATCATGTTTTCTTTAATAGTAAAATGCTTCTCGAATGAAAGGGCACTCCACTTTTAACATATTGCACATCTTGCTGTTATACTCAAAATAGTCATCGTTATAAAAGTGATGGATAAGGATACTAAAATAACACACGATAGTCATGAATCATCATCTAAACACCAGGAACAGTGATTGAAGAAGTAACGGTAAAAAGGGAAAAGAAAAAGCACAAACCTCAACGTCATCCACATGTTCCATGATGAGATATCAGTATGCAATTCGTATACACGTATACAGCATATGTCTAGCTGATGCGTTGAAAGTGCTGCTCAAAATCATGTTCTCAACGGAGACTATCATTTCTACTACTGTTTCTCAAGGTAAGAACGATGTTGCAGAAGCCTCTGTCATTATACTCTCAATAGCTACAGCGCAAAGATTGATCAATATTTCTCAACAACCAAAGTATAAATAACTTTCCAACTACAAGAAACGCTGTCTCACAACTCCTGGTAGCTGATGGCTAACCTTGAACATTGCCTGACACATCAAATTCTTCCATTTCTTCGTTAGTTTTTAGATCCCTTCTTTTGAAGGGATCGGACGCACGACAGCAAGGAGAAGCAAAAACCACATCAACCAACGACCTTTTCTTAAGTTTTGAATTCATTGCTTGTAAAAGGCTATTCCTGGTTTCCTTTGCTTCTGAGCCAGGGGATTTTCTGATGTAGCCTATGATGGTGTAACCATCATCTTTAAGGATCTTTATATGGTTTTGGTATAGGGGAAGGGAAACACTACATGCACCAGGAAATGCACCAGAAATTAGATCAATACTACGGGCGCACATCTATCCATTACCTATGATGTTGCCCAACAAAACTTTCCAATGTGTGGCGTCAAGCTAAACATAAGTTTACAAAGTCGCCATATTGGTTTGTTTCTTTTCAGGAAGAAGAAAGAGATAAAAAAGAAATGTTGTTATTTATTCTAGTTTTATGTTGTCAGTTGATCAACAAAGATGCAGGAACACGTGTAATTATGATGACATCGTATTTTATATCAAGGAGTGAACTGGACAGCCTTAGGTTAATGTGAAACTTTATAGTGACAGCATAGGTAGCTCCCCAACGAAGCGCCCGTAGTATTAGCTTATTTTCTAGTGCATTTTCTGGTGCATGTAGTGTTGGCCAAAGAAAAAAGCTGTGAGAACTGGTTTTTTTTTTTTTTTTTACAAAGGCAGACATCTTTTGCTGATTCTTCATTACTTTCTGTTTGGGTATTGCGGATATAAGAATGAAAGCTGAAGGGATTTTGGATGATCTTGACCTTATTAATCAAGATAAGCTCTGTAGGATCGTCGATGAAACGTATTTCGACGTCTTCTATTTCTTCGAGTCTCTTCTTCAGCTTTTTCGCGTTATCCGCTGTGCATTCTTTAATAAAAAAACATGCATAGAGCTTGTTGTCGCGTGATAGTAACCATGGTTTTGAATTTTTTTTTAAAAAAACAACAGAAGGAAAATATATGGACCACGTAGAAGACCACGTAGATTGAGTTAGAAATACATGGACCACGTAGAAGACATGATAGCCTGAGCTTTAAAAAGAATGAATTGCATTTCCAAATATTGACCGCCCTTTGAAAAAACACAAACTGCCCTTTGGGAAAATTTATTAGCCGCACTTTTTTTTAAAAACCGCCCTTTGGCGTTGGAACGACTGTATAATGTAAATTTTTTTTATATATACTATTATAAAGTTGCTGTTTAGGAAACATCACTTGAGGGTTCTCAGTTCAGTATGTATCATGTGGTAATGTTTATAAGCCCACTGACCTCGTGTTTCTGAAAATAGAGTTGAGAAGGTCATCGGACAAAGTTGACTTGATCTTGTAAAACGATCAATGTGACTGTTTTCAGCGATATGAGAAAGATATTTTTTAAAAGGGTAATGCTACGCGCGCTCCGTTTTTACTAGAAACATCCCTTTTTGTGTGTATCAGGTTCCGTTTTTGCCAGAGACATGCCCATTTTTGTATATGGCTTTAGTTTGCTTAATGAAGCCCTTCAAAAGTTAACCTTTATTGGCTTATATGATAAGCATATAGCAGATTTGAAAGCTCATCTAATGATGTATAAATTAGAATATATCCATTTAACAGACAAATATTGAAGAAGCGGAGCCTAACACACACAAAAAGGGTGACTCTAATAAAAACGGAGCACGCGTGGCATTACCCGAGCAAATTGGACAGGAAGCACAATGGGACTCTTTACGTTTCTTTTATTTGTAAGAATAAAGATAAAGATATTAAAAATGATCGTTACATTTATCGTATGGATTTACGATTGTCAGTTTATGTTACTGAACTTTTGTTGTTGATGTGTTGACACTGCTTATTGACCCCTATTCAATGTAGAATATGACACTTCCAACCCCAGTTGTTGAAACAGAAGCTAATCTTTGTATCCTTTCTTATTTTGATGAAGGTTTCTAAAGTCTTCTTCAACAATCTTGTAAAATAGCTATATTAGCTGTTCGACTATTCTATGTAGATTATTTACAACTTATCTTCAATTTCCAGGCAAGATTGCCTAGATCAAGTATTCTGCTTGCCTCACTGGCCATCAAAGGGATTTCGGAGCTGGCCAAATGCTCGAGAACTTGTACTTCTAGGGCTGGGATCTCTAGAATCCACAGATGCATTGTTTTGCCTAGGATTGTCCAGATTTTTTAGTATGAGAGTAATACTTGAATCAAAATAAGTCTTACCTCGAACATGTATGAAGAATACCTTCGGTTCACGAAGAGTATCTTCCTTGGCAAAATATCATGTCGTCAATATTTTTCGCATGAAAGTTAGCGCTCCAAACGAACTTTTTACATCGTCGTGCCCAAAGCGATCAAGATATTTGAGACCATAATGACCCGATGTCTCCAGCAAACATACTTCTATTTCATCCATCTCAATCAGACCGTCGGTTTTGTAGTCTTTATCCGAGGTGTTCAAGAGTATCTCACCAGGATGAAATCTGGCTGCAGCTCTCGCCTTGGCAGCTAAGGCGATTATTGGCCAGATTATTTTATAATTGAACATCACTTCGCTTTTTTCTATTGCTGGCCCGTTATTTATATAGTCGCATCTACACAGTAAGCGCAAAAAAAATTAGCATTAGTTTAATAATATAAACAATAAACTTACACTAGTTGAAAGTATTCATGAGCATATTTTGCTGCTAAATCGACTTTCTCAATCAACTCCCAAAGCTGTTCATCTAGAAGGGCTTTCAGAATGCGCCTTTCGTTATCCTAGGCAAGACTAACTTTAGGGCGTGTACACATAATCTATATATAATATTTACTCCTTGCAGGCCTTGAAGGATGTTACTGGTTAAAGCACCGTGTAACAAATTGTATATCCACATTCAATAATGTGATATCCTAACGGCAAAAGCTCAGGTCTGGATGGTCTACCCTTTGAGGTGTAGAAATACCTGGCTACCCACTACCCTCAGGTAAGAAAATTGCTTCTAAAGGTCCTATGCGATGCTTTCTTAGGTATCTTTCCTCGTTCATGGCCCATGACTCGCTAGGTCTTGCTCTTCAAAAAAGGGAACCCACTCCTACTGTCCAATTGGTATCCTCTAGCCCTAATCAACACTGATGCGAAACTGTTTACCAGACTTCTCGCAAACCGATTTAATCTCATCTTACGATCCCTGAATACGCCATTTCAGGCAGGCTTCCTTCCCAATCGACTGATCTCTGACAATGGATGGTATAATCACACCCTTATGCAGCATCTCCAACAGGTAGCTCCCCATGTTCCTCACGTTGCTGTCCTCTTGGGCCAGGAGAAAGCCTATGACTGAGTGCACCCCCAGTATCTCCAGCAGACACTTCTTCGCTTCGGTTTCCCGACCTCTCTAGTGGATACGTTAATGTCGCTTTTCTTTAGAACACAAATTCATGTTGGAATCAATGGTTGGCTAGGTGCTCCTATCCCTTAGATACGCGGTCTACGTCAGGATGATCTACTCTCACCATTGCTGTTTAACTTAGCCTTTGAACCGCTCCTTCGAACAATCCTGACCAACAATCAACTTCGAGACGTGTCACTACACTCAGTTCCAGTCAGGCGTAATAACAAACTCATGCTCTGCTTTGTCCCCCTGGATCCATCGTCGCCTGAGGTTACTAATCCCATCTCCATAAACCTTTTAAGCTATACCGATGATCTGAAGGTGTTTCTTTGTTATCCAGCTGAATGACCATACCTTCTCGATCTTCTCGCACTCTATGATCGTGCATCTAATGCCAAGGTCAACCTCGCTAAAATAGTCATTATGTCTCTCTCTGGAAGAAGCCACTCTAAATGGATCTCTACCGCCCAATGCCATCACTTGAAATGGTATGAATCTACAAATAATAATGCTGTGCGTTACCTGGGGTACCCGCTCTATTCTTCCCAGCACCAGCTGGACGCCCACTGGGTTGTGGTAAAATCGAAAATAACTCGGTATAGCCATATGCTAAAGGATCGTCACTTAAATCATAATGAATCAATTATAATAATTTTATTGTTGCCAAAGTGGAAGGTGACGATGAGATGATAAAGGCTCTTTTTACCACGCTTTACTCTGAGGCAATATAAAAGTCAGTTCAAAGTATTAGGACGCCAGTGCTTTCATTTGATATAATTTTACTATCAAGACGTGCATTGCACAAGAAAAAAAAAAAGGGACGTGATTTTTATTTAATATAAGCTATATTCTACACTTTCCTTCATAATTTCCTTTGCTTTATCAGACTCTACTCCCATGTCTTGTTGAATAAGCCTCACACCGCATTCTGGCACGAGTACCTGCTGAATATATTCAACAGGCTTTAGTGGCCAACATTTCTGTTTAGTTAATTCTTTATCGAGGAATAGCTGACAGAGGGTTTCCATTATCTTTTCCGCTCCTTTCATACCGTAATAACCAGGCTATGACATGTTAGATATTGTGTCTCTTTCTCTTTCTCTTTCTCTCTCTTTTTTTTTAATACCAGTGTTGCTTCAAATTGGTTCATCATCTCAGTCGTGTCTCTTGCCTTGTTTGCTCCAACTTGATCAATGACCCTTTTTGCTTCTAAAGCAAAGCCACTCTCTGCTTTACCATCAATTATAACCAACAAGTCGTCTTTGAATGCTATTATTCTTGACGCCAGCTTATCAAAGTCGATAGTTTCCGGATATCCCTTTTCTCTCGCACGTGGTTTTAACTCTAATTCTCTTTTATGTGTTTTACAAATCATCTTTTTATCCTCTTCTAATAATCCATCATCATGCATCATGAATGGTTCTATAAACACTCTTCCTTCTGCCTTTTCTTGACATATTCTTTCCTCGTACATCTTTCTTTGATCCTGTTCATAAGCAATTTTCTTGTCTTTTACTGCCTTGACAGCTTTTTCCAATTCCTCAGGATAAGGTGGTATCAACGTTTCATAGCAAAATGGACATTCAAATACTAAATAACCCTGTTAACAAGACGTATACTATCTATTGACTATATGAACCATCTTTTTGTTCTTTTGGTATTTCCATGGCATTGTTGATGTCATTGATGATGTCACCTGTTGACTCTTGATCAGTTTTTGTTTTTCTTTTTGGCATTGTCAACCGTTTATTTCGTGAATGACTCACTCTACTAACAGATGTAGTAGTAGAAGAAGTTCTATTAGAAGGTCCAATACCAAATATATCTGAGAACTTTGATAAATCGACGTCTGCTGCTACTCTCTTTTTATGCACTCGGCCCTCTGTTGGTTTCATTAAAGAAAAGAAAAAAAATAACGAGTACTCATTGACGCGTAGTTTTTATATATGAATAAAACGATTGAACACTGAATAATACATTTAATGAATTATCATCGTATATCCAAGAGAAGGAAGGATAAAAAGAGCATAAGAGAGACTATCACAGTAAGCATAGGATGCAATGAAAAGGACACAAAGGATACTTTTTCAATTAAATAAAAAAAGGCAAATAATACGCTCTTTTCTTGATTTGAGTCATTATTAAACTTGTATTTTGATCAAGGCAGGCTTATTAAACAAAAACATGGTTAAAGAAGAATCAAAAGAGAGGAAGGGGCTTTTGTTTGTTTGATAGGGAATGACCGTGTGACTTTGAAAACGAGCGTTTTCATCGAATGCAAACCGCGCTTTGATTTTATTGCATTTTTTTTTTGTGTTGTTTACAAAATGAGTTACGAAAACAGAGGCTACAGATCACGTCAAGAAGGTATATTTTATATATTCATTCTCTTACATGTGTTCACTTTTATCATAGGTGGCCGTTATAGACAAAGTGGAGGTGGAGGTGGAGGTGGTGGTGCTTATCGTCGTAGAGGTAAAATAGAGCTTTTTTTTTTTTTTAAAAAAAAAAAAACTAGCATATTGACGTGTTTATTAGATGAAAGAAAAGGTTATAGCAACCGTCGACCTTATGATAGACCACCTGAATCACGAAGAAGCGACGATCTGGAAGATATTGAGATCAAGCTCAAGGGTTTGATCATAAAGATTGGTGACAAGGTATTTACATTACATTACAAGATTTACTAAAACTCACAAAAAAATACTCTAGTTTACACCCGAATTGCAAGTTAATTTAACCAAAATGAGGAATATTCTAGACAGCGATTACTCAAAGTATCCAGAAACTGTTGAAAACACATTGACAGCTTGGTAATAGATAGAAACACAAATAAATGATTTGTTACTAAACCTTACATATAGTGTATGCGAACTTCCTGCCAAAGCACCTGTGTATGGTACCTTGATTGGTTTATTAAATGTATCCAGACACGATATTGTCGCCAAATTGATGATCAACTTTAATAAGGCGCTGGCAGAGGCTGTCGAAAAATTAGATTGGTTCAGATTGAAGCAACTCTTGAGATTTTATGGTGAACTTGTCAATTCTAATACAATATCACCAACAACATATGCTAATCTTCTTTTGGACTTGTTATCTGCTTTGGATCAGCCTAACCAACTTCGCAAACGATTAGACAGCGTCGTGTATATCATACTTTCCACTCTTCCTTGGTGTGCTCGAGAGCTCAGTGAACGCGGAGCTTCTGAATTCGAGCAAATTTTGAAAAAGATTGAGATTTATATGCAACGTAGAGGGGACATAAAGGTACCGGGATTACTCAAGCAATATGATGATAAACGTTTTGATACACTCAAGGAGGATGTAAGGACAAAAATACAAGACAGGCTTAATGTTTAACCTTTTCTTTATGTACAGCCTTTAGCACATATCTGGTCTCTTACTCAAGAACTTCAAGCAAAATCATGGAGAGTGAGTATATCTTGTAGCCTTAGACATATATTCTAATATATCCTCTAGGCCCCACTCATCCCTAAACCTCATCGTTGGTTTGACAGTGAATTCAGCTCTGCGCTTCAGCATGATATACCTAGACTTTATCTGGCTCATCACAAGGACTCTGTTCAATATATTACGCCTGCACCTAGTCTAAAGCTCTTTGCCGATGATGCAGGAAATACATTACCTGTCCTTCCTGATCACGACGGTCTTGAATACTTTATCCTTCAAGAGCTTATTTCAGACATTTTGCACTTGTATGAAGTAAACCGTAAAGACTGTGCGAAATATTTGTTGAACCTTCCACATAACTGCGAGCCTAGATTCTTTAAGCCTGCATCATCGGGTGATGACGACTCAATGGATGAAGACGATGAAGAAGAATCCTCTGGCTGGGTTTTGTCTGATCTTTTAGCCGAGGTAAAAGAAATACAAATACTTATGATCCTCCTTCTAATAAATTTATATAGAGCGTATTTGCACATCTCCTTCGACTTCCATCTTCTAATCTCCGTGAAGTGTTCTACTCTTGTGTGGTTACTGAACTTTGTAGAGCTGATGTATCGACATTCCCCATGTCTTTGGGTCGAGCTGTCAAGACTCTCTTTGACCGCTTGTCATCTTTGGATGCTGAATGTATTCACCGTTTCTACTGTTGGTTTTCCCATCACTTGAGTAACTTTGGCTTTCAATGGGACTGGAAAGCATGGTAAGAAATGTTCATAAAACGACTTGTATCAAATACTTACTTTCATGTCATCAGGGAACATGCACTCACGATGGAGCCACTAGCTCCTCAAGCTTGCTTTATAAGAGAACTATTGGAAAAAGAGATTCGACTAAGCTACTATGAACGTGTCAAATCAATGCTTCCAGAAAACTATCATGTCATGATTCCAGCCACTGCCCCTGTGCCCAGCTTTAAATATGAAAATGCAGAGGATCCATTGCATGCTAAATCCAAGGAAGTTATTGATAGTATTCGTACCAAGAAGAGCGTTGAAGAGCTAAGAGATCTTCTTTCTCGATATAAAGAAGAGCTTGCATCAACAGGCGTCTCATCAGAAGTAGAGCAACAATCAATTATTCGAGAATTGTTCACCCAATGTCTATTACTTGTTGGATCCAAGAGTTTCTCTCATGTTTTGAATGTGGTCGAACGATACTTGGAAGTGCTTCGATTTTTGAATGCAACTCCTGAAGGACGTCTTCATACTGTGCAAATTGTTTCTAGTTTTTGGAAAGATAACACACAGGTAAAATAACCATAAAAGACAAATTATTCCATTTTTGTTAATTAATTCAATACATAGTTCTTGGGCATCCTTGTGGATAAATTGTTGAACTACCGAGTCATTGATCCTGCCTCTGTTATCACTTGGATATTTGAATCAGATCAATTTAAGCAAGTTGGAAGGTAAGCAATGAAACCAAGGTTGAACTGTATGCTCATTGTTCAATATATATATAGAGCTTATGTTTGGGAAGTGTTGAAGAATACGTTAAGCAAGGTCAATTCTCGTGTTGCACAAGTGAAATCTAAGCTAGATAACCTCCAATCAACTCATGAGGTCAATAAAGCAAAGAGATCTGAATCAGAAACAACTGAAAGTAAGAACAATAAGTTATAGTGTAACGTGATATTTATATCTTTAATTAGTGACTGAAGCCGAAGAGCAGCAAGAGTTGGATTCGATTCGTATTGTCGAAAACTCCCTCGCGACAGTGACAAGAGAAAGAAAAGAAGTGTTTTTACTTGTCTGCCAAAAGTTTACACAGATGCTCAAGGCAATTGAACAGGATTCGAGCTCGAATCAATGGACGATCTGGTGGGCTTTTGGATGGTACAAGGAGATTCTTCGTGTGGTAAGTCCCTTATTTAGTCTAGTTGATGGTGTAATGTAGGTCATTCATCTTTATTATATAGAATTATAAAGAATGTAAAGGATTCATTACAACTCTTGAGACATTAGTGTTTACACCAGATTTGGATAAACGTATTCTTGATGTATTTAATGAAGTTAAGCAACTGGCAGAGCAAGATGATCTCTTGGTATAATGACCGCTTTGAACGGATAATTAGACTTACAAATAAATATGCTTCCTTGTGACACGATTTATCTTTTTGCTTATCTGTGTTCTCTGCAGTAAAATGATATTTAAAGAGAGAGGCAAAACGGGAGGGTGTTTTTCTATTTCTTTATTCAACAGACAGTATGCGTATTCCTCTTGTCTATCCTTTTACTCTTGTAGCCATTGTTGGTCTTGCCAATGCTTCTGGGCATCACAAGACTGGACATCACAAGCACCATGGTCAACCAAAGGGGAAGGCCTTTGATCACTTTCTTCAAATATGGTTTGAAAATGAAGTAGGTCTTGTATTTTCGCAAAAGACCCACAAAAAATAATGATTTATTCCTGTTTAACAAGGATTTCGATACTATCACAAAAGTGCCTGGATTTACAGACCTTTTGAAGGAAGGCATCCTTTTGGACAATTATAATGCCATCACTCATCCATCACAACCAAACTATGTTGCTGCTGCTGGCGGTTCTACCTTTGGCATCACAGATGATGAATACTACAATATCTCGGCCAATACCTCAACTATTTTTGATTTACTGGAAGCTAAAGGCTTGACTTGGAAAATGTATCAGGAAAATATCCCTTCTGCTGGTTGTACTTTCTATAGGTCTGGAACCTATGTTCGTAAGCATAATCCTGCTGCTAGTTTTGATTCTATAGGATTGAACAAGACTCAATTGGAAAACATTGTTGGAGGTAAAAACAAGGCATAATGGGCAAGACGCCACTTTTTCTCTCCCCTTTTTTCTTTGCTTATCCTAATTATAGGCGATCAATTTCAAAAGGACATTGAAGCCGAGACGCTTCCTAACTGGATGTTGTAAGTAAAAGCCGTGATATTGCATGCATATATCCCCTTTTCTAACGGTTTGAAACGTAGCTACACTCCCGATATGAATAGCGATGGCCACGGTAAAGAAAGCATAATTCTTTTTAAGCAAGTATCTAATTATTTTTAAAAGATACCAATGCTAGTTATGCTGGCAACTGGTTAGCCGACTTTTACAAGACAACGTTAAACAATACAAAACTTCTTGACAGAGCCGTGATCTTGATTACGTTTGATGAGGTTCGTTGCTCTTTTATGTTGATAAAAAATAACACTAAAAATGTTCTAGACCAAGACATACACTATCAGGAACAGAGTCTGGTCTCTCTTGATGGGTGCTATTCCTAAGCAACTGAAGGGTACGAAGGATAGTCATTTTTACACTCGTAAGTTGATATACATATATAATCTAGATCTTTAATATTTTTAACATTGTCGTACTTTTTTTTGTAGACTATTCTACACTAAGCACAGTTGAACATAATTGGGACTTGGGCAACTTGGGTCGTCAGGACACAAACAAGACAGTTTCCAACGTTTTCGAGTTTGCCGCAAAGGCACTTGACTATAAAAATGTGATCATTCCCGAAAACGAGATTCCCTGGATGAACAACTCAATACCAGGTCCATTAACTGGTAAATCTTGGAATGAAACACATGGCACTTCTTTATAACCAAATAAAAATATTATATCCTGTACACTTGATTACGACAAGAGATGCTGTTATTTTTAAACTGCGTGTATTTATCAGGATGATGCGAAAAAGCTGTTATTTTTAAAAAGAAAATGATTGTTCCCCCCCTCCTCTAAATCAACTATGGGCCGCTCAGCCAAAAATCTTTAGGAAAGGGGGAATCATAAAATACATTTAGGTTAAATCTGATAAGAATCTCACCTAGAGACATGATTGCTTGTAAATCTAGTATATATACCCTGAGTCATGATGACAACAATAAGATTTATAAGCATGTCATTCTCAGATATACAAGCTTTTTATCAATTCGAGCTACAACCATCCTCTCTTCTTTTTATGTGAATTAACTATACAACAAAGGAAGTGTTTTTTTTTTTTCCCAAGCGTGTCAACCATATTACTAATAGACCCTGAAGCAAAATGTCTTGTTAAAATCTGCATTTAAAAAGTGAAACGACCGGATCGTCAGGTTACTGAAAACATCCAAGCGGACCCAAGAAGGTTTTCTTGGTTTCTGTAGATGAGATTACGCAAGCTGACGAAAATGATGTACCACCCAATTGATTTCACTTTTTACATGATTTTGTAACCAGAACATCGGGAATACACAGTAGAACTCCATGGCGTCGTTTCGGCGGCTTGTTTTCTACAATGTGAGAACATTTTCTTTGATCTCGACAAGACCGTGATTCTAGGCAAGCATCATGCTCTGATTCTCAGTTCAAACAGTGATACGATCAGCTGTGGAAAACAAACGTATGAATATAAACAAAAGAACGTTAGATACTGTGGGAAATTTGTCATCTCCGTGGAATACGGACTTAGTATTGTTGTGCATCTCCTTCGGAGCTGTAAAAAGTTCTTTATATTGTTCTGATCTGATTTCCCTCTCTCTCTTTTTCCCTACTCTTTTTATCTGTTCTTTTTTCCATGACTGACACGGTACAACCACCCGATCAGATATCAGCAAAAAAGACATTGCACCAGAGATTAATTGATTCACCAATTGTAGCGTGTGTTTGTGGTAGCATTATTTTATGGATTTCATTTGGTATACGACAAACCTTTGGAGTCTATCTAATTCCTGTCACTCATGAAACCGGATGGAGCCGTTCGACATTTTCGATCGCTGCTGCTTTACTTCAGCTCCTCTGGGGGTTCGGTCAGCCATTCATTGTATACCTTGCAGAAAGAAAGATAGGATTTGGTAAGACGATATTCTTTGGATCTATTTTTTATGCTGTCGGTTGCTTCATACTTTATGCCTCCAGTCAGTCTCCTGGTCTATTTATTTTCGGTATGGGTGTAGTCATTGGCATAAGTGTTGGAGGAAATTCCTTCCCAATTGTTCTGGCCTCCATAGGTCGAAGATTTCCTCAAAATTCAAAGTATCAAAGCATCGCTTTTGGTATCGTTTCAAGTTTTGGCAGTTTTGGTCAATGTCTCTTTTTGCCAATTGCGAGAGGCATGATTGGTACCATAGGATGGAGATTATCTCTTGTTATTAGTGGTATGTTTGATTTTTTTTCTCGATTGGGGTGTTTATCTAATTGTGCTCCCGAGATAGGTGTCATCATTGCTGCGCTTTCACCTTTAGCCTATTTCTTACAATCAGTTCCGCCCAAGCCTGCCGAAAGATCATCTAAAGAAGATATAGAAGAGACATCCACCACAAGTACAGTGAGTGAGAAAGAGACGACAGAAAAAAAAGTAAATGACAAAGAAGAGAAACAGCAGGTAGTAGACATTTCTGCTCCTGATATAAAGACAGCATTAAAGCAGGCATTTACTTCGCCTATTTACATATTCATCACCCTGGGCTTCTCCGTATGTGGATTTCACATTGCGTTTATTGCCACCCATTTCCCTGCCTACTTGCAAGATCATGGCATTGACTCTTCACTGGCAGCTTGGACGATTTCCATTATTGGTCTAGGATCAACATTTGGTACCATACTCGCAGGCTATCTCTGCACTGTCGTTCAACCACGCTTTGTGTTGATGAGCATTTATTTGCTAAGAGCAGTACTGATCGTCATCCTCATGTTTCTTCCGACCACCGTTGCCTCTACTGTCGTCTTTTCCGTTCTGTTTGGCCCACTTTCACTCTCGACTGTGCCGCCGACGACCAAGTTCATTGGTGATTCATTCGGGCATAAATATTTGGGTACATTAACATCCATTAGCTTTATCGGGCACCAGATTGGCTCCTTCTTGGGTGCATACGTTTCTGGTGTTATCTATGATCGTACTCATGACTACAGTCGTATGTGGTACGGAAGCTTCGCAGTGGCCATCTTTGCTGTTGGAGCTAACTTCTTGGCCGGATTTGCGCCTATTGTAAATAGAAAACCTGCTGCTATTAAATAAATAGATATTTTATGCTTGAAGCATATATAATAATATTAAATAGAATGAATGTCTGCTTTTTTTTTGTGGTGTTCCGAGCAGTGTAACGATGGCATTGAAAAAAGATGAAGTGTTCATAGTGGCGCAGTAGCTACGTTGTCTGATTTACTCTTTATGAGTAAGACTCAATTCATTTTTGTTACCATTTTTCTAAAGATACACTTGTATGAGATATATTGTCATTATATGGATAAATCTTTGGTATTCTTTCATATGGAATTAATGAATTCTACAAAAGGATAATGAGCTACAGTTTATATTCAACATGGTGACAACAATATGCAAAAATGTCAAACGATGCTCATCATTCAAAACGCTTGTCATACATACAGTCTATCCGGAAAAAAGAACCATGATCTCGGTACTCTTTCTATTCGTACTTTTCAAGTCACTGCACCAAATGACAAGATGGCGTAGTCGAAATGCAAAAAAAAAGGTTTAGAGGACAAGTTGTTCCTTGATCTGATTGGAAACAATGCAAGAATTTCTGTCCTTTTCCAGGAAATCGGAGTTTTAATGTCAGTGATGTGACTTGTATATAAAAGTGAATATCAATCCATTCATGGTTTGTCAAGAGGTGAATCTTTCCTTTTTACAAGCACTCGACACAGGAATATGACTGTAAGTTTGAATAAAGCGAAAAGGAAAGAGATGCCATGTGCATGAATGGATGGTGTATAGAAAAGATGGATGAAAAAAAATGAGTTGAGATGGATGGATGGATCATGTAGAAATGATGGAAAGGAAATTTATATAGAATGAATACAAAAACACAGTGAATAAATGCTGCGCAACATGCATAATTACAATTCTCCATTTTCACACACACACACACATATATTTCACGTACATATTTATACACTGCTATTACAACACATGAGTCAAGGCTTACATATAAATATATACAGATCAACATAATCATGCACATGGCGATTCTCTTTCAATTCGTTATTCATTCTCAAAACTAACACTTTTATATAGTTGGCCGTCGATCTTCTTAACCCTTCTGTTGAACACGAAAAGCGTTCTCACAAGCTCAAGAGACTTGTTCAGTCTCCCAACTCCTACTTTATGGATGTCAAGTGTCCTGGTATGTGAAGCAATGTATACAAAAAGTCAATCTCGCTAACAACAATTACAGGTTGCTTGAACATTAGCACCGTCTTCAGCCATGCTCAAACTGTTGTCTTATGTTCATCTTGCGGTACTGTTTTATGCCAACCCACTGGTGGTCGTGCCCGTTTGACTGAAGGTTGTTCTTTCCGCAGAAAGGCCAACTAAAGAAAAAGAAAATAAAGGACGAATAAATGCAACCATTATTTAAATTTTTATTATTGTGAAAAGTCATAGTAAAACATGAGAGCATCTACTAGTTTGTCAGGACTATTCTTTAATCTTCCAGCATTTGGAATACGGCCCACTTGCTGGAAACCGAGCTTTTTCCAAATGGCTATGGAACCTGGGTTGTTTTCAAATACAAGATTGAACAAGGATGCCTTGTAGCCTATAGCAGGAACAAGTATTTTGAATGCTTCACCCATAGCCACTCCTGCGCCCACTCCACGGTAATGTTCCATGACAAAGAATCCTCCGTTACAAATCTAACATGATGAGTGTTTATGTGGGAAATAAACTAGCCGCAGCACACTTACGTGGGAACATCGACCAGGATAATTGGGCTTGATGTAAAACATGCCAATGATCTTGTCAGTCCAATCATAGTCTACTTGAGGTTCAATTATGCCGTCCTTGGACATGACAAAAGCATCGTACCTATTTGGTGTTACTATCTTGATTCAACTGACAGGCTATTTGTTTACCCCAAGAAATAATCTCTAAACTCCTGCTCATTCAGCGTATTTTCCTGGGGATAAGTCGAACTGAGAAGAGAATGTAAGTTAGGTCCGACCTTATCAAAAAATAAAAGTTTACCCGTCTTCAATCTCTTTATTGAATCTTGAATGAAGATAATCGACCAAAGGTTTATTATTTGGATCTACTTGCTGAATATAGCCTTCAATACCATTACGTAGCACCTTCTTTATAGGCAAAATAGTACTCAAATCAGACGTTCCTTGAGGTTTGGGAATACGACCGTAAGCACTTGACATGATTAAGGAAAAGCGAAAGAAAGAAAAGACAAAAGGCTGTACGAATCATGAATAAAAGGAACCAGTGAAGTATACGTCTCCGCTTTAAAGGGAACAGCAGTAAACGTTTTCCCATTACATGGTGATTTTCCCGTATCGATATTGGTTCATTGGTCTCAGTAGAGAGTATGCGCCATTGGTATCAAATCCTTTTGTGTCTGATCAGACGCGCTCCCGTTAACACAGACCACCCCTTCTACAAGATCTGTCTCTGATCCCTAAGGGAGTTTATCTTCTTCTTACTACCAAGCGGTGCCGCTGTGGTTGTACCTTTCGAATTTTATACCGAGTCACTCATAGTACTTCCTGTTGGACGAAGCAATGGTGCTATTTTTCGTTTGCACCGTTGCTGCAATGCTTGATTCCGCCTTCTTTCTATACAAAGCGCTTCTTATACTGTGACTGTTCCCCTTCTATACAATCATCGTCACAGTCTCCATTTGAGACTATCCTAATGAATCTCTAGATCATGTATCCCCAGGAAACAGCTAGACCCAGCCTACTTGGCTCACTCTCCTTTTCAGTGGACGTTGTTCAGTCTGCTTTTTCCTCGTCTCTCATTGACTGTTTATTTGATGGGTTGATTGATTTCTCTCTCATCTTTCTACTCTTTACCCAAACACAATTGAATTTCTGTTCCTTTTATAAAGAAAATTTATTGTATGCTGTATATATAAAACTTGTCTTTTTTATCAGAAAAAAAAGAAAAGGGGATATGTAATTTGTTGAAGTGTGCGAGTGTGTGTGTTTGTGATGCCAAGATGATGTATGATATAAATGAAAAAAATAAAGAATAAAAAAAAAAAAAAAGCTAATCGAGATTCCAAACGTTATCGCGTACAAATTCAGCAATAGCCTCAAAGAAACCGCTCTAATAAAATAATAGTTTAGCAAGAGTAATACTATGTATATATCTCAAACTTACCTGCATGCATGTATCATTATGAGTACCATTTTCAAAAGCTCTCCACACTTTAACACCACTTGTCTGACAGATGTTGTATAGTTTTGCCATATGTCCTGGAGGAACAAGTTCGTCCTTTTGACTGGATAAAAACAAGATGGGTACGTGGTGAACATATTTAATTGTCTTGTATGATCTCCATGTTTGATGTACTAAGTAGACCAAATGTCTTAACGCAGGGAATATGTGAGGTACCAGTAAAGGCTAGTGAACCGGAATTAGATATACAGCATGTAAGCTAGTTTTATATACTTACCACACTTAGAAATGTATTCTCGATAATGAGTGCATCAAATTGTTCTTCATTTCTAGATACTAGACTAATTGCGACTGACCCACCTAATGATTGTCCATATGCAATCAATTTTGTATGTTTTAATATTGGATGCTGTTTGATGTATTCCAGTACAGTCTAATATACACATGTATAAGCATAACATTCCCTTTCTCTCCTTTGCTCTTTCTTACTTGTGCATCAATCTTTAATCCTTTCTCGGTTGGTTTTCCTTCACTTAAACCATATCTAAATGATTACATAATATTAAAAAGATTATATTTACCGATAAAGTGACATTTACCCTCTATAAGATAGCATGACTACGTTGTATCCTAGCTTTTTATAAAATACTTGAGCAATTGGTAATCGATGACCCTATTATTATTAATATATTAATATATATTTGAAAAAGAGTCATCCTTATGTACCATATTTCCAGTATGAGCCTAATTTACAGTTTAGTAAATTGTGACATGATAAAAGATAAACTTACATGAAAACAGACAACAGTAGGCGATTGTAAAGCAACTTCTTCACCTCTCTGTATCATGACATAAGCTCTAATTCTATAACCATCCTCTGTCATTAATATAACTTCTTTATCTGGTAAGCCATATTGAGATGGTTTCGCCACCTAATAAACATAAGCATATATGTAAACATGATTATATAATTCTCCCCCTTACAATTGTCCTTGAACCACTTGGAAACCCTGAAGCATATAATAATTCACATTGATATGTATATAATAATAAGGATAATGCTACTGTTACTGCAACTGCAAAGTAGAATAGATAAAGTAAATAAATGAGCATTCGATCCCCCTTTTACAAAGAAATAAGAAGAGAGAGAAAAAGAATAAGGAAAAAAAAAAAAAAAAAAAAGTTAAAAAATAACCCCATCAATCACGTGTTATCCCCACTCAAACCTTGTAATTGTTCTCTTTTGGGTGAGAATATATTTTATTTTACACCCCACCTACTTTTTTTTTTTTTCTTTTAAAAATGTCTAATAAACCATTAAATGATATCTTACATCGATTATCCACTATTCCTGTTCAACCTTCTTTTCATTCATTAGATATTCAAATACCTGAACCACCTCAGACAGAAGCAGGTCGATGGACATTTCATTCTCAAAAAGAGTTTCCTCCTCCACCTAAATTCGAAAAAAGATTAAAAAGATACCCTTCTGGCGCTGAAACTGGATGCTGTAAGGTTATATTAATATGATATTATGTTTACTAAAATATTCATAGCTATACCAATCGATCTTTCTCTCATCTCTTTAAATAATCATCATTAAAATAAAATTCAAATGGCGATTTTCTCTTTTTTTTTTTATATTTATTTCATAATATATAAAATGGAGCATGTGTTGAGTTGGGATGAAAATAAAGTCATCAAGTGGATAACTGCTATTGGTTATTCTTCATTTCAAAGACAATTCAAAGGTTAAAGCAAATACTATATTAAAACAAAAACTGACTGATTCAAAAAAAAAAAAAACAGAACAAGGAATAACAGGAGACGTACTTGTTCATCTTGATCATGAGTCATTAAGGGATTTATCAGTGTCAACAGTGGGTCAAAGAATGGACCTATTGAAAAATATCTATCAACTAAAGATACAATATAAAGTACCAATTAATGAATGGGACTATATTCCACCTAGTAAGATTATATTATATTAATATACACATGCTTATATATATATATGATTATTATTATTATTATTTTTTAGGTGTACTTTATGAAACAGTAAGTTTCTCTCTTCAAGCAATGCTTACTTTTTGAATTAATACATCATATCAGGATTGGTTAGGACAGAATGGAATGGCAGACTATAGAAAGATTGAATCAGCCTTTCAAGAAAGAGGTAATTATCTACATACATGCATACTACTGTATCTCACGTTTTTTTGGTCAATAGATGCTCGCATTAAAAAGCTAATAGAAGATATTGGAAGAATGTCAAATGATATCAATACATTAAAGGAAGAAATCAGTCAACTGAAACAATCCAAAAAGGATACCAATACAACAACAAGCAAATTGACTTCTTCCAAAGGACATAAGACTAAAGATGAAGAGGTAGATTATCAGTGTGATTCAATATGGTCATTAACATATACAATAGAAGAAATTGATTAATGATGGTGGTGCTATTAAAGTCTATGGCGATAAGATGGAACAAGAAATAGAATCATCCAAGAATGTACGTCTGTTATTAGATGACCCTGCTTCAAAGGTGATCTGTTCTGCATTAAAGAAATACAATATTGCAAGTGATTGGCAACAGTACGCCCTTTGGATAAAGTATGGACCTCCTGATAACATTCAAGGTATGATTTTTTGGGGAAATAGGGAGAGCCCATAACTCATCTTTTCAATAGAAAGAGCCCTCGCTTATGATGAGAAACCCTTAAGAATATCTCAAAAATTAAAAGACGCTAAGCAAAATCCAATGTTTGTTTTGAAAAGTGTCAAAGACAATAAGCCATTTACCCCGCCTTCAAGTTATACAAATCCAAGAATAGCTCCTCCGACACCTCATCATCAACAACAACAACAACAACAGCAGCATCATCATCAACAACAAGATATAAAATCAGGAAGAGTGGGTTATGAAGTTGTAGTGCCTGTCATGTCATCTTCTATTTCTTCTCCTACCATTGCTACACAACATAGCAACAATAGTACATCAAGTCTATCAACCAAAAAGAATAAGCTAGTAACAACACCGACTATAGAATATCATAACGAATTAGGTTTAGACAACGCTATCGTCAACGCTATTTTTACAATCAATAATTCCTAGAATAAATTTATTTTTGCATAAGAAAACCACGCTGAGATTAGATAAATTGATTTCCAGCCAAAAAAGTGTCTTGCCACTTTCCCTTTGACATTAACCTTATTTGCTAATTTCTTTTTCTTTTTTTTTCGTTTTCTTTTTTTTTCCCTCTTTTCTTTTTCTTTATTCATTCGAATGTCTTTTAATCTAGATACAAGTACAGCTGCAGGTGCCGCTCGCTCAGCTGATCGTAGTAAACGTCGCTCTATGGCTGAACTTAAAAAAGTGCGACGAGTTCGCATTGGTGAGAAAGAAGCTGAAGAAGCCAAGCAACTGCTAGGTAAATTACTTGCCTCTACTGATGCATCGGAGAGAAAAGAGTTGGCTGAGAGATGTGCTGGTTTTGCAAATCATTATGGTGTCCGTGCGCTCAAGGGAGCTCATCTCTTTCCCGCTATCTCTACTGAACTGTTTGCCAAAAAGGTGCGTGCTCCTCAAGCTTTGGGTGCTATACAGTTGGCGCAAGAGCTGACCACAACTTCTAATGCTCTCCTCTGTGGTCAACTTGAGCCCCACTTGATTACCTTACTTCATCCGTTGTTAGACCTTCAGGCCGCAAAAGATAAGGCCATGGCTGAATCATCCGCTCAGCTGGCTCACACGATTGCAAAATCATTTAATCCCATAGCAACCCGTGAGATTGTGACGTACTGCCTTGACGGTCTAGATAACTCCAAAAAATGGCAAACTAAGATGCTGGCACTTGAACTCATTGAAATTCTCGCTCAAATCAATCCGGTCCAAGTCTTGGCCTGTTTGCCAATCATTATCCCCGTTGTCTCTGATTGTATGTGGGATACAAAACCCGAGGTAAAGAAAGCGGCTACTAAGTGTATGACAACCACAACCGCTCTTTTGGATAACAAGGATATTGAACGCTTTATTCCCGCTGTGATCGAGTGTATCAATCATCCTGAAAAAGTACCTGACACTATCCATCAATTGGGTGCTACAACCTTTGTTCAGGAAGTCGACGCGGGTACTCTCTCTCTGATGGTTCCTTTGTTAGCCCGTGGTTTGCGTGAACGGCAAACGCCTATCAAACGAAAGTCCGCCTTGATTATTGACAACATGTGTAAGCTCGTGGACGATCCTGAAGTAGCTGCTCCCTTCCTGCCTGTGCTTTTACCTGCTCTTGAACATGTACATGACGTTGTAGCAGACCCCGAGTGTCGTGGTGTCGTTCAGAAGGCTGTTGAGACCTTGAAACGAGTTGGAGGTGGTAGTCCAGAGTCTGTTATGACCAACGATCAAAAACGTGAAAAGGTAGAGACGACTCTCGACCGGTTGATGCCCACCAAGCTTGAAGGCTTCTTTTCTCCCGTTCGCAAGTATATCATCAGACTTGCTCTTGCTCTCGTCTTGGCTAAGAATTTTGATCGTAACGCCTGGATTTCATCCGTCTCGCCTCATGCTGCTACTTGGTTACTTGCTACAGGCCGTGAACACGAAGATGAGGAAACGGAAGCCTCGGCTGAAAAACTTGCCTTGGCCGCTTTGTCCTCTTGTGAAGAAGCGATTGCGCACAAGGATGTGGATCAAGACGAGGAAGATGAAGGTGAAGAGCTCTGCAACTGTGAGTTCTCACTTGCTTATGGTGCCAAGATCTTGCTCAACCGTACTCACCTGCGTCTCATGCGAGGTCGTCGCTATGGTCTCTGTGGCGCTAATGGCTGTGGCAAGTCTACGTTGATGCGTGCAATTGCAAATGAACAAGTTGAAGGATTCCCTCCTCGTTCAGTTCTCAAGACTGTTTATGTAGAACACGACATTGATGGCTCCCAAGCAGATACGGGTCTTGTTGATTTCATTATTTCTTCTGAAGGTGTCGAGTGTCAAGATAAGGCTGAAGTTGCGCGTATTCTCAAGAACTATGGCTTTACGGAAGAAATGGTCCATCATCAAGCCATCGGTTCTCTCTCTGGTGGTTGGAAGATGAAGCTCGCTCTGGCTCGTGCCATGTTGATGAATGCTGATATCCTCTTGCTGGATGAACCTACAAATCACTTGGATGTGGTGAATGTTGCTTGGCTTGAAAACTACCTTCTTGGCTTGAAGACAGTGACCTCTATCATTGTCTCTCACGACTCTGGTTTCTTGGACCATGTGTGTACCGATATTATTCATTATGAAGGTAATTATAAGTTGAAGCGGTATAAGGGTAATCTCTCCGAGTTTGTCAAACGTGTGCCTCGTGCTGCTGCCTATTACTCTTTGGACGCTGCCAAAACTGTCTTCCGCTTTCCTGAACCTGGTTATCTGGAAGGCATCAAGACCAAGGAACGTGCAATCTTGAAGATGAAGAATGTCGACTTTCAGTATCCTGGCTCATCAAAGAAGCAGTTGGTTGATATCTCCATGCAGTGTTCTCTTGCCTCACGTGTAGCCGTGATTGGTCCTAATGGTGCTGGAAAGTCTACCCTGATCAAGCTATTGACAGGCGAGCTCGAGGCTCAAACGGGTACGGTATGGAAGCATCCTAATTTACGCATTGCCTATGTTGCTCAACACGCCTTCCATCACATCGAGCAACACTTGGATAAGACGCCAAACGAATACATTCAGTGGCGTTATGCTACTGGTGAAGACCGTGAAGAGCTCGACAAGAACGAACGAATGAACTTGGAAGAGACCAAGAAGGCTTTGGAACAAGTGTTTGTCATTGATGGTGAGAAACGTGTGGTTGAAGACATTGTGGGTCGTCGTAAGCTCAAGCAGTCCTACGAGTACGAAGTCTCCTGGGTTGGTCGATCCTCTGTCGACAACACTTGGATTTCTCGTTCTAGGCTTGAAGAAATGGGCTTTGGTAAGAAGATTGCTGAAGTCGATGCTGCTGAAGCTGCCAAGATGGGTATCGCACGTCCCTTGACAGCCAAGGAAATTGAAAAGCACCTTACTGAAGTTGGATTAGAACCTGAATTCGCTTCTCACTCTCATATCCGTGGTCTCTCTGGTGGTCAAAAGGTCAAGCTTGTCATTGGTGCTGCCATGTGGAATAGACCTCATATGTTGGTTCTTGATGAGCCTACCAACTACTTGGATCGTGAATCTCTTGGTGCACTTGCTACTGCTATTCGTGAATATGGTGGTGGTGTTGTCATTGTCACTCACAACCGTGAATTTTCTGAAGCGCTGTGTAATGAAGTATGGAAAGTGGAAAACGGATACTTGACTCCTTCTGGCCATAACTGGGTATCTGGTAATGGTACGACGGTCGTCAAGGAAGAAGAGGAGGAAGATATGGTGGATGCTCAAGGAAATACGATCAAGGCAGTTCAAAAGAAGAAGAAGTTGACCTCCAAGGAACTTCGAAAAAAGAAGAAGGAGCGTATGGAACGCCGTAAGCGTGGTGAAGAAGTCTTTTCATCAGATGAAGATATATAAACTCATAATGCATTTTTTAAAAAGAAGACTATCTTTTTTTTGTAATAAACTGTTTGCTTGATCTTCATTTTTTTTTATTGTTAGTTAACTAAAGACGATAGAATGACCACATCTAAATAGACAAGATCTCATCGAAAAAGAGACATTTAGTTGCACAAGACATCATCCTGCAAACGTGGCACATTTGTAGCCAAATATTTTTTTTCTTGGATATCTTTTTATTTAGAGACCCGAGATTTCTTTTTCTTTCCCTCTTTTTCTTGTATAAAAAATGTATAACGACTGGATCGATTTTTCACAACCTTCACTGTATTTTGCACTTGCACACATATTATTCAATCCTATCTTTTGGAATACGGTTGCAAGAGCTGGTAACTGATGAATTTATAAGTAAAGCATAGACTAATCATGGTCAATAGAATATAATAGTAAAATATTAACAAAGTTAGCGGGGGGTAACGCATACAGAGGCTGCTATGGATTAGCAGTAACCATCTTCACATTGGGTATTACCCGTGATTATCTGTAAGTTGCTCTTGAATTGATTTTTTGTTTACTGATAACATCCTTTCTTAGATATCATCAAGCACTCTCCTTTCAACCTACTCATTCATTCTTTGACAATCAAATTGTACAACTGAGTGCTATTTTATTATTCTTAACTGGAAACACACTTGTACTTTCATCTATGTGGGCATTGGGTGTCACTGGCACTTATTTAGGTAATGTGTCTGTGTGTGTATATATTGTCAGTACACATCCTCATTTCATGTTAGGTGATTACTTTGGTATCTTGATGAAGGAACGTGTCACTGGATTTCCTTTCAACATTTGTGATAATCCCATGTACATTGGTTCAACCTGCACTTTCTTGGCTACTGCTTTATGGTACAAGAGTCCTGCTGGCATCCTTTTGACAGTCATTGTTTATATTGTGTACAAAATTGCCTTGACATTTGAAGAGTAAGTTTTTTTTTACATGCTGTTTATAAAATGTACTCATTATTTTTTTAGGCCTTTTACAGCGATGATATACGCTAATAAGGACAAGAAGAACTAGTTGTGTATTATATCTAAATAAAAACAAATGAATCTCTCTTGTATGTATTTCATACTTTTATACTTGACGTCTGAACATATTCCCATTATGCTTCACCTAAGGACTATGATTTTCGTTCTTTGTAAGGACCAAAAATGAATATATTGAACATGGCTTTATCCCTTGAATTAAAAGTCTGCCTAATGTAACAGAACTAAAAAAGAGCATTAGAGAATAGAAGCGTGGCTGAAGCTTACAATTGAAATATAAAAGTAGTTATGGTATTTTTAAACATTTATTAAATTGACATTATTAGCAAACTAAAGCTATCAGTAACATTTACTTGTCTTCTGGGACACACTTTATACCAAAGCCAGTGAAATTTTCAAAGCCTTTTCGTACAGGCAAACAATCTTCTTGACCATCACTTGACTTAACTACATGAATGTGAGAGTTGGTACTATTGAGTTCCTTAAGAGCATCCTCGGCAGCCTTGTCCCTATAAACTGTAGAGTGTACATCACTATGGGGGTTGGAATTATTGATGTCAGTTTTGGAGCCGGTATTATAAGACGAAGAGTTATTCTTGTTGACGTCAGTATCTGCCGTCTTGCTACTTGAAACGTTATTCTGGCTATCATAGCTAGTATTTGGTGGTAAGGATGATTTTGTGTCATGAACCAAAGTCTCTTGACGATTAGCTGGATTATCCGAAGCTTTGGCTGAATTAAGAACACCTGCAGCGACATTGCTCATCATATCTTGTGAGTTAGCACCCTTTAAAAGATGTACGCATTAGAAAATATATATTGCTTATCAGATAACAAACACTTACAGGCAACGTGCTTGCTCGACGGGAATGCTCGAGACCAGTAAGAGGCATATCCACTTGCGGGGAACGCGAAGGTTCAGGAACATTTGATGCGCTAGAGATGTCAATGGATTTTCCTACGCTATCAGTGTCCAGGCGTGGGGTTGTGGAGAAGGATTCTATTGATTGTGATAAAGACTTTTGCAAATCATCCATAGTTGATTGCAGTGAACTTGGAGCCAAGTCTTCCTTATGCTGAATAACACTAGTTTCTGGTGATGTAAAGAGACCAGGTGTTTGCGGCTTACCAGGAGCATGCGCTGCTTTTGGTAGTTCATTTGCACTCGCATCTCGAGCAAGAGAGGCAGCGACAGGTGCAACATGGCCTGAGGATACGGGAGCGGTTTCGCGGGGGAATTCTTCTTGTTCAAGATCAACCTCGTCTTCCTTTGGCTTTGGAGTAACAATTGGACCAATATCAGCGTTCGCATTGCTTTCAAGAATCTTTTCCAATGGCTGTGAAAGTTCAGAAGCAAGAGGTTCTACAGCATGTGAGCCGCTATCAGTTTTGACAGAATCATTAGGGTTTGCATTATTTGTACTTTGCTCTTGAGCATTGGTTTCAGAGCTGTTGTGGTTCGCATTGGTAACCCCACTTGCTAAACCACCAAGACTGCCAGTTACTTTCTTCAAATTGGACTGAAGCCAGCCTTCTCCTTCATGTGACGAATCTTGGGATTGAGATGTATCTGTATTCTGAATATCACGATCTTTTTCATCTGTGGATCCAGTATTTTTATATCCGGTAAGAGAACTAATGCTTCCCATGACATTTTCTTTTATATGACCAAGATCAGGTAACATTGATGTTGCGCTACTTTGCTGTTGGTCTTCAGCAGTGTCTCCATTATTGCTTTTGCCAGAGGTATTTGTAAGAGAATTGAGTGTTCCTAGTGCGTTTGACTTTAACGAACTAAACGTAGAGGTAATTTTATTCACTGGTGATTCATTTGGGTTCTGGTTCTGATCGTTGTCATTTACTGAGGGCTCTTCATTGTTGATATTATCCAAGTCACCAGGATGAGATGTAGTAGAACCAGGCGTATTTACTAAAGCACTTTTAATCTCATGCATAGGCGAGGAGGAATTATCAGACATATTTTTCTGAGCAGCTTCCATCAAGTCATTAGTAGGTTCTATAGCCACTTGATCATTAACCACAGGAGGCAGGGAGTGAGCGGTATCATCAACAACAACTTTTTCTACTTTATTATTAGAAGTCATAGGAATTTCATCAGTGTCTTGTCGAGTAACTCCATGTTGGATATCATTGTCAACTTTCTTTTCGATATTGGAAAGTGCCTCTGAGGATATAACGTCATCGTTATGCTCTCCATTATAAGCTCCTTGTACATTAACGCTTTCAGTCACAGGATTCACAGGCAATGGATGAAAGTCAGTATGGTGTTCATCTTCATGCAATACTTCTGCCTTTCGTTTTTCAGCATCGTCATAATCATCATGGTTATCATCACCTTTTAAAGCATCGGAATTATCACCATAAGAAAGCCCAGTACCAGTAAAGACACCATCTCCGTTTCTTGTTCTTTCTTTTCCTGAGCGATAGGCTTGAGAATGAATATCCATGTCATGATGTTTTGTACCAAAGGACGGTTCTCTGTCACTATTATCGGCCACATTAGGGTATGGAGCATTGCCAAACGAAGCCTTCTTTCCGGTTAATGCATCAATTGAGTTGTTTTCATAGGGCCTGCTTAGGTTTTTCTGTTCATTTATGTTGGCTGGTTTTACAGCATGCGTAGGAACTGCAGTAGCTACATCATTAGACAAGACATTGTTTCCTGGATCAAAAGAGTCACTACCGAATACAAAAGACCCGGGCATAATATCAGTAGTTGATTTGGAGGTATTATCCATTGTTCCTACAATGTATAAGATATATGTACAGATACATACGACTAATACTTACTAGGTACTTCCTGTTCACGCAATGTACTTTGTTGTTCTGCTGTATGATAATCTGTCATTTCTTAATGATATATCGAGTATTTTTCGCTGATAATTATAAAGAATTAAGGGAAAAAAAAAAGCTCTCAGACTCAAGTTGGAGTGCTTTTAAGTCTATCATGTTTTCACAATGACGCAACTTTTTGAAATCGAAAAAGTTAAGATTATTAAAGTGACATCGATCTCATATTTGATAAACAATGCAGTCTTTGCAAATATGATGTCTTTACCATTTGGTTTAATGATAGATGACAGAGTGCACTTGATACTTCTCTTTTACACACTATGACGCACGAGGTTAGTAACTTAATTGCAACACTAATACTAACTTTACAAGCTCCAATGGTTCGTGAATGCATTTATATTGATCCTAATTCTCCCCTTTTTGTAGAGGCTGGCATGAATATAAAGCTGATATGCATATTCAATTTGGCATGTCATAGGAGTGACATATTTTGTGAAACACTCTGCTTATTTTTATCTAAAAAAGGAAAAGACTACCATTGCATAATTTAGGAACGTTGAGTTAAGCTGCATACACTACTTCCAGAAAAAGATGTCGCGCTGACTTGTCGCTTTTTCGTATAAATTGTATAATAAAAATTGCAAAAATGCACCTTTCTGAAAAGACTGAAAACAAGCAGGCACGATAAGTAGGATAGAGTCCATACCAACAACACATTCCCATGAGAATAACAGTAAATCTACAGCAAGTGTCACCTCAACATTATAAATCATTGTACTATTTTCTCATTGGCATAAAAAACCTAATTTCCGATCATCCTCCAGAACTTAGTCCGTCTGTAGTATCCGCATTATTATTCAGTGCTCAAGTATAATATCTAGAGCTGAATCTATTGTTAATATATATAGTGAGCTATCATCTCTTTATTCCGAATAAAAGCGTCTCATTCTACTTTACCTTGTCTGATTTTTGGTCCAATGGTGATTTGTCGCAATCAGCCAATATGGTGACTTGTTGGAGATCGATTTCAAAGATTTACAGCCCTTGTAGACTTGAAGTTTTCAAGTCATTTATAAACACGCACATACCCATTGGAAAGAATATATGCCATTATAAGAATGAGTGATAAATAAAAGAGAAAAGATAGAGCCGTAACTTTTCTCTTTAATGATGCATTTTATTATGATTTAAAGCACATTCAGAGTTGATGTACCATTCCTGTTTCTGAAAAAAATATTACTAGTTAGCCATGGTAAGCGGATTAACGATTTTATTTTTTTACCATCAAGTCCATTGTAGTAAAACCAGTTTTGAATAGGAAGTTCCATAGCAGAGAGTGTTCGCAGTACATCTTGAGCTAGTATACCACCAACAATGGCTGCAACAGGTGATATCTCTGTGTTATGCATTTCACATACATTTCTATAAAATAATAGCTAAGAAAGTGAAAGTCATTAATTTCTTTTTGCATCTAACCTTAGTACGTTTTCATCCAATACACTCGAGTCAGTAATTCCCATCTGTTGGAGATATTCTCTCTTATTTTCAATTAACTCGTCAACTTCTGCTTTTGAAGGAAAATGGTGATGCTCTTTTTGATATCTCAACAAGACTAATATGTGTTGCATGTTAGATAAATTTATCTGGTATATATTTCAAAAGTACATACTATGCATAACAAGAGCCATAGGTGAGATTCTCTTCCTCAATGTTTTAGGTGATATGCTTGACCAGTCTTTTGATAAAGATACATCCAAGCTTGTAAAATTTTCAGTATGTGTAGTTTTTCCTGATGAATTCTTTGCGTTTCTGATATTTTATGTTTGAGTGTATATGTTTAACTTGTTATGTATTCTACTTACTGAACAAAAGTGTATTCAGTTAAATCACAAAATATGTAGCCAAACCATCCAAAGGCATCTGCTGCATAAAACGGTCTTTTGGCATTTCTTCGCAATTGATCAATGCGAGCCTTCATATACACATTAGTCTTCTTCTTTAGATGAATCATACGTGTATCCTACCATTGTCTGATAGTTTGAACGGAATAAGCAAACGATATCAAATGATTCAAAGAAATCATCAAGCTTTTGCGTGACATTTTGCTTGTCAACAACAACGCGCACCCTAGGATTAAGCGCTTGAAGAGAAGGGGCTGATGCTTCAGCTCTCTAGAAGTAATCAGTCAGTCGTAAGTTATTTTGCTCAAGATAGAAAATAGATGTTTACATTCTTGCCTATATCATTCTCACTTAGAAAGAACTGTGCACCTAAATCCTCTTCTTTTACTTCTTCGTGATCGAGCAACGCGATACTGGCGACACCAGCTAAAGCCAAGTTTTTGCAAACTTCATTACTTAATGCACAGATCCCAATGATGAGAATGCTAGCTTTTCCGATTCTTGAAGAAAATTGTTGTCAAAGAAAAAGCAATCGTAGTCTTTGCCTTAAATTTACCGTTGTTGAGCGTCGAGTCCCCACAATCTGATCTGTCTGTCATAGATTGCAGCTTCATCTTTTTGAAATGACACCTGTTAGCATTCTTTTTGATAATTCAGAAAACACGCGCAAACCTGTTGAAATTACAGACATTTGAAAAAAGCGAAAGATGTTTTACTTTAAAAATCAGTTTAATAAACGCCACTCAGACAAAATAAGCAGATGTCAATAAACTTTAGATAGTTGTAAGCCTCGGCTTTTAGCCCTTAATTGTTATTGCCATGACTCAATAAAGCTGCATTCTATATCGAATGCCCACAAGGCTTGGGAGACTTGTTTTCTGTATTAACAGAAATTGATTTTTGACAGAGTAACAAGGGAGTTTTAAACAACTGATGTTGGCTTAAAAACTTTTTTTTTTTTCTTTCTCTTCCAACAAGGTAACAAAAATGGCTACTGTAAAGGCACCTCCTATGGCATTTAAGAAGTACAAGTTCGTCATTGACTGTTCTGGTCCTGCCAACGACAAGATCTTTGATGCTGCTGCTTTCGAAAAGTACCTCCATGACCGCATCAAGGTTGACGGCCGTACCAACAACCTCGGTGATGCTATTGCCATCTCTCGCTCTGCTGACAACAAGATTACTGTTGTTGCCAATATTCCCTTCTCCAAGCGTTACCTCAAGTACCTTACCAAGAAGTTCTTGAAGAAGAACCAAATTCGCGACTGGCTTCGTGTCATTGCCACTGACAAGCAAACTTTCCAACTTCGCTACTTCAACATTGCTAACGACGCGGAATCTGAAGACGAAGAATAAATGCTATCTTTTTTAAATCAATAAAACTTACTTTATGATATGCATTTTTTAAAATATAAAACCTGAAAAGTCGAGATCCATTTTTGATGATCCGCACAGCGACACATAAATGGTAAACACTTTCTTTTTATTCGTAAGCCAAGGATGCTCGACGACGATAATTCTTGAATATAGCCAACATGTTAAGATTTATCATTGATATATTTTAATAAACAGCATGGAATGGCACTTTAAGCTAATGAACGAATATTCAAGCATAAGATTCTCTGGAAGAAACTGTGTTGCCTGCTTAAAAGTCGCGCGTAAAATAGCATTATAAAGTAAAGCGTAGAAATGGTTTGAATCAAGGAATAAGCGCTTTAGTTCATTTCTTTAAGTGACAGTGAGTAGAGCTAAATATGTAAGGAGAGTTGATTGATGATCATTGAGTTCATTGCCGAGCTTAAAAGGTAGATAATACTTAGCAATGCTCATTGTACTGTTACCTTTCTTTCATTTTTATATAGAAACAATGATAAGGAATGATTGGTAGATGATAACCTTATCATTAAGTAAAGCCTTTCTCCAAGAACGACCGAGTAGTACGATAAAAATGTGAGTCATATGTTATGAAGCATGCTCCGGTTGATGATCTAAAGCCACTTACTGTAGCATAATTATTATGCCCCTGATGATTGTAATGTTAAAAAAGATATTGAAAAAAGAGAAACAAAGGATAAAAGTGGAAAAGACAGTATGGGTCGCCCTAATCAGTAGATTAAAAGCAAGTATAAAGTAATAATCTAGAAATGATTTGAGTGCACTTGATCATTCATTCCCATAAAATGGGAAGGAGGCTGCTGTTGATTGCAATGCTCCTAATATGGAATTTTTCATTTCTTTTGTGTGAATAAATAATGTCCGAAAATTCGGCAATAGATTTTATTACTTCAAAATGATACAAAAGAGGGAATACATAAAAGCAACGTTCGAGGTTCGATCCAAGGATGCAGATCACATAATACCTCTTCAAGTTAATCCTTGGCCAATATTTTTAAACATTTATAATCATGTGTCATTTGATTGTTCCGCAGCAGTTTCTATTTATGTTAATGACATCTAATGTGACCAGTAAGCATGGCCGCGGATCAGCAAAGAGTCACCAAAACCTTATTCAGCTTGCCATTATGAGTAACACAAAGGGCCGTTTTCTTGGATATGGCTGCAAGATTCTATTTAGATTACGCGTCAATAATAGTCCCACGGAGCTAATGGACAGTTGTCAAATTTCAGCTGGCGAGTCATGCAATAGTCAAATGCATTATTAATCAATAGCGTATTATGCATCTCTAGCAGTTCTTAACTGTCAAAGGTTTTTCTTGAGTATAAAGATGGACAAAAGCGGTTGAAGCATGACCAGAACAAACAAAATAATATCGTGATTGTGGCCTAAATAAGCAAAAGATTATTATTCACAAACAGTCATCTTGTACCAAGAATAATCGTCTGGTAGTACCTATGACGCAAATTCGTTATCATTAGCCATTCAGTGTGCAATTATGGCTACACAAGCCTTTCGGTTGGCTAGTAGTTCCCCATGGATATGAGATTGTCATGGTAACAGGGTTGTACAACTGATTTTGTAACAACTTTGATTCACGCTGGCCCATAATATTTTGATCTGACGCATACTGCAACCTTTGATTATTCATCAAAGTGACGGGCAAGTTTATATGGCATGTATATAAAGCTACTTCCCCTTTTTTCTCCACATTTCTCACTCTCTCTTGGTCTTTATCCTATACTTCATTGTATTATTTATATTCTTCTTCTTTATAATGCTTTATTCTGAATCTACAGTTACATATAAGAAAGACGTCCTTCGTGTTATACTTGATGAACCCAGACTATTTCTTGAAGAGTCCTTAGGTTCTACCTTAATTCGCGGTGAAGTAATTGTCAATTTTCCAAAAGATACCCCTATACAAGGTCCAATTGAACTCGTATTTGAAGGAACACAGCGTTTTCATACTTGGCCAGGTATATTTATAAACATATAAACCATTTCTCTTTATACTAAGTGTTCCTTTATTGTAGAAATTATGCGAGGTAGATCACTGGGAAACCCTATTGAAACTAAACTCCAGGTTATTGAACTCTCTTTACTACCGCCAAACTCCAAAGGAATTATGCCTGCAGGAATACAACGATTTCCTTTCGAATTCCCAATACCAGCCTCTTTACCAGCAAGTACGTTTATCAAAGATCGAATCGAAATCTTTTATCAAGTCATTGCCACAATCCGTCGCTCAACACGTCTAGATCAACCGAGTCATACAAATCCTTTGAGTTGGATAGAAAAAGTTCGCAATACTGGCCTCAAAAAGAAATATGTACACAGCGCATCGTTAAGAATTGTTCGACCTATACAATCGTTTATAAATGAAGGCGCATCCGAACAAGATACCATATCAGTTCCCTCGCCTTTGTCAATACCCTCGGATGAGCCTGAATCTCATAATGACTCACATCAAACGTCCAGCTCTGATACATCTCCTTCAAACGACAATAGAGCATCTACAGGGAGCCAGATGGGCTTAGCATGGAATCGTCGAGACTTGAGCGAATATCAAGGCTTTGATGAACAATACAATCAATTTACATTTTCTTTGGCCGGAAGAACTATCAGCAATTTCAACCAGCCTGCAGAAAAATTACAAAGCGTTCATGGCATTAGATACAAGATGAGTGTGGATCGTACAGCCCTTGTTTTGGGTACAAGTATTGGCGTTGAGCTTATGATTGAACCCACGGTTCGCAAGGTGAAGTTAAAGTCTATTCTATTGAAGATTTCCGAAAACAGAAGATACACAATGAAGATTCCTGCAGATCATTCATGGGATTCTCGGTTACCTGAAACAAGAAAATATGATGAAGGCGTTAAGATGATCTTGAAATGGGCTTACAATTTTGAAGCTGAAGAGGAAGAACTGGGAATGAAAAACGTGGCAAATGTAGATACATGTGTCGGCTGCAAGTTTGTACATCAGCGTTCTGAAGACAATACAAAAGTAGCTTATTTTGATCCACCTTCGCCTGGAGATCCTTCTACAAAGTTATTCCTGACTTCTGGAGCAAGCAGTAAGAGCTCAAGTACAAAGCCATGTCCCATAAAAGAAGTCGAAAACTACAACACCAATTCCTCTGGTCAGAAAAAGCTGGTGAACTTGAAGGAAATTGATCAACCTATCAAGCCTGGTGAATACTTTGGTGGTCGTTTTGTTATGCCTATGCCGGATTGCGACAACATACTGCACCCTAGTATGACGTATGACTCTATAAAGATCAATCACTGGTTACAGCTATCCGTCACTCTTGAATGTGATAACGAAACGTTCAATATCGATCTAGATTCTCCTATGCAAATGTTGGACTGTCGATTGGTTGCTGCTGATGATGAAAATCAAACGATTTTGCCTCCTCCTCCTACTTATCAAGAACAAGAAGCAAACTCCTTTCAGCAGAATTTTTATACTGCAAGCACATTTTGGGAGCAACGTGAGCCTATCACAAGTGTTTCTGGCTGGGGTGATTGTCAACCTTGTCCTTGCGAGATTCGAAAAATGCAAAAGGGAAAGAACAAGCAAGACAAGTCAAAGAGAACCTCGGGGAGCATACCTTTCATGTCATCATCAAGCCAGGCTAAACCCTCAAAGGACGATACTGACGCCGACTCTTATTCCTCTCGATTTTTGCCTGAATGGGGTCCTCCTCCTTGTTATTCTGATTAGGGATTTAAACTTACATCTCACTCCTTTCTTTTTTATTCTCTACTATGTGTATGTATATTCTACAAACTTATTTATTTTCCCTTTTTATCTCCTTTATCAATATTTTTATGTAAATAGAATACGTTTAATATTTAATGATGTCAATAATAAAGTATACCATCCAGTCCTTGATAACCAAATCTTTTTTATTCTCCTTTTTTTCATCAAACTAATTCTTGCTTACCTCCTTAAAGAATAACCTCTCTCCTGTTTCTAATAAGCAATAAAAGAAACTCTTTATCATGGTAAACTTTACTCTCTCTCTCTTTTTTTTTTCTTTAGATTATAAACCTAGGCAACATGATAACCAAATTCTCTTTGATGATCGTATGCTTCATTTTAATTGTATCAACAGTGTCATGCTTCCAAACGAATAAGGATATTGTCGAGAAACAAAGGTTAGAAAAGAGAGACTGCGATTTCTCTTGCATAAATCAGGGTAACTGCGATACACTTTGCAACAATGCTGCGAATGAAATGCTGTTAGCCGTCTGTCACGCAGGAAAATGCTATTGTGGCTATGTGCCAAATTAATTCATCGCTTTGCTTTACAATAAATCAATCTGTACCTTTTTCTCATTTAACTGATATCAATATATCTCTTTTCTTGTGTTATTCTATCAATTCAAACAATGCTTTTTCTTCTTCTTCTTTAAACACACTCTCTCGCTGAAAAAAAGACTTAAAGAATAAACAAGGGAGAAACAAGGAACCTCTAGTGAACCTATGGCTTTGATATGTTTCTCAACACCTTGGTTTTTCTGAGCTGAGTAACTTGTTTAAGTAACTGGATGTAGGCTCTCGATTTAACTAGCGCGTATGGATTAACAAAAAAGGAAAGACGCGGTGAAATTTGACAGTCGCTTTGACTGAAATTTATTTTATAAAGGATGATGATTTTTAAAAATCTTTTCAAGCATAAACTTACATTACTCAATTCTATGCCCAAGGTATTGATCATATAGTGACTTGCTTGAGTGTCGCAATAACAACTTCAAATCATAGATCATCGGAACACACAGCGGTCACTTTCATTGGTATGTTTATATTTCATTTACATAGATCACGTCTAATGATCACTAGTGATGAAGCCTTGGCAGTTGCCCTTTTAAAGAGAACCGAAGAGTTTAAAGATGCCACATTAGTTCGTACACGTGACCCTAAAAAGCTCGAAGAGTGCGATATTATCATTGATGTTGGAGGTGTGTATGATCCTTCTGCCCATCGATATGACCATCATCAGGTAATCAGTGGAATCAAAAAATGGATTCAACAAGCTAACGAGAATAATAATAGCGCGGGTTCACAGAGACTTTCGATGATAAGCATGCCACTAAGCTTAGTTCTGCTGGTTTAGTATACAAGTAGGTCAACAGCAGTGTAAAAGTGAAGCTGTTAATTTATCCTACTTTTTTATTATAGACACTTTGGAAGAGAGGTTGTAGGCTCAGTCCTTGGAAGCGAAGTTTCTGCTGAAGATGCTGAAAAAATTTATCTCAAGACCTATGATGTAAATATAAAAAGGATAATATCATTGTATGAAATTAACAATTCATTAGTGTTTTGTAGAAGCCCTTGATGCTAATGATAACGGTATTAGTGCATACCCTAGTAGCATTACACCTCTATTCAAAGAAAGCCCTACAAGTCTTCCAAGCAGAGTTGCTAATCTGAATCCTGCCTGGAACCAAACTGCCACTGATGCTGACATTGATGCTTGCTTCCTCAAAGCCTCTGAAATGGCAGGCACAGAATTGATAGATTACGTTACAAGACTCAAGTCAATTTGGTTACCCGCTCGTACTCTTGTAGTAGAGGCGCTTGATAGAGCAGATGAAGTCCACTCATCTGGCCGTGTGATTGCTCTTGAACGTGCATGTCCATGGAAAGAGCACTTGTTTGATCTCGAAAGTGAACGTGGTTTGACAAATGGAAAGGAAATTCTGTATGTACTTTATCCTGAAAGCAACCCTGAAGGAAATTGGAGAATACAATGTGTTCCTACTCGCCTTGAGGGCTTTGAAAATAGAAAAAGCTTACCTGAAGCCTGGAGAGGTGTTCGTGACGAAGAACTTAGCCGTCTTTCAGGTGTTGATAACTGTATTTTTGTGCATGCTGGAGGCTTTATTGGTGGCAACAAGACACGTGAAGGCGCTTACAAAATGGCAAAGTTAGCTTTAGAATTGTAAATGATCCAATAAAACTAATCATGCAAAGCGTAATCTTGAATGATAGAAAACATTGCACTTTTTTTATTTTGAAAAAACCAAGTTTAAGAAAGGTAGCGGATCGATATGCTTTAATTTACAAGCGTGTTGATATCCCTTTTTGATTTCATTAATTCTGTAAGTCTTTTTTGTTCTTTTCGCTTTCAACAACATCTTCATATCAATCTCTTTGTTTCCAAGTGGTTCAATATCTAGTTTATTAATCCAACCCCTATAAAAAATGGTAAGTAATTTGTAAAGTTTCAAGACATAAACCTACCATGTATGTAAGTCGCTCACAGCAAAGAACTTGACTAGTACTTTATTTTTATAATCAGGCCTTGACTTTAGAATTAGCACATTGTCTGGTATATCTTGATGTTTTCGTTCATCAACTATCTAGTAAAATAATTAACAAACACCATAAAATCAATATCATTTACACATACTTGTGCAGGATGAGCAGGAAAGCCAGGTACTCGTGCCCAAACTATTTCTTTATCTTTATACTGTAATTTTAGCTGTACAGAGGCCAATGGCTTTATATTTTTTAAGCTTGTCTTTTTGTCTTTTGATCTATCAATTCTTTTCTTTTGATGATCTATTTTTAAAAGTTCAGGTCCAGTTTTCCTCTTTAAAATGCTTGAATCAGTTGATCTTCTTTCAACAGTATTTTTTGATATAGAAAACGACCTTAACGAACGCTTTTTCTCATTTGCTTTGCTTCTGGTAAGACGAGGTGCAGCAGAGGGTTGTATTCCAGGCGCTACTTTCCGTTTCTTAACAGGAGTGTCATCGCAACTAGCTGGTCGGCGCTTTCTATTTGTTTTTTGCGGTTCCAGCATTGCCTCATTAGAACCATGCTTTTGATATATAGAATTCTCATTCTCGTCATTGGTATTGTTTTTCTCAGTCAAGTCCTGATCTTGTTTTTCCTTTGCATCATTTTCCTCATTTGTCAGTGAAGTTGATTCGATACCATGATTTTCCTTTTCAACCTGGCTGGGCTCTCTTCCAAATGCGAATATATCTGAATCAATTGGTGTGTCTAAAAAGCCAGTTTGGCGGTCGATTTCCAGAGCGTCATAGGCTTCCTTGGCCCTTGCTATTAAGGAATCTGAAGCTTTCTGTAGGCGCTGAGCGAGTTTATAATAAGAGGTGTCTGGTTTGTTGTATGTCATGCAGTTTTTCCAAATTAAAGATATATCACGCTAGGATAGTCATTATGCCAGTTCGTATACATGGTTAGAATAGACTTACTTCAAATGTATCAAAATCCGTATAAAAGTGGCATGCTAATCTTTTCAAGACCTCTGAAAATGACATTGGCTCCTGAATAATGTCACTGTAGCCTGGTGCTACATCTTCAGTGACAGGATGCTTGAATATATCTTTTTTATCTAATCTAAGTGTAGATTTAGTTATCAATAGACCATAACTTGCAAATAGTGCTTACTCCATTAAACGACAAACTAGAGGCTTGAGTATATATTCGATTGGATATAATATTAGTTCCAAATATGCCTTCTGCTTGTACATCCTTTCTAGCTTTTGCTTTTCTCTTTTTTGAACCTGTTCTGTCAATATCCTAACCTTCTCCAAATCTTCTCTAAGCTTTACTATAGACTACAACAACTCATTAATCACATTCATTTGAGACGATCTAAATGTTAATAATGCTTACAGAAGCTTTTTGAACAGATTTTAATGCAGGTTCCTTTGCTTGATGATTTAAAGCAACTCGAGGCTAAAGAAACAGGGTTATTACTACCTAAAAAATAAAGAGAATACTTACCTCAAGATGTAATCGTTTAAGCAAAGGAGTTCCTCTTTTTGATTCTCGCTTTAGAGACCAATAGCAACAAATTGTTTTTATCATCAAAGACTTTCTACGTAGCCCTTTTGATTCTCGAATGCATTTTAAACTTTCTAGTTTACGAATCAAACATTCTGGTGCAACTGGGCCATGTGGGTCGAACTGTTGATAGTGAGCGCAGGCTGTCTTGGAAACTGTAAAGAACTGTGCTAGAGAATATTGCTGTCCATCTGCATGTTTTTTCTTTTTGCCATCTTCATCTTCAAAAGGTCTGTTACAATCACAAGGCTCTGGTTCTTCATCAATATATCTTGCATGCGGCATATGCTGTGTTCTCCTGTGTTTCTTTTTTGAAAACCATTGTTGCGCTGCTACAATACTCTTGTCAACATCTATTCGTTCTTTATACTCTTTTGGAGCGTGTCTGTCGCAATATGCTTTTAAGACAACATCTTCCTGATGACAGTTGTGTATTTTTGTTTTCATATACAATCTAGCCCAGCGAGCACATGTTACATGAAAAGCTGTAAAGCAGTGCTTGTTGTCACACTGAATACAAGCACCTTGACGTTGGCGACAGATATAGCAAGTCAGCTTCCATCTACTTTTGGGAATATTACCAATTCCATCTATAGGCTCCATATAGACACTATTTCCCAGACAGACCTCGGGTATCCACATGGCGCATAATAAATGACCCCATTGGTTTGTCGTAGTCTGTTTGAACGCCCCTCCTTCAATAGGACAGAACAAACAGGACACTGGCTTCTCTGGTGAAACCATGCATTTTCTACAGAGCCACTGCCTATTAGGAACGTACGGGATACCATAACAATCCTGATGAACCGCTAAATTACACCCTTCACAGGACACAATAACATTATTGCTTTCAAATTGCTCATTGCTACAAATGGCACATCTCGAGTCATGGTCGAATTGGCTGCGGTTGTTTTTTGACAAGTCTTTTACCTATACAAAGTTCATTTGTTAATAACAATAAAAAAGAATGAGCACTTGCATACAAGATCAAACCACATTTTTTCTAGACGATCCATGATGCTTTCAAATAAATCAGCACTGATCTCTCCAAGACTTTCTCTCTTTCGCTCATTATTGAGCATTCGAAGCCAAACTTCATCTACACACACACACATGCACGCGATAACTGTCAACATACTGTCTGTGTATTTTGAAGTATACGCTCACCTTGCTCATCCATATCATACTCTACTGTTGTCATCAATTGACTGTCGGATGGCTCTAATGCGAACAGTGTAAGTTGACTCACTCCCAACCAAATGTTGCTAATTAATTGTTGTCACCTATATATTTAATATATTCTTTTTCAGATCTTTTAATAGTGGTTGCCTTATTTGTCGCATTGGATATGGAGCCGATCTTGAAAGAAGGAGTGGGTAATTTTAGCTGTGAATTTAGTATTGCCGTATTGCCTGTGTTTCCATCGATGATGGTGTTTGAATCTGAAATGCAAGATGTTGATGATTTGGATCTTATTTCATTGGCATCAAGTGATTGTGCTGAATGAATAACAACTGTCAAAGGTTCCTTCACGTCGAGATCTGGATGAAAGTCCTTGTAAGACCGTTCTTCTCTTGGTTTGTTTTCTACTGAAAGCTTTTCCTTTTGCTGTAATTTCTTTTTCTGCTCTTCAATTGGTAATTGCAATCTAGCTGATTTCTTTTCCTGTTGTTTTATTAAACGATTATCATCACTAGAGTTCTTTCTAGGCCGGCCACGTCTGCTCAATAACTGCTGAACTGGTTCAATACCGTCAGACATAGAACACACTGAAATAGTTTTGTTTTAAAAAGGAAAAATCAAACCAGCACGCCACCTGTATTACCGTCGTTCCATCGGTCAGTTGTTTAAAAAATTGGTCGGGCCGTAAAATAGGTTCATTGGATCAAAATGACTAAGCACTTCCTGATCGGTTGACAAGGATACCAGCTACAACTTGGTATCAACAACTCGTATAGCGATTATTCCATTTTAATATGCGTCTTGTCCCATTTCTCATCTAAATTTATTATTTTTGGGGTCAGCAACTTTCGAAATGGGTCTTATGGGAAGTGAAGAAAATTTGAACCTCTGTTCCTCATTAGGAGCTTATATTCTTTTTACAGATTCTTTCAGCAAACACTAGCAAGAGGAGTGAATCGCTTATTGTTTATCTTAAATTACAGATGAAGCTCTCATGAAAAAGCAATAGTCTTTCTACTTTTGCAGTTTAAGAGCAAACGTTCGCGATAATGGAAAATGATTGTTGTAAGGCATTTATCCTGGAACTTGAAGGCAATAATACAACGTACTTGTATCACTTATCTAATAACCAATAATTGATAACACAAAAGAGCCCTTTTTTCTTTTATTTACACGATCCAACGCTTGAATACCAAAAGGCTACAATGAGATTTGCAGTTTTTAAGCTAAAATGAGACGATTCAAAACAATGAATCTTTGTGCCCAGGGACAATAAGAGTCTCATTTCCTTTGACAATTTTTTTGATGGAAGCGTAACAATTGATAAATTCTGCCCAGATAAATCAATTACAAGCAAGGCGATGAGTTTGTTTAAATAGATTTTTAAAAAATTTATGTGGCGCAACTTCAATTTTAAATTCAGTACCTGGAAGACAAGCTTATTCCTTTTTTTTTTTTTTTTTTTTTTTTTATCAAAACGGGTCATGTCAAAAAGCATCAAAGCACTTAGCTTGAAAGGCAAGCAAGACTGGGATACATCAGTATTCTGCTTCTCACGTAATGTCCGCAACAACATGATTTGGGAAAAGGATGCTGCTGCCAAAGCTACATTAAAGCATTTCTTTCAAAAGCACCTTACCTCAACCCCTGCTTTCAAGCATTCCCCTTCTCGAGTGACAATTCAGTTATTCTATTATGTTGATCCAGCATTCGGTAATGCATCTAGCTTTAAATTGGACGCCCTTGAAAAGTTGATTGGATCATTCTACCCAAATAAGTTTGTTGATCTGAGATTAACTCAACTTCATTATCCCTACATGAATGCAGAGATTCTCGCACAATTCTTAACTGTCAATGCCGAAAGAAATGGATGGTCTATGGTAAATCGTCGATTCTTTAAAACTGCACCCATCGTAAAGGCACCTCTCCCTCACAACATGCCTTTTGCCACTCAATGGACCAGTTTATTACCTCAATTATCCAATGGACAACTTACATCAGCTATTCAAGGTATTAAATATCAAGTATCAGGTCGATTGGGACGTAGAAAGGGTGCTTCTAGAACTCAAGTGATGCGTAAATCACTTGGTACATTTCAATTTACAAGTCATAAATCTTTGGTAGACGTCGGTCGACATACTTTTGCAAACAAGAATGGTAGCATCACAGTTAAGGTATGGATTGCGACTGCCTTGTTTGGTGTAAATACTGCTGTAAAGAATATCAGCAAGATGTAATAGATCAATAAACCGCTTTATATACACCAAAAAGAGTGCCATGATCACATTATAAATAAAACAAACTCTACACATCATGTTTATTATTTAAATTATATTTGTTGTCATGAAATAAACTTGTTAAAATGAGTAGTTAACCAGTCCAGCTGTTGAATCAAGGTCTTATGCTTCATTTGATGCCACTCATCATCTTCAAATGCTGTCTGTATTTTGCTATTAAAGTATATGAGTATATATAAAAAAAAAGGTCCATCCTAGGATATACCTTTGTATTTCAGGCATCAAGTCTAAATTATGTATTTGAAGTGTACATTGTAAATCAGGGTAGTTATAAGGTATGACCAAGTGAACCTCTATTTGCTTATCACTTTCTAAAGGCAAAACAAGTTCAATTGACGTATGATTTTGATAATTTCTATTCTTTCACATATCAGCATTTTTCTGTTGACTTATTCTCCCCATTCTTTCTTTGGTATGCTTTACGTTGTCTTTTTTATATTGGCTTTATACTTTTTTTCAACTTGCTCTACTTCCAAATCTCGAATTGCTTTTTGAATCGAATAAGGATCCTTGTCAGAGCTATTTCCGTTTGCTTTATCTCCAAAAGGCAGTACGTGAGCAAAATTACAGTTTTGACCTGCTCTACATGTGCCTTGTGAATAGAATCTACAGACGGGCGGAAACCTTTTAGGTGTATTATACATAAGAAAGAAAGAAAAGAAAAAAAGACAGAATTTTTAGATGGATTCAAAACACAGCAATTTTATTGTTTAAGACCAGATTTCTTGTTTTTTCATATGATAAAAAGCTTAGAAAGATACATGACATTCTGTTGTTTATAAAATCAATTAGCATACAATCATACAACATGTGGCTTTTATTAGTTATTAAGACCTAATGAAATACTGAGGTCTTTACCAAAAGACAATCTTGGCAGTCGTGGAGGTGCATGATCATCTTGAGGTGGTGGTGGTGGTGGTGGAGGAGGAGGGATAGACCGAGAGGGAAGTTCGTCAATATCTCCAAAGTTCTCATCATCACTGTCTTCTAGATAAATCTTGGTAAGCCGTTTGTTTATAGTTACAGAATTTGGAATGGGTGGTAATGCTGCGTTCATATATCTCTGAGTGAGCGAGGAATATCGAAGCTCTGTGCTATTATGGCTTCTGGGTATAGCATAATAGTCGCTGTTTGTTGTACCACTATAGCAGCTACTCATCATAAAGGCAGATTGTACTTCAGGATCCACAGTGGCTTGAGATAACGATCTTCCTCGACTAGCCATCATGGAAGGGTCCAATTGAAACGAATCTGAAGTAAGCGAAGATATAGTAGACAACGCAATACGACGGCGTAATGCATAGCTTGTACGTGGAGTTAATAATGTGGAAGATGCAATGGTATTCATAGCTGGCGACATGGCTGCGTCAGCAAAGGTTTCTTCGACTTGCGATGCTTGAAAATCTTGTGAACGGAGGGGTATAGTGGCAGGTAAGCCAGGGGCTGGACTAAATACAGGAGAAGGAGGACGCGAATGAAGTGTAGGATGGCTTTTGTTTGTTGACAGTGTAGCAGAAGAACTAAGACTGGGGGCATTTATGCTGGAAGTATCTGAATATATAGATTTTGCATCGTCTTCTCCGAGTTCCTTTATATGTTTTCTATTGCTTGAAGTAGCTACATTGTAATCATTGGAGAAATTCTCATTCATATCTTGTGCAGGCATAATTGTGGAACCAAGAGCATCACGTTGTAGTCGAGTTGAGCTCTGATTGACTCTATCCAATGGAGGAAGAACATCTGAACTAGGCGAGCTAGCAATCGAATTTGGCTCGGTTGCATGAGCCTGATAGCCCTCGTCGTTTGGAGGCATCTGTTGTGGGGCTCCTAGTTTTCCATTAGCAAGGTCAACATTAATAGGTGAAAGCATTTTTCTGTAGATGTGTTGACGTTTCATCGTAGGTGTCGCAGTTCTTGGTCTTTCTTCTGGAAGTTCTTGAGGTTCTGGTGAGCGTAGTTCTCGTGAGGTAGTTCCGCTACTAAGGTCAAAAGCAGAAGCAAATTTCTTGATAGATCTGTTTACTAAGAGGGTGCTACTATCCACTGTTGGCGAAAGAGCTCTTTGTGCGAGGCTGGACTGACATTGGGGACTGTGGGTTGTAGCGTAGGTTGGTTTTAAAAGAGTCTTTGTTGTTGCAAAAATGTTTTGGGTGACCTCATCATCGTCATCATCACTGGTCGCTGGCATCATGCAATTATCACGTAGGACACTAAAGTGTTCATCCTGAGTCTCTTCGTCGGTGATTTGATCTGCGGATGATCGAGTTTCCCGTTGGTAGGGTAAATATTCTGACTGGGCTACTTCTTCGAAGGCATAGCGCATCATACTGCTATCAGAGAAACTTGGTTCCTTTTTGGGGACTGAAGCAATGATGATAGGAATCTTTGCCTTTACTTCTTCATGCTTCATACCAAACTGGAAAGTGACTTCAATTTGATGGTAAATGGATACAAGTGGTGATTCTATAGTACATGACAAGTAAGGGTGAATTCTATGACGAACAAGAAAGGGTCTCTTCCAAGCAGATATTTTAGGATCAGGAAAATGAATGAGAGCTGGTATGGTTCGCTTTATATACTTTGCATGTGATTCCTTTAAATATCTGGACTGAACTAGTTTTTGGTCAAGATCAAACACAAGTGAGTCCACATTATAGGAGGACAAGTCTGTTTGTGACTTGGAAGGTGATTGCCGCCTTTTATTACAAGTCAGAAGTGCTGCTTTGATTGTTTCTTTATTCTTACCTATAAAATTCGATCTGAACTAGACGAGTTCGTATAGATTTAACATGTCTATGATTAGTGAAGCTAACGTATTTAATAGCCATGGGAACAAATTCTTGTTCGAGACAGATGATCTGTGGCGCATCAATCTCGTAATGAAATTTACCAGGTATTGTTCTCTGGATGATCTTTGTTTCTATGATGGGTGCCAATTCTTTATAAGGTAATAGATGTCGGTATATGATGATTGGATATTCGGTGGTAATAACTTTTGTTAACCCAGTTGATATAGACAAGATGACTTTATAAGTAATACTTGCGCGTTTTGTCAATAGACTTCGAGGGTATATGTTTGGTATATCCATCTCCCAAGGTATAACATGGTCCCCAGCTGGCAAAGTTGCTTTACCCGACAGCATGAGCTTGAGTTTAGGTAATAAAGGTACAGACATGGTATTATTGGGTAATGTGATCTGACTGAATCCTTTGAATTTGATGTACATATTCCGAATCTTTACTGCCTTTACAAGCTTTATTCGTACTTCACCCTTCAATAACGTCGTTGGTTCTCTTGAATTCTCTGATCTTGCTGGACCAATGAAATCAATCTGAGCTTCTCTAGGTTCAATTTCTATTGACCTAAAGCCTTCTTTCATATCAAATATCCTGGACTTTATTAGCTGAAGAATGGCGATAATTGTAATATTTGGAAAGAGAGAAAGAAAGAAAAAGAGAGAAACAAAGAAAAAGAAGAATAATAAAAAAGGGGAGGGGGGTTAAGAAAAAGTAATTTTAGAATGTGTTACCTAGTATTAAAAGGGTGAATTGTTGCACTTTGGTCAAACATTAATTTTTTTATTTCTTTAAAGTATTCGACATGAATCTCGTGCTTACGGGATTATTCTTCTTGATGGCAATCGAGATCTATTTTGCACCATTTACAAAAGTAGAAGAAAGCTTCAATTTACAAGCAACTCATGACTTACTTAATCAAGTCGACCATTACGATCACTTACAATTTCCTGGGGTTGTGCCGCGAACGTTTGTAGGTGCAACCCTGTTGACCGCCTTATGTTGGCCTTGGATCACATTATTTCGTTTGAACTTGTTTTATCAACAACTGCTTGTTCGTGCCACACTTGCTGCCCTCGTTGTCCTATCCATCGCTCAATTCACTCGAGGAGTACGCGTCTTGTTTGGAAAGAATACAGCACGACTGACTGTCTTACTGATGCTTTGTCAGTTTCATCTCGTATTTTGGTCTTCTCGTACTTTACCAAACACACTGGCGTTACCTTGGGTCAACATCGGATTATGTCATTGGCTCACAAGTATGGCGGAATCACACAAACGTACGTACCATTTAACATGGATGACTCGGTATCTTACATTCACTGGTGTTGTATTTAGATTCGAAGTGGGCATCCTCTTGGTCGTCTTGCTAGCCACTGAATGGGTCATGAATCGATTTCCCTTGTTCAGCATGATCAGAACCATGGTATTGACTGCTCTAATTAGTCTAATAATTACTGTACCACTTGACTCTTACTTTTGGAACCGCTGGCTATGGCCCGAGGGCGAAGTATTCTTCTTTAATGCTATTCTCAACAAGAGTTCAGACTGGGGAACATTACCCTTTCATGCTTACTTCCTTCACTTCCTTCCTCGGCTACTCTTGGCTTCCTATCCGCTTTCTATTATCGCCTTTGTTCGGGATATTCGGGTCAGACGGATGCTTATTCCTGTTATCATCTACATTTCTATATTCTCAATTATCCCTCACAAAGAATGGAGATTCATCATGTACACCATCCCTGTATTTACAGCAGCAGCAGCAACACAAATGAACGCGCTTTTTGTTCAACGTTGTCGATCCCATTTTTATTATGTTACCACATGTATCGTGATCAGTGCTGTGTTAGGTTCAGCGTGTATAGCCTTGATCATGTTTCGGATATCTTCTTACAACTACCCTGGCGGAGATGCACTAAGAGCGCTGCATCTAATTGAGAAGAACACACCATTTGTTGCTGTACATTTGGATCCCGAAACGGCGATGACAGGTGCTTCGCTTTTCGGACAACTCAATCCACAGTGGAAGTACTCTAAAAACGAATCCCATGTGACAGAAGAGGACTTTATTGAAGCTCGTTACACCCATTTGTTAACAGCCAACCCAGAAAGTTTCAATAGTTCCCAGTATGAAGTGATTCATCGAACATATGGGATAGACTATATCAAGCTAACGATACCTCTTTATAAAAATCGTGATATTCAGCAAAATAAGCATGAGGTTATTAATATTTTTGGGTTACTTCAAATACATACAGCGCCTAAAATATATATACTTCGACGTATTCAGACAGAGGAGATGAATGAATCATAAAATATTATAATAATAAAGTTAATTTTGCAGTTATCAACGTATTTTTAATTCAGCAATAAGGAATCAAAGTAAACATAGTATTTATGATTATGATTGTAGTCAACACATGCTTAGGACATAGTCAACATTATGAAAGGACATACAAGAGGAACAAGAAAAAGAATACATTACAGATATGACCAAAGATATGACAAATATTGAGTTCGTATAACGATCTAAATAAAGACAATAGGCAAACCCCAATAAAACAATCCTTAATTAATCTTTGCATTAACTGAATTAAGCAATCAACTTAATAACAAGCAATATATGCAAATCATTAAACATTTTGATGATTTCTAAAAAAAGATCCTTTGATAATAATCATCATTAACCCTCAGATTAAATGAACCATTGTGACTTTTGTATTTTTTATGCGCCTCTTGTTTTTACTTTTTTTCTCTTCATTCAATGCTAAAACGACTATTTCTACAGCAGCAACGCAATATTCAAAGGCGCTGTTACGCCACAACGCCTCAATCCTTTTATGTGTTTGATAGACATGCCAAGCGTTTACAAAAAGATAGAGCAGCCTATAATGTCGAAGAAAGTCGAACTGTTGATTACTTGAAAGATGAGATTGCTGCTAGAGTTGCGGACAGACTCTTGGTATGCACGCATATATGAATAAAAAGAAGCAATTGATGTTCTATTTGCTAATATATCATATTAGGATATCAAAAAAGACTTTGATACCGTAGTCGACCTTGGCTCTGGAAGCGGTCATATAATCAAACATGCTACAAAGGATATGATGAAAAAGCTTATCATGTGTGATATGTCAGGTATATTTTTGGATTCAAAAAAGTACGTGTTTGTCATTGTGTATTGATATGTATGATGTAATAGAAAAGGCGTTGTTTAGAGATAAAGATGTCGTCTATGAAGGTAAGCATTTTGCTGCATTTTTCAAAATAATCATTAGTAAAAATCATCACAGTACCCGTCGAACGATTGCAGGTAGATGAAGAAAACTTGCCTTTCCCTGAAAACTCCTTGGAAGCTGTTGTGAGCAGCTTATCATTGAATTGGGTAAATGATTTACCTGGAACGTTGATTCAGATAAAAAACTCGCTCAAGCCTGATGGCGTCTTTATAGGCGCCATGTTTGGTGGGGATACATTGTTTGAACTACGAACTTCTTTGCAACTTGCTGAGCTTGAGAGACAGAATGGTATATCACCTAGAGTGTCTCCTATGACGGGTATGCACACACAGCTTATGTTAAATCCTGAGATATATTGAAATTTGGATAGATTCGAGTGATATGTCTAGACTTTTGACTCGTACAGGGTTTGCTTTGACAACTGTGGATGTCGATGAGATTCAGGTGAATTATCCAAGTGCATTTGAATTGATGGAAGATTTAAAGGCAATGGGTGAAAGTAATGCAGTAGCTTCAAGGTTAGAATGATGTAATGTTTATATTAATGCATGCTCATGCATTTTTTATTAGACAACACGTCTTAACTAGAGACACACTTATTGCTGCTGCTCCCATATACAAAGGTAAAACTGATTCTACTTGTTTTGTTATTCTAATCTTTATTATTATTATTAGAACTTCATGGCAATCCAGATGGAACTATTCCTGCTACCTTTCAGATCATTTACTTGGTAAAAAAACAAATGAATTATGTGAAAGCAAGTTTTAACTTAATCTTGATGCATATAGATTGGATGGAAACCTTCTGAGAATACACCACTACCCAAAAAGAGAGGATCGGCCAATGCTTCCTTAAAAGATGTTTTGTAGATAGATGATATCGTTGTTTTGAACAAAAGCGTATCATTAAAACTTTTTCATTATTATATGATCTTTAGTAGAATGAAGCAGTGCAAAAAATAAAAGTAATGTTTTGATTTTAAACCAGACAGACGGCATAAAGTTTGTACGGATATGTTGAGAATGTGTGGCACTTTATACGAGTATTTAAGATGAAAAGAGAGATTCATAAAAAGGCAATAAGGCTATTGCTTTTTTTATTTCCTTTTGGTAAATTACTTGATAATGAAGTATATAAGCCTACTATTATTTTATGCTATTTGCTATCATACTGTCATCGCAGCACTTCTAAACGAAAGTGATTATACTCAGTTTTCTCAGTTTCTTTCAGCTATGCTTGCTCGAGAATCACCTTCATCTGTTTTCCCCGCTATATCACATCCATACCCACCCATTTATGCTGATACTAGCTTCAAAAAGCCTGTTCCAACAAATTCTTGGATTAGCAACTTATTTTATCCTAGCACGAGCAACCTTGCCCCTACGACGCCAGATCCTTATATATTAAGGCTTTTAGATGACTTTGGAGGAAATCCTGGATTGTCTATATCTCAGCCTTCACAAAAGGTAAATCAAAGGAAAGAGAGAGAAAGAGAGCAAAAGGAATGAACCTTGTAGAATAATTTTTCTTTAATAGGTCGTTGGTTCCTACAGTTCTATGAATAATGTGCCAGAAACACCTGCAGGATACATTGTCAACGGTGTTGTTGTAGATTTTCGAGTAACCTCAGTTGAATGGAAGGATCAGAGACCAGAACCTCTGATTACCAACTGGGATCTGTTTGGAACCAACATCAGATTACAGAGTAAATCAGGAAGCATCGATTTCCCGGTTGCTAGAGGAATGTCATATGTCACCGCATTATATAATGATTTGACTCCCCAGTTCTTTACACAGCACGCCATCCTTCAAGTGAACTCTGATATGTTTCAGTCAAACGACACATATACCGGAAGGAAGTTTAAATTATCGTTCAATGATAATCCTACTAGTACCTTTATCATTTACGCCTTGGGTAAAGAGCCATTGACCTTGCAGAAGATTGGCAATAATAACTTGGTAGCGGCCAGCAAGTACAATGGCCCCATACAAGTGACAAAACTTCCCAGTAAAGAGAGCGAAATTGTGTTAGATTTCAATAGAGGAACGTGGGCAACTGGAGGCGATATTAAGCTTGATCTAAACAGGTATATCTTTAATGTAAAACTATACGAGTTGTCCTTACACCTTATAGAAATTCATATACGATCGAATGGAAGCAAGGAGGAAATCGTTCCAAAAATCTGCTAATGTACGCTTATCCTCACCATATGAAGTCGTTTATCAGAGATGGTAGTTTGAAAAAAACCAATCTTAAGCTTCAATCATCTACAAAAGGAACAATGCAAGCTGTTGTTGGAAACGTTTGGACACTAATTGAAAAGAATGTGAGCAGCATTGACTGGTTTCCATCTAACCCAACTCCTGAAGCGTCTACGCGAAATGAGATTATGGAAAACTTAGTATCTGATGTCCGTTTAAACTACACGGAAGAAACGCTCAAGGGTGATAACTACTTTTCTGGAAAGGGTTTGCAAAAGTTGGCCATACTCTCTTTACTCTTAAATAAGCCAAATCAGACCGCTTTAAAAAATCAAGAGCTTGCTGAAGAATCACTAAACAAGATCAAAGCTGCATTCTTGCCTTACCTAGAAAACCGACAGATGGATCCATTTAGATATGATGCGCTCTATAAGGGTATTGTGTCCTTGAATGGATTACCAACAGAATTAGGCGGCACAGGCAATCGTGATGCTGCGTTTGGGCATTCATATTATAACGATCATCATTATCATCAAGGATATCTTATAGTAACAGGTATTGTGAATGTGTGTGGGTTTCTTGTTGTATTCTCATCTTTTTTAGCTGCCATTATTCATTACCTTGATCCTGCATGGAACACCAATCAAATTAGGAAATGGACCGAGGCTCTAATTCAGGATGTCAACTGTCAAGCTAACGATAATGCAGATTTTGCTCAATTCCGTAACTGGGATTGGTTTGCAGGACACAGTTGGGCTGGAGGTATAAAGGTCAATGGAGCACTGGATGGTCGAGATCAAGAGTCTGTGCCTGAGGTAAGTCTATTGTATGTATATACCATGAATAATACAGCTTATTGTTATTCTATAAAATAGTCTGTCAACTTTTACTGGGGAGTGAAACTCTGGGGCCTAGCTACGAAGAATACAGACTTGGTAAAACTTGCAAACCTTCAGTTGGCTGTCATGAAGAGAGCAACCTATGAATACTTTTGGATGTTGGATGGTAACGAGAATAGACCTCCGGCCATGGTAAAGAACAAAGTTGCTGGCATCTTTTTTGAACAAAAGATAGATTATGTAAGTAACTAGCTCTCTTTTATTCTAATACTAATACAATACTAGACTACTTATTTCGGAAGATTCATTGAATATATTCATGGCATTCAGCAACTACCGATGACACCTATGTTAGCAGAATATATGAGAACACCTCGATTTGTAAGACAGCGTCCCTTTTTTTTTTTTTTTTTTTTCTTTACCCTAATCTTATCTTCTTATAGGTGACTGAAGAATGGGAGCAAAAGTTAAAGGACGTTGCATTCACTGTGGATAACCCATGGTCAGGGGTCCTCTATTTGAATTATGCAATGATCAATCCAGCTGATGCTTATCCTTTATTAAGAACTGCTCAAATGGATGATGGACAAACTCGATCGTACTCTTTGTATCTTGCAGCAACACGACCCAGCTTCTTTAGACGATGTAAGAACTATAAAATTCTATGAAAAAACTAAACTAAATTCTTTTCTATATAGCATTTTCGCGTTTCCTAAAAGAAAAGATGAAAAACATGCTTTCATCAAGCGTGCGATGAAGAGTGTAAAGCTTAAATTATCATTAGAATTAACTTATATGGAATAAAATAAGGGTTGAAGCAATCCATGGCAAAAGACACAGTAATATTCTTGTTTAAGCAAAGACAATAACAGTCCCCTACTTGCAGCGTAGCTGTCCAATTGGTATATGCTTTTCTAGGCAACCTGCAACTTTAAAACTAAGTATTGTCTGCTTTGTTATTGTATTTCCAAATGTTATTCTCCTTGTTAAATGTGGTCATTTTATTGTCACAATGACGCTCTTTCCTTCAGATCATGTGTGCTCAGTCCACTTGACACGTTTTGATAAGAAATGGACAAAAGCTATTGAGAGAATGAGTATAGTGACATTAGTATATTGTTTATGATTGGTTTACTTTTGTTGATCCTTTTTAATAAATAAACATTGATGCGCTTTTTCAAGCCTGTAAATAATAAACACAGGCCCCTTTTAGTCTCTTTATGCCTAAATCTTAAGGGACGGACCTTCACTGCCTTTTGTAATGTCTAATTAAATCACAGCATTGTAAGTTTTGATTGTCCGCATTTCATTGTTAGTACATTACATCAGCAATAGTAGAATTGATGGTATGTAGCAGACTTTCTTAGCAGCTCTTTTCCTTCAATTATATTTGTATAATATAGACACACATCAATCAATCAATTGTTCTTTTTATCAGATGATAGATCATTCTATCTGTCTATTGTTGATAGAAACAATGGACTTCATGATGTCACAAATGACGTGTGCACACATGCCAACATGGAATAAGGGCAAGTTACCAAACAAAGAAACCAAAAAATGCATATTACACCATCATGTTAAGCTTTATATCCTTTAATTTAATCGCATTCCTCTATTTCTTTTTCATCTTTTTATATTTTATTTTAATATGCCAAGACAAATAGAACCTATTTTATCCAACAAAGATACTATTGTACCGCTTGAAATTGACTACCCATATGGCACCAAGATATCCAATTCGACAAACCTTCCACAGCCCTATGAGCAGATCACTCAGAACCAGCATGTTCTTAAAGATGATAAAACGACTTGGGAAACTACCATTGATACTTGTATCAAGAGTATCGTCTCAATCAAAGGATACAGAGCTCGAGGATTAGATACCGAATTACCCGGCATATTTGTCGCTACTGGATTCATTGTCGACGCCAAGATGGGAATTATACTTTCTAATCGACATGTCGTGTCTGTCTCGCCTACAGTGGCTCAGGCAATACTTTGGAATAATGAAGAAATTGATTTAGTACCCATCTACCGAGATCCAGTACATGACTTTGGGTTCTTTAAATACGATGTATCAAAAATTAGATATTCTGAAATACCTGGTATACCACTCTACCCTCAAGGCGCTAAGGTAGGCCAGGAAGTGAAAATTTTGGGGTAAGTCTATGTTGATTTAATAAAAGCTTAATGTTAACAATTTACATCTATAAAGAAACGATGCCGGTGAAAAACTAAGTATATTATCGGGTACTCTAGCAAGATTGGACAGAGAGACACCTAACTATGGTATTGGTGAATACAACGATTTCAACACGTTTTATTATCAAGCGGCATCAGGTACAAGCTCTGGCTCAAGCGGTAGTCCGGTGTTAGACGTATACGGTAGAGCAATAGCTCTTAATGCAGGTGTAGCAATTGCCTCTTCAGCCGGCTATTACTTACCACTCGATCGAGCTCAGCATGTCCTGAGACTCATACAAAGTGGAATGCCGGTTCCAAGAGGAACCGTTCAAGCTACTTTTGAATTCATGCCATATGAAGGTTTATTGCAATTAGGTCTCAGTCGCCAAGTTGAACGAAAGCTGAGAACCGTTCGCAATTCATCTCTAACAACAGAAACGAATGAAGGGTTACTTGTAGTCAAGTCTGTTCTGCCTGGGGGCCCTGCTGATGGCAAACTCGAACCAGGCGATATTTTATTAACTTGTAACAATCAATTATTGTCAAAGTTGTTTATCGATCTAGAAACTATACTCGATAATGCAGTTGAAACTAAGACGCCCGTTTACTTCATGGTTCTACGAGCAGGAGAGCCCAAGAAGGTTACGATTGATGTACAGAGCCTACATGACATCACGCCTTCAAGATATCTTGAATTTGGTGGAGGTGTACTGAATGACTTGTCTTATCAAATAGCAAGATCTTACGGACTGTCTCTTAAAGAAGGCGGTGTATACGTTGGTACTTCTGGATTCCTTCTCGGAAACGCTGGAGCATCGCGAAAGTCGATTATAGTTGCAATTAATAACAAACAAGTCAAAAATATTGACGACTTTGTCTCTGCTATATCCGATATTGGTCAAGGAGAATGGGTACCTATTCGATATTATTCTTTATCAAGACCAATGAAGACAAAAATAGAGGCTCTACAGGTAGATTGGCGCTGGAATAAATTCCAGCTAGCAAAAAGAAATGGTGAGATTTAAAAAGGGTATTTATGGTATAGTCCCCTCTAGCTAAAGTAAATACATATATAGATATTACAGGCATATGGGATTATGAAAGACTGCCGACGCCTCTGGATAACCGTTTAATAAAATCTGTTACAGCAACTGCATCTCCCAATAGCTCATTATTACAAGAAGAAGAAGAAGATCCTTTTAAAAGATTGGTCTATAGCATTGTTTCTGTTGAATGCAAGACTCCTTTTGTAATTGATGGCTGTCGAAATGGTTACGCGTACGGTGCAGGCATCATCGTTTCGCTTGATCCTCCTCTCGTTATCTGTGATCGTGACACTGTTCCAATCGGAATAGGCGTTATTTCCATCACATTTCAACACTCGCTCACAGTCCCTGCCGAATTGTTGTTTTTGCATCCTTTTTACAATTTTGCTGTTTTGAAATTTGATCCTCAAGCCATCATTCAAGCGGGAATCAAGATAAAGACTGCTGTACTGGATAAGCGTGATTTTCGTCTCGGTGACACTGTAAAATATATAGGACTTACAGGTAAAAGAAAGAAATATTGCTTATGTCTGATTAAACTCAAGTGTTTGTGTAGGTGGCACCAAAATTAACACTCAAACAACGACAATAGCCTCACTTGTTCCCATTCGTACCAAGGAAACTTCACCACCAAGATGGAGAGCAATGAACGTTGACATATTTAAAGTGGCAGACGGTAGTTTGTCAAGTCTAGGTGGAGTTCTTGCAGATGATCAAGGGCATGTTCGTGCTATATGGATGAATTTTTCAATAGATAACGAAGCAAAAAAACTATCAAGTATTGTTGGTGGTATTCCCGCTCGCTTAGTACTTCCTGTGCTGGACTGTATTAAATCAGAAAAACAACCCGTTGTATATGGCTTGGATGCAGAATTTTGGACATTACAGCTGTCCAATGCCAGACTTTTGGGTTTAAAGGAAGAATGGATAGACAAAGTGACAAAAGAAGCAAACGATAAAATTACGCAGCCATCCGTCGTGTGTGTTTTAGGAATTACGGATCTGTCCACGCCTTCTGGGAAAGCATTAAGAAGTGGCGACATGATTTTGGAAATGAATAATAGAGTGATAACAACGCTATCAGACCTTGCATTATTTAATGACATAGACAAGCTGACTATGGTAAGAATAGCATCTAAATATATATTAATATATGTAATTAATTTATTTGAATAGACCATTCTTCGTGACGGAAAGGAGCTCACACTAGATGTTTCCGCTACTAAACATGATGGTAAGGAAACGACTGAAGTCGTTGGATGGCAAGGAATGTTGGTTCAAGAAGCGCATCGGGCAGCTAAAGAACAAGTACAAAAGTGTGTACCTCAAGGAGTCTATGTATCCTGTTGTCTTTATGGTTCTCCAGCTCAAGCATCTCTCGAACCAGGTGTTTGGATACATGCGATCAATCAGACGCCTGTCACGTCTCTCAAAGATTTTATTGCAGCAGTGGATAGCAAACAACCGACAAAGCCTAAGAGTTTATTTCAATATCAAGAATTAGACTCTAACGAGCAGGATCTGATCTTGTCACCGACTGATGATACGCCACAAGCGCCATCCGAGACAGATAATGACTTTCAAAACGACTCCCATGTTCAAATCAAGTATACTACCATCGCCAATGTCGTTCACTTGACGACACTCAAGTTGGATAAGCATTATTGGCCAATGTGGCATCTTAAAAGAGAAGATTCATATCACTATGGCTGGAAGTTAAAATCATTCGATTAGTCTCTTGTACTTAATATTCTTATAAAACGTATCAAAAAGATTCAATTGTGTTTTACAAAAAGAGCTGCTGTCATGTGTGAATTTCAACAAGTGCAGCCTTTTTTAATTTTGGACTCCGTGTTGTATATCCCACCCTTTTTCCCTTTGTTTACATAATATGAAATACTTGCCCTCAGAGACTGCAGTGCCTGATTGGAAACTTGACTGGAAACAAATCCAACCTGCTTTAGATAGAGCTAGAAAGTCCATATCGTCTCTCAAGTCTTCGTCACTAGAAGTTATGAGAGTGAGTCAACTTGATTCCGATATTTTAGATAAAGAGTTGATTGACATCTTGAGCGAGCAATTATGGAGTGCACTTTCTTATTTCAAGGTAAGCTTGTATTCTTCCAAGACTGTTTGCGCGTATGATTCATATTACAAAATAGACAACATTTAAAGAAAAATATGAACCAGAACTACTTGCAGTCATTCAGTTAGTGCTGTTTAAATATTCACTCTATGATAGTTCAGCAACTTATGGCGCACAACTTCAGAATTTAAAGTATAGAAATGAAAGAATGCATAAAGGACCATGTAGATCATACAGACTATCTATGCTTAATATTTGCTCACTTCCTTCAAGTAGAATCTATCGCCAAAGATGCACCACTGACCAAGTCACAAAAGATTGGGTATGGACTATTGACGATTGGAGGGCAATATGTGTGGACAAGACTGAGTAGATTGACGACAGAGAAAGGATGGGGAGAATTAGAAGAGGATGATATTAGGCATAGAGCATACAAAATACTTCAAATAGTGGAGAAGTATTGGAAATTACTGTCTTTTATGAACTTTTTAGTCTTTTTAAGAAATGGCAAATATCGAACCTTGATCGACCGTCTGTTGTGTATGAGGCTAGTGTATGCAAAAAAGTCTGTCAATAGAGAAGTAAGCTTTGAATTCTTGAATCGACAAATGGTCTGGCATGCATTCACTGTAAGTAAATAGTGATATTGTAAAGACATACACTATATCATCATATGTCATAGGAATTCTTACTGTTCTTGGTGCCATTGGTCAACATTGAGAAATTGAAATTGAAAGTGATGCATATGTTGCTACCAAAGTCATTTATCTTATCCAAGGGATACGATCAATTACCTTTGGATCAATGTGCTATATGTCATGAAAACGACAATGGAAAGGATTTTGCTATTCATAACCCCTATGAAACAAATTGCGGTCATACATATTGTTATTATTGTATACAGTCCAAACTATCAACAGTAGGTGATGAATGGCTCTGTTTAAGATGTGGTCAAAAGGTGGTTGATATCAAAAAATTTATTGAAATTGTTGATCAATAATAATAAAACTATTTACACTTCATCAGCTGGATCCATTTCCTTCTCATCAAACAGTTGTTTAGCTCGACGAATATCTTCACTCATGTACAGCAGTTCTTCCACACGCGCTAATTTCTTTGCATCTTTACGTAAAACAAATTTAAAGTCTTCCACCTTAACTTTGCCTCTGTTATCTGCTACTTCAGCTGCTTTTTGACACTATCAAACATATTTTATAAATAAGTTATTATGCTTTTATTTGTTTACCATTTCTGAAATGTAATCAATTACTAAATCATCCATCACAGCTATGGAATCTGATGCAGGATTAGCAACATCACCAAAGCCATACATTAATAGTTTTACTATGTACATTGTTAATCATGCGTTCAATCATGTCAATTATATCCCTTTACAATCCTTTGAAAACATTCCTTTACGAACAGCCTTTCTTCTACCTGGTCCATAACCTGTTTCTCGCTGTTCGCTCATTTTTTTCTTTAATTGAAACAAGGAAGTAGTGGGTAAAAGCGGCCATTAAAATCTATTCTCTCTTTCTCTCTCTCTTATTCACTGTCCTTAAAAGGTGATTACATATAAATCAATTGGTCTAGTCAATTAACCCATTGTTTTTAAATTCTAGACTGTCTTTAACAAAATGCTCAGCAGTAAACTTCCTCAAATTGCTCTAGCTGTAGGAGTTGGCGTAGCAACGGGTATCTATGTTTTTCAACCACTTATAAAACAATACGAAGAGTAAGTCATTTCAAAAAAGTGTAGTCTTCCTTTACTAACTTTTAAACAGGGAAACAAATGGAACATGGTTGCGTCCTGGCGATGAAGTTCGAATTAAAAAAAGCGATCAGATCAATCCACCAAATAAATAAAAAAAGTCTAAAAAATTATATATATCCTTGTTTCTTTTCATTTATTTGACTTGCCAATGAGTAAACCACAGCCAGTGCCAATTAGACCACCAGAAAGTAAAGAACCAGAATATGAACAAAAGAATGTTCATGAAGTCTATGAAGTTATTGCTGAACATTTTAGTGATACGCGTTACAAAGTAATAGTAGCTTTTTTTTTTTTCTTTGTTATGATCTATCTCAATAACTGTTTTTATATTAGCCTTGGCCTGTAGTTGAACGTTTTTTGAAATCAATGAAGCCAGGAAGTTTAGGAGCAGACATTGGATGTGGTAATGGTAAATACATTGGTGTCAATCCCAACATTGTCATTCTTGGTTCGGATAGGTATTTTTTTGGTTTTAAACAGTGTCAATGTTTATAATGCTCTTCTTAGGAGTCGAAATCTTGTTCAAATTGTAAATCAACGTGGTCATGAAGGAATGGTGGCTGATGCACTTGAATTACCCTATAGATCAAACACATTTGTAAGTTAGGTTTTTTGTTTTTTTTTGCATATTAAAAAGAAAAGAACAGGACTTTGCGATATCAATAGCTGTCATTCATCATTTTGCAAGCCCTGAAAGAAGACTAGAAGCTATCAAGAGTATAGCTAGGATCGTAAAGAAAGGGGGTAAAATGCTTGTATTTGTCTGGGCATTAGAGCAGACAAAATTCAGTAAACGAGACTTTAAACCTGGACAGCAAGATGTTCTCGTACCTTGGATGCTCACAAAGGGAACTAAAGACGCAGATAATGTTCCTGTATATAATAGATATTATCATTTATTTAAGGAAGGAGAACTGAATGAGTTATTTGGCCAAGTAGAAGATGTTGTCATTGAAGAAACGGGCTATGACCGAGATAATCATTATGTGATTGCATGTAAAAAATAAAGAATGCTTTTGTTTATTCATGATACAAGGGCTTCAATTGGCATATTACTTTACAATCTAATCTAATCGAATCACGGGTACTCCAAGACGAATGAATCGTTTAAACATACTTTGACTCAAGTTTCCGTACTTGTTAAATACAGTGTCATCAACAACTGATATCTGCTTGTCTTCGCCCATGAGCACGATACGCTCCAGGTTTGATTCATTCTCTTGAAGCAATAGTGTAATGTAATTTTCAATTTCCAAAACTTGATCTGCATCAATCACAAACACATTGTCGTACTTGAACCCAAGCTTGATCAGTTCAGGTCGCTTTAAGGCTGAATGGACAGCAGTAAGACCAACAATCTTGGCCTCCTTTGTCAAAACATAGTTTGCGCGATCATAGTTTGATTTTAAGAATTCGGATGGTCTTATTCTCTTCAGTTGGTCAAAGAGGTTGTCGAGATATTGCTTACAGCTCATAGCTGATTCCACGGCTTCTTCCAAGTTCATTTTTTCATCAAAAATTGATTCAGGAGTATCAGTAAAGAATTGAGTAAAAGGAAAGACCTTTTGTAAGTTTTGGACGTCACTAATAGAGTCTAAAGCCTTTGTGAAGCTCTCCCAAAGAGGCAAGATGTGTGCTTTGTAAAAGTAAATTGCTGTTTCACATGTAGATCCATGCTCACCAGGAATATTCAAACTTTGACTTAGCCTGTCAACTTCATGTAAGAGAGACATTCTACGTTCCAACATTGGAGGCACACAGCTGTATTTGCTAAAATTGTATTCAGGATTCAATTCCTGATCGCCATGTCCAATGCGTAAGATATATTGTGAATCAATACCCATGTTCATCACTTTATCAAGGATACGGCTCAGCAAATCGTTATTGCTTGCGACAATGAGCGTGCGTTGCTGAGGATTATTATGATATAGATTGGAAACAGTCTGGACAATAGCATCGACCTTTGCAGCCTCTGATGAACCAGCGACCATGGTTAAACCTCGGTTCATGCCAGAGTATATGGCTTCTACTTGTTTAGGTGTATAGCGGATCGTATTACGCTTGCGGTTGCCGTGAATGTAGGGATTGTCGCTTGTGAGATTATAAGGTTTAACCTCAAATGTTTCTGATTTGACAACCTTTTCTGTTCTCTTTGTTTTCTTGGACTTCTTTGTAACGACAGAATCTTCTTCCATTGGATCGTTTAATAACTTGAATCGATAGAATGCTTCCTCGGATGACGTCGAGTTGTCAATAAATTGCAATGTCTTGTTTGGAAAGCTTTCCAATAGATGCTCTCTATCCACAAATGTATCTCTCATGTCGAATTCTTCAATGCGGGCCTTGAAATTGCTGTAATGTGTGCTAGAAGGATTACCATAACCAAGGATTACAGGTTGTAACCAACTAGGAATATCAGTATCTGTTTGTGATAACTCTCTAATCGTCTGTAATATATGCTTAAAGTTATTTTCTTGGGGATTCCTACGCATTAAAACATTGAATGTAGTATAAACATCTTCGCCGTGTTGTTTGCTCTGTTTATCAGTATCGATCTAGGTCATTTTTAGTTGGACCATTTCCTTTAACATAGTGTATTCTTACCTTGTATTGATCTGTATCAAGCTCAACACGAATAGTACGTTGACCAGCTTTCACTTTATCTTTTCTATCTTCAGGTCGAGGTCTAGAAACTTCATCAATTGGTCGTCCTAATCAAACAAAAGGGTTATTATACAGTATACATAAATGAAACCATTACCATCAACACCAATAAAATCAACAATTTCACATCCACGAATATATTTGATACCATATTGCTCTCTAAAGTCCTCATCCATATCTACTGCTCCAGGTTCCTTTTCTTTTGCTTCAATCGTGATCAAAAATAGAGTGTCATGTTTACGAAGGCTATCCCATTCATTACGAATATTGCGTGCATATTTGCCAAGGTTGATAGAAACCTACAGTCAAAATTAGCTTGTGAACAAAGTGGGTGAATAAAGACTTACATCTGCAAAAACATGAGCTGGTTTCTCTTCACCAATCTTGATGTCAGCAATGTCCACAATACTAAGAGAATGAATAAACTTGCCTCTTTCTATATATAATGTACTTACTTGAAGGAGTCAATGGTAGTAGCCATACGAGCCCAACTAGTGAATATTGTTGTAAATTCTGGAAATTTTACTTGAGGTGAAAGTCGTCTAACTACGTCCACAATATTCTTTCTAATTTTATATGTGCTTTCTTGTTGAAGGAGAATATAATTTCTATACAAATAATCATTCATTGTAAGGAATTGTAAGTTTAATCTAGCAAAAGGAAGTGGTCGATCGTATGGGTTCTCTTGTGTCATGGCGCTGTCAAATATCACATTTTCATCAGGATACAGAGGCTGCTTGTTGATTTGTTCAGCTAATTTTTGAGGCTTTTCATACTTTATGACGAGTGCGTTTATCAAATACTCTTTTAGGTCTACTCCAATGCTTTGATCGATAGGCTCGCAACGGATTTCAAGACACTTGCATAGTTGCACAAGTATTTGTTCAGAAAGTGGTTTAAAATGCCACACCAAGTTCTCGCGTGTTTCAATAGACGCCAAATTAGTTAATGGAAGCTCTTTTAGATGTTCTCTAAATTGACGAAAGGCGATATGCTAATATATAGGTTGGTGACAAAGATTGCAAAAAGAATAAAGAAGCTCCTTACCTGTAGTTTAACAAGCTGTTGACGATGAGCTTCTAAAGCCTCGATATCTGACAAAGCAGCTCCAGTATGATCGTTTACTTCCAATTTTGCGTACAGGGCTAAAGTATCTACAAGAGACTTGAGCAATTCAATGTCCTTTGTCTTTTGTTGATTAAAAGGTGCCATTTGACATAATATGACGATTTGATGATCATCAAGAAGTGTATTGACAAATCGACGTGTTGAAAATTGGGTTTCCAAGGTTATCAAAAATTCAAAAATAAGCTCGTTATACTTGATTAAGTGATTGTCAACTAGTATCAATTATATGTTAGTCTTTATGAAAAGGATGAAATGATCAAACAAACCTTCTCCCTCAGCAGGAATTTTATATAATTGAGAGACAAAACTGTTCAACAATAAGCAGAGCCAGTTTCTTTCGTACAATAGTTGTTCCTTTGCTGATTCATCTATAAACTGATTAGAAACACAGAGGCTTGACTTCTTTTTGCACACTTACTAGCTGCGGCTAACTTTTTATTGCTCGAATTCCATAACTTTCTCAAGAAAGGATAATCAGTAAACATTTGTTCTCGTCTTGATTCATAAGCCAAATTAGACCAGATTCCAATAGTGAATAATTTAAGACATTCTGTTTGTACAGGAGCAATGTCAAAACTTTGAAGACAGTAAATCAGAAAAGTAATTGCAGGTATTTGACAGCTTAATGACACATCATCATCGACCAGCAATCGAATGACGCGTTGAAAAAGATTAGAAAATCTTTCAGAATCCAAGAGTTTGTCTACAAAAAGGGAGGGGGAAGTTAGTGATTTGAATATATCTATAAGTCATATTCTATACCCCAATTGACCGCGTTTTGATGAAATTTCTCGTTTAGCATCAAGCAGATTGAAATAATGTGATTAACGGAAGCTGTAGAATCAAAATGTGGCCATAGATACTATCAAGTAAAGTTAGGAAAGATATGATATGTAAAGTATATGTAATACCTTTTCAAAGTATTCAGCTACTTCTAATTGCTGAAGTTTGTGTGAGGCAAAGTCAAAAGGTAAAAGCTCCTTTGTAAAGATTATTTCAACAATTTCTGGATCCCACTTTATATTGTTTGCAAAGTGCGCGTCTATAATCTGTTGTAAGCCATCTGATTGATTTGTCATTCTCAAAACAGGTTGAAATATTGTATAGAAAAAGAGAAAAACAGGGAAAAAAAAAAAAATGCGACTCCTATGGAAATTGTATGTGACAAGTGTTTTTTTTTCTTGAGCTGTTTCTATGTTTTGATGCGTGACTATAAACTTTATTCAAATATGATCAACTTTGGTACAAAATAAGGTCAATTTTCATACCAAAATACGTTTGATAGTTTTTGGATTACAATAAACAAAATGATAAAGTTTTAGAGACGAACAATACGATTAAGAAGGATTCTATTTGTTAATAATTTTTAATGACCGTTGAGCACAAAGCATCTTCACAGAAAACTGCAAATTGATGTTCAAGAAGCCGCAATCTGATTTTTGAAAAACCCACAAATCGTTGTGAATGGAGAGCGCAATTTAAAATTTTATTTTTCCGCTGTTTATTTTTTAGAAATCCGTAATTTAACGCTGCGTTCACTGTAAGAGTATTTTGGGCAAAACGGAAGACGCGTTACTTTGAAAAAAAAAAAAAAAATGCGTAATCTATTTTGACTTCCGATAAGTGTGCAATGACCCGCTCTGGTGACACCACATGTAAGTGGCTCTGAAGTGGCTGGGTTGTTTGGGTTAATCTATTAGCTTTTCTCAGCACTTATGCTGCACTTTTATTTTGCTTTTGAACTAAAACTTTAGGATGTTTCCTGAAGGCTACTTTTACATATTATCTCGAAAGCATGGATTTGCATTAGACGTCTATGACGGACAAACGACGGTAACTTGACAAATTATTACAAGTATTGGCGTGTAAACTTATGCCTATTTTCGATTATAGGAAGGTGCTAATATAATTGTATGGCCACAAAAGTTCCAAGACAGCGATAATCAGTAAGGACATAGTCACCTGTATTACTTTAACCTCTGATTAGCTTCCTTAAAATAGGCTATGGTCTTTTGTTAATGGACGCTTAATAAATAAGAAATCAGGACATGGTGAGTAAAACTAGAGATTTTTTCTATTCAGGACTAACACATTATCTACAGCGCTTGACATTAGTTCCAGTAAATATAATTACTTTTTAATTTGTAAAACAAGATGAACACACTTTTTATTTTTTGTAGGCGCTTTCAAGAAGGATAAAACAATTGTCCAAAAGAAGGTCAAAGCGAGTAAACAGTCTCAAGAGGTATAACCCCGAGCCAATAATGAAAAAGAGCATGTCTAACAATTTACTCGGGCGTAGTGGGTCTATGACCAAGGTTTTATTTGCTCCAAAGAATATCCTACACTTGTCTTGGATATTAGGGTAAATTGCATTATATCTTATTTCATAATAGAAAATGGCAAGCTAATTGGTACTTAAGGGAGATAGCGCAAAAGGAGGAGCACAGATATTGTTATACAAGCGCAAAGAAACTGATAATTTGAATCAACAATGGCACTTTGAGCCTTATCAACAATTTGAACATGCATTGAATATAGCGACCACCAGCCTGCCTTTGCACAAAAAGGAGGGATTTGGTATACCTACACTTGGATATGGTGCGGAAGTAGGCGCGCCTCCCGAGCTTACGAAGCTCCCAGATGATATTAAAGTGGCAGGCGCTGGAAATAATGTAAACCCTACTCCCACGACAGATGGACCTGATCAATCTCGCATTGATCCTGCTTTGGCACAATATGGTTCATTCTATGGTGAAGCTAACTTTCCAGTGCCTTCATCACAAGCATATCCAAAACCTAGTGGTAACGTCGATCATTCTTATCCTCCTCCTCCACAATTACAGCCTTCTCCTGGTTACCCTCAGCCCGCACCTTCAACAAGCTCGCCTAGTTATCCACCCAACGTTCAGCAAAACGTTGGTTATCCTCCTCCTGCGGGCTATCCTCAACCTCCTACATCTCCCTCACACTTTCCTGAGCCGTATCCTGGCTCTTCTGGTCATCAAGGACAGAGCAATATCTCTGCTTACCCGCCACCTTCATCTATGCCAGGCTATCCTCCTTCTGGAAACTATCCCCAAGCACCTCCATCCGCGTCAAATTATATGAATGCCCCGCCTTCTTATCCTAACAACACAGGCTACCCACCAGCTTCATTTTCCCCCAACCCTTCAAATGCCGGATATCCTCCCCCACCAAATGTCTATCCTCCTCCTTTAAACGATAATAAGCCTCCAGAACACCAGTATGGCTACCCACCCTATCCACAATAAGCAGATTAATAAATAATATTGTTCATTTTCGTTTACCGTTAATATTTGACCATGCATAGTGGTAGTAGTAGTCTGTAACTGTACAAAGCAACTTATCGTTTGAATGATCTGAATATGCATTGGAAGATAAAAACAGTCTTATAGGAACAAATGTTACAATACAACACACACGATCTATGATTTTATTATTATGCTAGTGCCAACTGTGAAGATGACCATGCCGCATCAGCGACAATGCCTGACCAAAGGATGGCGCCTGTCCACGTATTGCTTTTGAATTTCGCCCAACAGTCTGCTGGATTATTATAATTTACAGTTTTCAATTGCCAAAAAAGATGACATGCTGTGCCCAAGACACTGATTGCATAAAATGGCAAACCTTGTCCGTTCATATATCCTGCAACAGCGGTTGATGATACGAATGCGGCTGAAAACCCAGTTAACCATTGGTTTGTCTTTTCTCCAAATCTTAAAGCAGTTGATTTGACGCCGACCTTAACATCGTCCTTTTTGTCTTGATGAGCATAAATAGTATCATACACCAATGTCCAACAAACACCTCCAGCATAGAGAGGACCGGCAACAGAAAGATCCAATGAACCAGTCATTGCAGACCAACCAAGAAGAGCTCCCCAGTTGAATGCCAGACCCAAGACTGTTTGTGGCCAGTAAGTGACTCTTTTCATTAAAGGATATGTAACAACAAGTGATAAAGAACTTGCGCCTAGCAGAATACTGTACATGTTCAATTGTGTTAAAACTGCAAGACCAACGGAAAGCTGCAAGCCAAGGAAACCAATGGCTTGCTTAGGCGTGATCAAACCAGCTGCAATGGGTCGAATCTTTGTTCTTTCTACCTTGTCATCAATGTCTCTATCCCATAAATCATTGATCGTGCAGCCCGCACCTCTCATTGTTAAGGCGCCAATACCAAATAAGGTAATCATGGATGCAGCGTCCATGATGGAACTGCCAGTATGATAAGCTGCCATTGAAATACTCCAGGCTAAACAAGAGGGCATGAGTACAGAATAGCACGTTGAAAATAGTCTTGATCTTACCACATGGCCAGAACAAAAGCCATGTACCAATAGGCTTATCAATACGAGTTAAAAAGGCGTAAGGTGCAAGTTTAGCAGGTAAGCGATCTAGCCAATTGTTATAGAGCACTCGGGCAGGTTCCTTTGGTTCTTCGTCCTGCTTGACGGTAACAGTGGAAGTCCAGTGCTTTTGGTGATATACAGTTGGAATTAAGGGACCATTAGTTTTGATCTTTTGGTAAAATGGCGATAAAGTACTATTATTTCGTAAAGGTTTAGCTAATCTATACGCTGATAATGTCGAAAAATTCTGACAGTTGCTCTTTCCAAGTGGACGAAGAAGGCTCAAATTATGGCAACGAGCCGTTTTACCAAGTGTTAAAGAAAATGTCCTTTGCAAGAGCATTTTCGCTTATTTCAGGGCTAGATAAAAAAAAAAAAAAAAAATCAAAGGGAGAGTCCAGAGGGTCACCATAAATGGTGTTCTATACTCCGCAGAAAGTGTCAGCTTCATAAAAGATATTAGACATTTGTAGCGCAAACAGAGAGCCAGTTATGGCATTATCCTTGCAAATACTTCATTTTTTATTCATTACTAAATTTTACTACTAAACCAACCACCAGATTTCTTTTTATCATCACCGCCGCGTTCAGGAATTTCTATCTTGCAAATACGGGCCTTTTTGTCTATAGACTTATCAACCACTATATGGACACGTCCTCCGTCCAATACTTCATCGTTTTCATGTGCTTTAGCAATCAAATTTACCACCTTTCTTTCAACTTCATATTTAATACTACGTGCACCATAACGAATGTTGTATCCTTGAGCTAAAACGTCCACTACGTCTGCATCCCATGTCATGGTAATTCCATGTCTTTTTCTTGCTTTTTCTGCCCATTTAGAAAGCTCTCGAGAAGTAATCTCTTTTAGCTCGTCATCGCTAAAGGGTAAGAAGAAGAGAACTTCGTTTATACGACCTAAAAATTCATCTCGTTTGAAGTGTTGATACAAGATTGGATAAATTGTATGTTCAATGAATCGACGAGATAAAGAAATTTGACCATGTTTTAGCTGTTCTTCTTGAAGATCGCTCAAGTTTTTCTCTGGTGCAGGATCTGTAGATGTAACGGTTGCAACACCTTTTGTTTGCGCATCAGAAGAAACAGAGGCCTCAAGTCTCAAAAGCTCTGCTTCATCAGCAATTTCATGTTGTGCCAAGTTGGAAGTCATGATAAAAATCGCGTCCTTGCATTCAACTGTTGTGCCCTTTCCATCCGTAATACGACCTTCATCAAAGAGTTGCAACATGATTGTTAAAACATCTGGATGAGCCTTTTCTACTTCATCAAGCAAGACAACAGCATTAGGACCTAAAAGACGAAACGTTTGTAAACTGTGATTTGTTCTTGGCACAAATACTTACATTCTTTAAGTTTTTCTGTCAACTGCCCTCCTTCATCATATCCCTTTTGTTATTCATAAGAAAGGTTATTCATCCGTCAACATGTATTGTCTGATGTCATCTCACTTACAACATAGCCAGGAGGCGATCCAATAAATCTTGATACATCATGCTTGTGCTGAAATTCACTCATATCAATTCGAATAAATCCCTTGTCAATCTGCTTTCCATGTAAGTTTTGTGCCAAAGCTTTTTTTATAAAAAGTATTAGACGAATTATCATTTAACTATATAAAAACATTACCTTTAGCCAGCTCTGTTTTGCCAACACCAGATGAACCACAAAACAAAAAGACAAGCGGATGTTCCTCATCATGCCATCCATTTTGCTTACGACGTATAGCACTAGCTAAAGCATAAATTGGACCTAATTGACCAACTATACGGGTTTTTAAAGCATCCTCTAATGGGTGTTTTTTGCGATATTCTTTTTCTTTCTGTAGCTGCGCTTTACGCATACGTTCCTCATGTTCAGCTTTATCCTTTGGATAAGATGCCTCCTTTTCTGTTCAGCAGATCATTAGTTAGTGTTGCAAATCCAATTTTCTTAAAGATTTCTTACTGTAAAGCATGTCTTCGATTTCTAAATTTTGCTCTCCTGTGTATCTTTCTACGTAATACAGGTACTCTCTCGCAGTTAGACCATGTGAATTACGTGCAAAAGGATCAGCCATATGATCCAAAAGAAGTTTCACGATCTGTGGATTGCAAATGATTACTGCATAATGAAGAGCCGTGTATTCTCTATAGTCACGATAAGGTAACAGATCCTCGGAGAACTCGACCTGTCTCGTATTTGCCGCTTGGTGAGATCGAGGATAATATTGATCTTGGAGGTTAGGGTCTACTCGAATAGGATGATGATTAAGACTGATAACATCATTCATAATGTAATGTATACCTGCTCCCTTCTCAAGTAAAAGCTTGACCATCTGCTCATTATCTTGAATAACGGCTACTTGCTACATAAACAAATAAGCACGACGAGAATTAAATTTATTTTATTATCATTACCAAAGGCGTCCATCCATATCGATGATATATATTTGGATTAAAGTTGGGATGATCAGCCAATCTTTTGACATATTAGTTTGACGATACCATGTATATTGTTTTCTATATACCGTTTTAAGGCTCTCATATCATTCTGAACAATTGCTTGACAAATAGCGTCTCCTGTTGCTAAAGAGGATATACATGTTATTTTGTTATATACACAATCATTATCTATCTTCTTACGTTCATTTTCTTCTAGAGCAAACACTTCCTTATGGGTCATTCCACCAACTAAGGCTGATGTAATGATAAATGTAATAGGCATCCATGCAAATGATAGACGGTCCTGACTACGTCGCGTCGCAACACATATAGGCGCTGATTTACTAGTTGAGCTTAAATACTTGGCTGGTCGAAAGTGAATTGGTCGATATATTGTGTTTCTTAAAGGTATTTTTGACCTGATTGCTGATAATCTAAGCATAATGAAAATAATAAGAAAAAAAAAAAAAAAAAAAAGAAAAGAAAAAGAAAAAGAAAAAGAACACAATTTGTTACAAGTGTCAACTCAGTCACTTTCGAAAATCACGGAAAGTTGGTTGAAATCCCGATGGTTCTCTTGAACCAACATGTAAAAATATAAAAAAAAGGGGGGGAGGTTTATTTACACTTCAATTCGTAATATTGTTTTCTTTCTCTTTTTTTTTTACACATAAATAATCATTAAGTAGCAAAGTGAGATCGTTTTCATATGCAGATTCTTCTTCAATAGTAACTCCGTAAGCTAATCATTGGCATCTGTTATACCTTCTTCATGTATAGCAAATACACATTCACTTTCAGGTAATGAAGGAGAGTCATATATCTTGCAAATTCTAGTGTCACCACGACCCTTCTTGAGATACAGTCGAGTACATGACGCATGTGCTATAATATTACCACCAGCGGGCTTTTTTGGATCAGGATTAAACATTGATGCAGCGCCATCAACCTGAGCAACAACTTGATTAGTGATCACTACAGCAACCCCAAATTCATCTGCTAAACGTTGAAGTTGGCGTAAGAATTGAGCTAAATGAATCTGACGAGCTGCAAGTTCACCACGTCCTGCGTAGTCTGTACGATACAAGGCCATGGCTGAATCCACAATAAGCACTGCAAATCGGGTCTCTGCCATCATAGCTGCAGCTTGGATCAGCAAGGTTGTTTGATGGTCGGTATTATAAGCTCGAGCATATGCAATATTGTCCAAGGTATCTTGCCCGTCTAACGAATATCGCTGTGCAATCGAAAGAATACGGTTGGGTCGAAAAGTGTTTTCGGTGTCGATGAATAAACATTTGCCCTGTGCACCTCCCATATCCAAAGGCAACTGCGCAGTAACAGCAAGCATATGGCACAATTGACTTTTTCCTGTTCTAAATTCACCAAATATCTCTGTAATAGAACCTGTTTCGATACCACCTATTATAATTTATCTTAATATATCTATACAATGATCCATGATCTAATAATTTATCTAACCTCCTAATAATCGGTCAAGCTCCTTTGAACCTGTAGTAATCGTAATGACCTCCTGTCGACGCTTATGTACTTCAGTTGCTGTAGTAAAACCGAGATTGACAAGTTTGGCAGCTATTGACGATAAGAAAAAAAATAAATAAACATTCCATAATAATATAACATGTATTATGTTACTATACCTTCTGCCAAAAGTTTGTCTGCTTTTGCCTCAGAAATGCCTTTAACTGAAAGTAAAGCCTTTTTTGGTGCATAGGCTACTGCTTCTACTGTATGATATCCATTCTCCCGGAGCTTTTTAACATCTGTAGCAGAAATACCAATGTCCTATAGCAAACATACAGTTAATATATACATATAAAAAGGGCTGATCACCCAAGTTGTAGAATTTACTTCAAGTCTGGATATAGGAGTGAAGTTACCACAGTCTCCATCCCCGTCTTCATAAGCTTGTGACATTTTATACAATAAAAAGAGATAAAAGAAGAAAGTATTTCTACAATCAGGTAGAATATAAGAATTAAAAATTTTGAAGTCGCGACTCGCGCTTCGCAGCATATTGCTACATGTACCAATAGGGTTAAAGCGGGGCATCGTTGCCATGGCAACAAAGAAATTGTGAAAATTTAGCAGTCCTAGCAGTCCACAACTGAGTTTTCCTAAATTGGAAACATTTTACACAAGTTGGCAACATGTAAAGAAGTTTATAGCAATCTTAAGCTATATATTTTCAAATGTCTCAATCTCTTTCTATTTAGAGTGCTTGACAACAAAAGTATCTATATCAAAAGATAATGCTTCATCTCTTATATAAAAAATATTGGCTCTTTACTATATTTATCAGATATTTATAATGAAACAAAAAATAAGGTAGTATAAAGTAAATGAGTAAGGGTATGCTATTATTTACGAAAGTTCAAATAAACAAGAAAGTGTACATGGGAAATTTGTGTGTAAAAGGATTATTTCTTGGTTGCTTTCATCCATGGATGATTAAGTGCTTGTTCTGGGGTCATTCTTTCTGATGGCTCCCATGTAAGGCATTTGTTAATAAAGTCAACAAATTCTCTATCATAAGCGTCATAGGATGATCTTTTCAATGCTTCGGTGAAGGTCAAGGAGTTTGGTTTTCTTTTTTTTCCTTTTGAATTAATTGATTTCCTAGGTTGATCGTACATATCTTTAAGAGGAGTAAGACAAAAAAGATCATAAAGGAGTTACTATGACTTACCAAAGAATTGCTTTTTTCTCGCACATCGATCCAGATATTGCTTATCTGGCACACCCAGCAGTTGCATAATACATGCTAATTGATCAGGTTCGTTTTCTCCAGGGAACAAGGGTCGACCTGTGTATAACTCGGCTAATATACAGCCTGTACTCCACATATCTATGGGTAAGCCATATTCTAACCCCAATATAACTTCAGGTGCACGATAAAATCTGCTCTGAATATATGAATATACTAAAAAGGCTATAAGCTTGAGAAGATATTAAGTTGTTTTGGCGGAAATTACCTCTTTCATTGACGAAGCATGAGCTTCCAAAGTCAATGATCTTTATCCCACTTTTATCAGGCTGTTTCAGTAGAATATTCTGTTGAAATTCAAATAAATGTTAATAGCTGTTTTATAGAAATACTCTTTTTTTTTTGTATCTTACTTCTGGTTTAAGATCACAATGTATAATCTTATGATCGCTCAATAGCTTCAAAGCTGACAATATCTGATGAGCAAATCTATATTGATTGTATAAGCACTTAGTACATGTTTCAGATATATATTCAGAGATGTCTAGTTCAACCTACCTTTTCACTAAGCCAATGCTAAAGCCTTGGTATGAGTTTTGCTGCAAGACTTCATAGAGATTTAAGCTTAGACATTCAAATACAATGCACAAATGATCTCTAAAGTAAAAGTTATCCAACATCCTCACAATAAAATACTTGTTATGAGGGTCCTACACCAATAATCATTAATTCCTTTGAGGGGGATAAAGTGCTTCTCGTCTTACCAGTTGCATTAATTTTTCTAATATTTTAATCTCAGTCAATGCTTGAGCGTGAAATCTCTTTTTGTTCCGAATGATCTTGACAGCTACAATATTGTTGGCTTGATTTTTATCTTTAGACTGTGGCTTCATGTCTCTACATTTAACAACTTGACCAAAGGATCCTTTACCGAGGCTCTCGATAATTTCATATCGGTAATTCAAATGGTCCCTAATGACAATCTGATAATCACCTTTCTCGTCATCATATCCATAGTTGAGGGTTGTCTGATCAGTAGTAGCCCAATGCTTTTTAGCATGGGAGCCAACACAGTAAACAGAGTGATACTTTAAAATCTCTGTTTGCTCATATGGTGATAAATATGGTTTGAATCGATGAAGAGCCACTAGAGAATATGTTGCTTAATACACACATATAAAAACTATTCTCTAATACTAACTTTTGACGTTCATAGCTTCGATAGTTCCCTTCTCTTTCTTATAGTCAATCGCTGTCGAACCATCTTTCACTTCTTCCCCTTCAACCAAGCATTGTAGCCTTTCGTGAATTTTTTCGATACGATTGGGTTCAATAGAGCTGCTACTAGCTGTCTCTTCCTCGGGCTGACTGATCACACCTTGGGCAGAAATTAAACTAGCGCTAGTCTTTGTTAGTTTCTCGCGATCTTTTGCAAGCTGATCATGCAGTAAATCATTTGCTGGACAAGAAATAAACCTCGATGAATAAGAAGGTAAGCTTTTAACTGATTTGGAGGCAAAGATCTCTGGCTTTCGAAGCTTTGTTGTTTGCATGATAGACATCTGATCTTCCTTATGTTGCTTATTTAGCGTGACCGTTTCTCCAGGTGTTTGTGTTTCACATTCACTTTCGCTGCTACTGCTACTACTACCGCTGCTGCAATCATAGCCTGTTGTTTGCTCAGCATTTTTGCATTTGCCCTTATCAGCGCTTTTGAATATGCCAGATTGTCTATTTTGCACGGGTATAGGTAATCGAGTATTACTACTGCTTAATGCTTTCATTGTTCGTTCTTGTTTCATTGACTCGCTCATTTGGTCTAACGACGCCTGGAAAAAAAAAAAAAAAAAAGAAGGATGGGAAAAAAGGGTTATGATTATTTTTTTTGAGAAATTATTTGTATTTCCTACCTGTTCAGATTTTGCTGTAGAATTAACAAGCGTAACTAAGGAGTCCTTTATTGATTTAGTATTATCTGAGCTTATCGGTGATATCAGAGGGTCAAATTCAGCTAATTCTTGATTTGCTTTACCCGTAGGCTCTTTACTGGGTTGTACTCTCGACAACCGAGCGATATGTGCATGTCTCAACCTTCTTTGAACTCCTCCCGGTGAAGACGGCGGCGTTAATTGTCCTGCTGTTGACGGTTGCTCGGTTGTTGTGAGTTGCCGACGAGGAGGTGCAGGAAGTCGTGTAGGGATTAGTAATTTTTTTTCCTCTAGTAAAGGGTCATTGCGGGTGGCGAATAATAGATCCAATTTATTTTGTGAGCTTGCCTTGTGAATCCTCGTTGGAATATGCGTGTTGGATTTTGCTGAACAGTTTGGTTTTATACAAGTCGAGGCGTCTTTTGGATGAGAATAAACAGTAGGTGTATCGGTTATATCGAGTAGTGAAGTCTCTTTTAGTGATTCCTCTTTCAAGTGATTGGTAGACGGAAATTTAGATTCTGACAAACTATGAAAAGACATCTACAAAAAGAGGGAATTCGTTTATTTTTTCTATTAATCATAAACTAATGCTCCCTAACTTATACAAACTAAGTTGCTTATATAAAAGAAATAAAACGCTGTTGTTTTATTTCAGTTCAATATATCAGCTTTTGTTTACTTTAGCACAAAAAAAAAAAAGAAAAAAAATATATATACACACTCGAAAATAAACAAGAGAGAGAAAAAGAATAAAGAAAAAAAAAAAAAGAAATGATAAAAATACGAGCCCCCCTATAAACACCCCATCCTCATCACTGTGATATGAACCACACATTAATTGCATATAATAGGGGATGTATCAAAGGATATGATTTCAAGGGCTTTTTGTTTAGAGTTCAAAGTGATACACACAATACTAATAAAAAAAAATGACGAAAGACTAACTCAGAAATCCTGGGAGATGACATGAATGACTTTTTCATTACAACAAAAACAAATTAAAATTCTAAAAACAACCTTTTTCTTCTTTATAAAAAACTTGTTTATAATGCAAAAATCATCCATTACACATTTTGAACAACAACTCTATGAAAAGATAAGCTATCTCAAGGATATCATGCTCACTTTTTATACGCAATTGTTGTACTTTTGTGGTACAGCAACGGCTGCATATAATGCTCTTTGGCAATTGTAAGTAAAGAGTTAAAGAAACAACAAGTGACTTATTCTATTGGACATAGCCCAGAATTCAGATTAGGTGTATACGTCTTTATTTTACTAGCAGCTATTCCTGTTTGTCTTTTCTTGTTATTTACTACAGTTGTTGTCTTTATCACGACTACTATCATTAGTGCAGTGTGGTCTGCTTTTGTGATAACAGCGATTGGTTTTGCCTTGGTGCTATTGATTCCTATATTGATTGCTTCTGCTTTAGTAGCCGGACTATTTACATTGAGTTATCTCTTATATTGTTATGTAATCGAAAGTAGAAGGTCAAATACCAAACCCCCACCAAAGTATAAAGTTCAAAACGGTGAACTTTATCACACTGAATAAAAAGAGACCACAGATTTTTTGCGGAATTTAAAAATAAAACGCTGCTTTGTACGACGGCAGAAAGGTTTAAGCTATTTTCGATGCTGGATTCTGGCTTTGATTTAAAATATATGTTTTGATGCAAGAATTATAAAAGTATCATCATAATTACACTTCAAGTAGTTGCTGTTATTATCTTTTTCTTTATTTGTTCGAATTGTAGTGATAGTAGTAGTAGTAGTAGTAGAGTATGAAGAGATAGTCGATGCATTGAAGGAATTGCTCTGACTATCATGGCCAAACGAATGATAATCCACCATAAGATAGAGTATTGATGGTTAGGGTATCCAGAGATACCCAAATGACTGTTACGGAAGTCAACGACCGACGCAGGATCAATATTACGTAGGATGAACAGCCGGTGAAGATTGGGTAGACACGTTTCTCACAACTGGTTTCTTAGTTTGACTGTCATGAAGAAGAACCTGAGTAATAACAGATGACTTACGAGCCCTCTTATTGGAAGCAGCAGAATCGACCAAAGAGTTCTTACGGGGATAGTCCCTTAGACATATGTCCGATTTCATTGCAATGATAACAGCTGTTAAGGCATAATTCGACATGGCAGTCTGTAACTGCGTGAGATGGACTGTGACAATGTCTGCAAAAAGGAGGTATGGAGAGCCAATGGGTATATGCAGGCGCTTCAGAATCACGTTGAACAGTGGGAGCAGTGACAGAAGTGTACTGCAACCAGAGAACACACTAGCAGTTCTAGAGAGGATACAGCCGTCACGTACTGTGCCGTATATAGAAACATTGTGGGAATCAAAGTTATGTACAGTGACTGTCTTTGAACTGACAAGGATTACCTCTCGCATCTTGTCAGATTCTTCTTTTTCTTTATTATACTCGCTATGGCCGCCAAGAATCTCCCTAAAGTTTTCTTTGATGTCGCTGTCAATGGTCAACCTTCTGGCCGTATGACTTTCAAGGTGCGTATTCACACACGTTATTCAACATATATACTTACATCCTTGTGTAGCTCTTTGCAGACACTGTACCAAAGACTGCCGAGAACTTTCGTGCTCTCTGTACAGGCGAAAAGGGCATGGGTTTAGCCGGAAAGCCTTTGCATTACAAGAACAGCGCCTTGTAAGTGACTTTATCATTTTTAACCACTAAAACCATATTGACCTTGTCGTCAGTCATCGTATCATTCCTGGATTCATGGCTCAAGGTGGTGGTAAGTAAGGGCCATCTATTGATTTTTCGTATATAACCTTTTTTTTTTTTCTTCTTTTAGATTTTACTTTAGGAGATGGTCGTGGTGGTGAGTCCATCTATGGTAGAACTTTCCCTGAGTAAGTGCAAAGACGGATGTTCATAAACATGCTACTAAACCATTTTTGTTTAGCGAAAACTTCACTTTGAAGCACAAAGGAAGAGGTGTCTTGTCCATGGCTAATGCTGGACGCGTAAGTCAACTATTATACGTATGCTCAATATTCTCATCATCAAATAGAATACCAATGGATCACAATTCTTCATCACTTTTGCTGATACACCTTGGTTAGATGGTAACCACACTGTTTTTGGTCAACTTGTCGAAGGTGGTAAGGTCCTTGACCTCTTGGAACAACACGGCACTCAGAGCGGTCGAACCACTGCAGAAATCAAGATTGTTGACTGTGGTGAAGTTAAAGAATAAAGAATACATGCTGAATGTGTATGAAAAAAGAGTAAATGTTTTTAGATTTTTATTTGAACGTTTTCTCTACCATCGTTGTTGTTGTTGTTGTTGTTGTTGTGGATTCATAAACATTGAATTATATTGTTGAGCCTGCATCTGTACAAAGCTGGGCTGATGCTGAGATTGCGGTTGCTGCTGTTGTTGGAAAGGGCCAGCTAAAGGAACGGTTTAACATGTATTTATATGCCAATATTTATTGTTTAATTACCTGGTTTAAGAATACTGGGTGCATTGGTATCAATAGTTTTAAAGATGGAGTATTTATCGGTGGGATCTATTGCGTTTGAAGAATATCCTGGAGTATTGAAGCTTTGTTGTTGGAAGCTATTATCAACAAGTATAGGTGCACTATGACTGTGTATAAGTGGTGCATTATGATTTGCTGGCTTGGTGCCAAATGGATTATCAGGGGCTACAAGACGTTTAGAACTAGATCTTGAATATATGTTATCAGCACTTACTTGCATTTGCCCAAGTTCTACTGCTAGCAGTTGAGCTTGTCATCGTGCTCGAAGCTGTCATCTGAGGTTGCACAGGATTCATATTATATGAAGATACTGGACTAATGGTAGGTTGAGGGACAAGCGGTGGCTGTAGAGCAGGCTGTAAGGGAGTAACGTGCATCGTATGAGTATTTGAGTGCTGTGGTAAAGTTGAAAACTGTGAAGCAAACTGCGTTGGCTGTTGATGCTGCATTGAAGGCGAAGTACCTGTAAAACTGTTGTTAGCTGTCATGATAGGACTGAGACGAGCTTGTTGCTGTTGTTGCTGTTGAAATGGTTGAAGACTGTTCTGATGACCAAAAGAGTTGGCTTGATTAAATCCTACAGTGCTGCTATTGTTTGGAGCAGAAGGAATAGGGGGAACAGGCTGCTGATTCGCAGCTGCAAGAGAAGGACTTCCTCCCCATTTCGCTAAAAGCTGAGGATCCACAGATGACTGCTGTGAAATTTGGGGTGTGGGCCTTGACCGAGCAGGTAATTGTGGAGCTGCACTGTTGATACTAGGACTATTTGATACGTTGTTGCTAGTGAAAACAGATGTTTGTATGGATGGTGAATGGCTTGACCTTGGAGTCCATGCATCATCTTCAAAGCCCGACTTATTTACTGCTATCACTGTATTAGGCGGTGTATGTGATGGTTGTCCAAGAGGGAGTGGAGCTGTATGTTGTACAGGAGAAGGCTGAAGTGGTCGCATTGGAGGTGGGGCTGGAGTGGGCTTCAATGTTTCGGGTTTAAACTGATTGCTTGTGAATGCATCAGGATTGACGCCTTTTGGAGCAGAATGAGATGGAGTAGGTCTTCCAGTACCTAAAAAAAAAAAATCAAATAGTCAGCACTTGCAATCAATTCTGGCTTGCTTTTTTTTACCTCTTCTATGCAGAGTAACACTAGGTGCAGAAATATGGGCATTTGTTTGTTGCTGATTCTCTTGTTCTTGGAGCATTCTAGCTAATCTTTCATCTTGCTCAATCTGTTTCTGCACGTATTCATTATGATCGTTATATTCATCTTCATCATCGCTGATTTCAATTACAGCATGATCCTCTATTATACTGACAGATCCAAACGTAACGCTCTTCTTTACTTTAATCTTTGGCCGTGTAGATTCATCATCTGATAATGGCTCAGCTCGATTTGTCTCTATAAACTTTTGTAATCGTCGTATGTGTTTCTCTGACATTCCAAGCGATCTCATCTTTCCATAAGTAAGATATTCAATGTCCTTTTCCCCTAGACGTTCTCTTTCAAATGCTTTCGCATATTGGTTGGATGCGTCATGTGGCATATTCATCTTTTTAAAGTATTCAAGCCAAGAGAACTTCCTGGAAAGATGTGCAAGCGGTATATTGTCAGTTTTATCCTCTACTAATTTTTGACCAGTTTCCTGCTCAACATATTTTAAATCATCGAAACACATTTTCTCCAGAGGAACATCGATTTTAACTCCATTGGTTTTAAACAGCCTAATCTTACCATTGCTACAAGCAACAAGTTGAGCCTCGACTTTGAATGCACCTGTACGGTCTGTCCACCAACGAGTTTTTGTAGGATCTGGTTCTGATCATGAATGAGGGTTACTGAACTATAAGTCATATGCATATAAAGCTTACTGCTGGGATCGAATGGTACTACAGCCTGCTTTGATACTAGTGTCAATGAATGTCAGTTTTTAATATGTTACATGTTGTATTTTCTACCTTGAGTTGCAGAAATTGGGGGTGGAGGGGCAGGGATTTGACTACGTCCTATAATCCAAAGTTTGAGCTTTCATTGTCATGTATCTATTTTTATAATTACTTGGCGAAGCACTTTCGGAAGATGTAGACATTGATCGAGCGGCCTAGTTGAACAATGTTTAATAATTATACACATTTTGTCTTTTCAATTTGTATCTAACCATTAAAGCTTCTTGTCTCCTTTTTTCTTCTTCCTTTTGTCTTGCTTCTTCTTGCATTTTTCTTCTTCTTTCTGCTTCTTCTTGTCTTGACCGTTCTCTTTCTTCTTCTTCAGCTTTCATGCGAGCACTTTGTTGAAGCTGTTCTTGTTCTTTTCTCGCATTCATTTCTTGCTTCTTTAATTCAGCTTCGTATTCATCCTGAAACTTGACATAAGTAGCCGGAACTATACCAGATTTTCCATCTTTATGCTCGATTGTCCACCAGTCAGAGCTGCTGACATAATCTGTTACTAATATCTGTTCATTCTCGTCCAGTTGTGTTTCTTCTTTATCTTGAGGGTCGAATTTGTAGAGGGCAATTGCCCATTTTGGTTCACAAGCAGGTGTGTCTATACTTGTGCCTGTTTCTTTTGGTGAAGTTAACTCTTCCGTATAATTACGGGGAATAAGACCAAATTGATCATCTTCTGTTGCTGCAAAGTACCAATCAGGATCATCCTTATAATACAAGGTCATTACATCATCTATTTTAAAGGAAAGTTCTTCGGATGATTGTGCCTGATAGTCATACAATGCTTTTACTGTTCCAATAGATTTATTCTAAAAATAGAAAGAGTTGAGCAAACCCTTTTTATATGTGTATAGCTGCTACGAACTTTTTCAATGTAGTTGGAGGGGACTAAGCCAATGGGCCCGTCAAAGTCTTTTGTTACAAGTTGAGCTTTATACCAATCAGGGTCATCTTTGTCAATTATCAAAAGGGTGTCATCTGCTTTAAAGGATAATTCTTCATTACTCCGAGACTGGTAATCATAAAGTGCAGTGCATATATCAATAAACTTCATATGTATTATGCTTTTTTAAAAAAAAGAGAAAGAGAAAGAAAGGAGTGTATGTATGTGTATGTTTTATAGAAGGACAAGAAAGAAAAGAGGTATTTATAAAAGCAAAAATATCATCGTGATGTTGATGACACATGAAGGGGAATTGAGAGACCGACAGCCAAATTTGTGGTAGGGTGACTCTGACTAAAGTACAGTGCTTCTACTTTAAATTCAAACGATGTTAGTTTTTTCTGAACGAATCAAAATAAAAGTTCAGACAATCTGTTTACCTGTAAATATCTAAATTCTTCTCTGGAGAAGAAAACTGTGTTCGATACAACGATGTTAAGCCCGGTGAGGACGATAAAAAGGATGTGGCAGAGCGCTTCCTGATATTAATACAGCAGCATTATCATGGATATTTTTTGACGCATTTACATCACGGTTCCAGAGCATCCCACAGCTTTAGCAAGCTAGGACACTGTGCAAGCCAACAAAGGCACAAGCCATTTCTTTTTTTTTGACACTGGTGACATACCCTTCCATAAACGTTAGTGTCTAATATTTCTTTTGTTTATGCAAACCTCACCTTCAAAGTGTTGAACTCGTCAATGTATGTCACCAGCAACCTTCCTTCTTTTTGCCTTTGCTTTAGCTTGTCATACAAAACACCTGTGATACCAACTTGCTGTCCTTTTATTTTAGCAGCATCCTTGCCTTTCATGCCGTTGCCGAAAGCAATAATGGGCAATTTGTCAGTGTCGTGTTTAAAAGCAGAAGGCGCCCAACATCTAAACAAATACACGCATGGATTAGATTGTGATGATAAAGACCATTCTTTTCCATTTTTGCTACCTTTTCCCCTCATTCGTTTTTGGTATTGCTGCCACACATTCATTTTGGCCTGCTCGCTTTTTCCTTACTTTTTTTCTCCTCTTTCTATTTCTTTTCGTATTTTTACGTTTTGTGCGGTTATATTTTTTACCGTCATCTACCAAGATGTTGGCCATCTCTTCCAATGCTCGTTGCCGTCCCTGGTAGAGATAGAACCTCGTTCTTGCGGTGCCACTTTTATAAAATGCAAAATATTTGGCCAAGTTGCTGAGGACTTAATTTATATACATAGTGTATTGTTCAGTTGACGCTGTTTTTTCTGTTGGTTTACTATTCAAGACTTCCGTCATCCTCTCTTGCTCTGCCCTTTTGGCTTCTTGGTTGGCTATTCTTGTGGAATCGGAATACGTGTTATATTCCTTCCTTGTGCATCTTCTCACTTGGTATGTACCATTATCGCCGCCGTGTGCTGCTGTAAAAACTGAACTGCCGCCAGGATCAAGTCCAGTTAAACAAAACGTTTCCAAATCGTACTGATTCTCAGTAATGGCAACGTGTAAATCATTCATGTCATAAGCCATATCATGCGATCCTTCAGAAATTCTTTTCTTTTTATAGATGACTATATCAGCAGAATACCCGTCTGTCCCTATAAAGTTCGAAAAAACTTCTTTTCGATGCTCGGTATTCGTGTCTAGATCATTGATGCTACATATGAAATAATAAGTGTTAATCATAATATATTCCCCGAATATACAAGATTATAACTTTCTTCATACTTTTTCAGTTTCAATTTCGCGAGATCTAATATTCTGAAGAACATATTTTGATTATCCCTAAATGTGCGTTGCAACTTTTTGAATTCGCTGGTAAATGCTTTTGGTGTTGTTGGCGTTATAGGTACTGATCTGAACTTAAATGATGGCGAAGGAGTCAAAGCGAAGAGTCTTGGTACGTCAGGCTTGATTTCTTGATTTTGTTTCGCCTTGTAATGCTCTTCTTCGTAAGAAGCTAAGATGCATTTCAGCATTGGGAAGTAAGAGCCTGGTGATGCACCTAATTTATCCAACGTAACTGGTTTAGGCACATCGACTTCTGTGAGCTTGTGGCAAGCATCATCAATTAGGGCTTTGTCCTCATCTGAAACTGACCTGTTTAACTCATGCCAGGTGGAAGAAAGACCACATACCTTTCCATAGCAGTATTCTTCTGCTATCTTTCTTCCCTCAGCCATGTTATGCTATGTTTATACAAGAGTTTTGAGTTGGTATTTTTTTTCTTTTTCTATATCAAATACTTACATTAGGAAGAATTTTCCTTAGTTTAAAAAGGAAAAATGTGATAACCCTTTTCTCAAATAGTTCGACAATATGGTTTGTATAAGTTGTCGATAGCTCAACACACGCCGGCGATAAACATTGGCTATAGCCCTTTTTGAGCGAGACTGTATACTTTATATCGTAAGTCTGGCTAAATTCATCCCAACGTATTATTACATCTTCGGATAAGGTTGACGAGTTCGTGACTCTTTTGCCAACGACTAACTAGCTGATGCTATACCAAAAGTTCTGCGTAAAAACCCTCTTGTCTATTGGTGCGTCTAAGTTTTTGATAATGTAGTGATTTACGGAAATTTGAGAGCGAACAACAATAATCCTGATTTGCTCAGATACTTCGATAAATGTTGCCGTCAAATCCCTGTGCTTTGGCAGAAGGATTGTCTCTAATTTGATCTTCCTTGTCACTGAAGTATATTCACCAATTATTGCTTTCACTTGATCTTCTTTTGAGACTTTCTTGTTTGGGCAAAGGGGCGATCTGGCGCTGGAGGGACCCTCCATATGGCAACTTGTACGACGCTTTACACTCGAATCAGGAGCTGAATCGTTTTTCTTCATGGCCTTCTTTGCAACCTTTTTTATTTGCTTTTCATTGGCCTTTTCTGCTTCACTCATGTTTTTTCTTTTAGAGCCAACTGAAGTATAAATAGATGATTGTTAGTTTTTGTTTATGTATTATGTAAGTCTTAATTTTCAAACATACTCTTTGGGACAGAAGACGAAGAGCTGAAATAAGTACAAGCAGGGTAAGCTTTGCTGTAGTGACCTTTTCTCCGCAATCTTTACAAGTTATATCCTTAAGAATAAATAGCGTTAGAAATTGATTGCAAGGCAGAATCATTTAATAGTGATTCCCATATAACATTGACATACCCTTATACTTATTGTTTTTTCTTTCATAGATTGATTGAAGCATCTTGTCTACTTTTAGTTTGAACATTGTAGTATATTTGTAGGCTGTATATTTAAAAGTGTTTATGGAGGAAGAAAAGCCTAAAAGTTGTCAACTTTGTAGCATTTTTTTTATGTTATTTAACCAGTGTGGCAACATCATCCTCTTTGCTCTTAGCTCGTTATATAATTTCGTAGATGCCTTCTTACAATCTATACTCAATACTTCTTCTTTAGCTTTTATTAAGTTACCCTTCTAAGAGATGTACGAGAGACAATACGCTTCTATATGTCAAGAAAAAAAGGAACAACGAGTCTGTTTTGACCTTTATCAACAAATTCTCTGTCCCTTTGTACTTTAATTTTGGTGAACTCTACATGCACTAGAAAATGCACCAGAAAATAAGCTAATATTACGAATGCTACCTCTACTCATTACCTATGATATCATACAACAAAGCTTTTGAATATGTAGCGCCATGCTAAACATGGTTTTATGAAGTTACCGTCTTGGATTGGTTCTTTTCAAGAAGAAGAAAGAGATAAAAAAGAAAAGTTATTTATTTATTCTAATTTTATATTGTCAGTTCTATCAACAAAGACCACTTAGTTTACGTATAAGTACGATAAATTCCTATTTTTTATCAGAGAAAGTGAACTGGATAACCTTAGGTTAGGCAGAGACTTTGGTAATGTGAAGCCGTAAAGTGATCTCACATGTAGTGCCTAGAAGAAGCGCTCGTAGTGTTGGCTTATTTTCTGGTGCATGTAGTGTTCACCTTAATTTTCATACAAACGAGCTGTAATATGAAAAGCGGCAGTAGAAAGTGACTTCCTTAATTAGAAGATGTTACATTGATCCTCCTTCTATTTTCCTTATAAACTAAAGAATAATTATCATTCATTCCCTTTTTCTTACCCTTCACTCTTCATTTTAAAACTTAATTGAGGAACTACAAAAAAAGTATGTAATAATAAACGATCCTTTCTTTTATAAATATATAATATTAATATCAATAAAGCCATCTTTACACTCTGAATAAGGAAGTCAGAGTTTGAATTTAAAGTACTGTACTGTATGATACAATAAAAATAGTTATTTATTTCTTTTTTAGGTAAATATATATATACTTATAAGCGTGTGTGTATAATATACAAAGTGGTGATGATATACAATCATAAAAGATATATGAATAAGATTGGGAATGGAACAAGCTTTCTTTACATATATCCTATACACGTCTCCAACCACCGCCATATGGGTAGCGTTCTTTCCAACCTCTATAGGTAGCAGAATCACGTCGAAGCATACACCATTGAATTAAGGAACCGACGAGAGCAAGACCTAAACAACCAGCGAGCATACCCCTTAAAGCAGGTGTTGCGTCAACTACTAAATCCATAGTTCTTGCATGCAGGAGTTGATTGACAAGTTCCAAGAATCCGGTCTTGACGTAGATATCGACACCGACAAAGATAGCAAAAGAACCAATGAATGCAGTAGCAATGACAAATACTGGACGTTCGAGGAAAGCGATGAGAATAACACCAGCAATAACAAAACAAACAATCAAGATAGCTCGACCCCAATTGGATTGAATAAGACCGTTTGTATTCCATGACAACAACCAAAGGGCAGCCAAGTAACCAAGCAGAGCACCCAATAGGTACACTGCTAAAAAGAAGCAGCAACATAATAATCCACCACAGAGAACACCGGCAACAATACTGACAACCAACAAGATCGTATCCGTATTAGCTCCGTAATCTGCTTTGGCATTTGTCAGGACAATAAAGGCAACATTAGCGCCTACATAAAAACCAACGATGAACATTGTAAAACTTTGAAATACGCCTAATTGAATTTTATAAAATATTAGTTATTGTCTAGCAACAAATCAAAACAAATGAATGTACCTCCTAGAAAACATAGATAACCACCCGTAACAAAGGCAACTACACTAAAGACGATACCATGTACTGTTACTGTATGACCGGCAACTATTGTTAAAAAGGTTAGTAAACAATAACATCCAGTAGTAACAAGTTTTACATGTAATAGTGGCTGAATTTCCGTCAACGCTTCCAATAGGTGCAGCGTCGGCAAGGAATGTACCAAGAATAGCCAACAATAGGAATAGATACAATGTAGTATTTCTTTTGGAGAAAAACATAATAATAATAATAATGAATAAAAAGCAAGAGAAAAAAAGAAAGTTTTAGGGCATTTTTATACATGTATTTTTGTGCCGATGATTTATTTATAAATAGTTTCTTGGCGTAACATAAATTCCGTTTATTCAAGGCCTCATGGTTGCTTTGTGATACGTTGCATCAGCCACATCACCACCTCCTTTCTCTAACGACGCTCGGGATCAGCCAAGCGATGAATAGTGACATAAGGACCAGGTACTAAATTACTTGCATCTTAATAAAAAAAAAGTTAGTATCATATAAGGGGAACCTTTATTTGATTTACCCTGTGGAGTAATTAAAATATACTGCGATGAATTATCTCCAGCAGCGTTCATCTATATCAAGAAGTGTATTAGTGGACAATGCTCTCCTATATTGCTCCTAGCACGTACGATCATGTTCATTGTCTGCTTTCTATTCACAGCATCCATAAATACATCAAATTCATCAAGACTAAATTTCTATTAGTGTCTATTTAAATGTAAATTATAGTGAAACTTACCAAATAACAGGCGAGCTAATACTTTGCCATAAAGACAAGAGTAAACTGATCTGGGAGTATGACTTTTCACCACCGGATAGTGACCTTGAGTCCTTTTGTCGGCTTCCCTTACTGTATTGATCACCTGTAGCAACCCGGATGTCTAGTTTCTTTGCCCTGTGGTTAAACTTTAATGTTCCTTCATCTCCTCTCTTTAAAAGGTAGTACGCAAAATACGTCTTGGCAGCGAGTGCTATGTAATCTCTAAACGTTTCCCATCTTTCTACACGATGGCTTAGCATTTTTCCTAATGCTCTACATAGCTTTTCCATGTGTTCAATCAGGCTTTTTGCGTCTTTCCATTCTTGCATAACCCTAATCGCTGTTGCTTCAATTTCAGCCACAGAGGCGCCGATATCCTGTGCTATGCGCTCTGCTTGGCTTTCAAGGTACCTTATTTCCTTTTCAATATCCGTAGGATTTCTATTGGTTTCCACTCGATTAGGGTATTCGTCAATACTATCCTTTATCCATTGTTTAACTAGCTTTTCGCATTCTATATACTGTGTCTTGCGGGCTTCATATCTCATCCTGTCGTTCTCTTGATCGGCCTTGAACCTATCTGACTCGTTCATAGCCTCTCTTTTTTGTCTTTCAAGTTGTTCAATCTTTTTTCTATATCCATTTGATACGCTTTCTTTAGCATTTTCTCTTTGTTCAATAACACGAATCTTCTTCATGACTTCTTTAAGTTCGCTATGAACCTTTTCCTTTTGGCCAATGATACCCTTAAATTGCTGAGCATAGTTACGAATCGTCTCGTCACATTTTCTGATATCCTCTTCATACATCTGTAAGTCAACAGGCTCATCCTCTTTAAGTTCGTCTTGCTTTAGTTCAATTCTATTTTTAAGGTTTCCAATTTCTTTTTGTAGTATATTGTATTGACTTCGACACTCATGATAACGTTTTCTCACTTCGCCCATCAAGATGTCTACTCTCTTAATTTCTGCAGTAAGTTCGTCGTATTCTTTTCTTAGTTGAACAGCTTCCTCTTTCTTTTCTTGGATTTGCTTTCCGATGTCTGTATGGAACCGTGGGAGCCCTCTGTAGGGTTCTAGTGTATCTGTCTTCATACCCTTTTTACCGCCTACTTTATGTCCACTACTAGTAAAGCAGAGTTCGACATTACGTGGCCTGTTCCTCATCAATCGATCCGCCTCTTCACGGTTTTCCATTAAAAGAGTGGATTCGATTTTGTTAGCAATGATCATCTGACGCTTAACCCATTCGTCTTTGAATGTCAAGGCCCTTAACGCTGTAAGGTGTTGTTCATCAGGCTCGCCCTCTGCATATTCAAACAAATCGTAAGGAGCAACCATCACAGGAATATAGCTCATGTTGTTTCTTTTGAGAATCTCTATAAGAAGCTGTTTATCTTGAAAGCCTTCAACCACAAACGCATTCAGGGTTTTGCCCAAGTAGGATTCCAAGATATTAGCATACTGAGAATACTTGAGCTGAACGAATGTGCCAAAGGGTCCAACAGGACGTCTCTTTTGCCAACGATTTTCGCGACGAATCTCTTCCAAAACCTTTGGCATATTTTCACCGTAAGCTGTGAGATGATTGCCTCGCTGAGTCTCCATACTATGAACTTGTTTTTGAAGTTGGATAGCCTGATTTCTTTTAAGTGACGATTCTCGCTCCAAGCCTTCCTTTTTTTCTTTGAGCTTCTCCATTTCCTTTTCCAAGTCTTCCTGTTCCTTTTCTACTCTTTCACATTTCTTTCTGCGCTCTTGAACTCTTTCTTGCATTTTATCGATTTCTTCTTGAATGTCCGTTCGCTTCTTTCTGCTATTCGCTTCTAGTTTGGCAGTTTCAGCTTCCAGCAGCTTCTGATTCTGCTCTCTTTTAGCCTTTGTAATTTTCACATCTCGATTGATTGCAGCCAAATCCATCTATATACACAAAAATAAGACCACTAAAGAGACACAAATGATCAACACTTACATCAAAATTACGAATTGAATCTTCCAACTTTTGCTTTTCTGTCGATAGCTTATTCTTTTCTTCTTCATCTGGATTCGGTCCATTCTTAAACTCTTCCCAATCTGCTCTTACTTTCTCGATAGCTTCAGTCTTTTGCCTAATTCTTAGTTTACTTGACTCATGTCTTTCTTGAGACTCTTTGTAAGTCCTTTCTAATAATTCAACATCCCTTTTGAGTTGAGCAGCTTCTTTTTCTTTTGCAATGATCTGCGACCAAACAAGCTCATTATTCAACGCATCAATCTTACTATCTATCTCCTTGGCTTCCTGAATATCCTGTTGCCGTCGTGCTGCTTCATTGGCCCTCTCCAACAAAGCAGGTAAGGCTTGCTTCTTACGTTCGATCGTTTTCATTGCTGTTTCTAGACTCTCACGTACGCTGTCAAAATCGTTTCGCAACTGTGTTAATTGTGTGCCGTGCATAAAAAGTCTGTACTTGTCTTCAGAAGAACTGTCGCTAAGAAACTTTCTAGCCATGTCCTGAGTCAAGATAACAAGTGGGTTATTGACCATAATATTCATATGATCCAAAATAGCAACCAAATCCTCCTTTTTTGTTGAAATAACTCTGCCAGAAGAATTCTTGATCTTGTAAGGTGAGGCACCGTCACGGTTGAGTCTACGTTCGACAATGATATAATCAGGAAATATATCTGGTTTATATGCGTGTTCTCCACGGTTGGTAATATGAATAGTGATGATTGCAGCACTATAAAGTTCATTAGTGGCTCATTTTACTTTCTACTCTAATTCTTTACTTTGTGCCTTCTTTGATCAGTGAAGAGACTGTCTTTGCACGATTTGTCGTACTAGCATTGGCCCCAAGAGCAATCGTAAGTGCTGTCAAAATGGCACTCTTGCCGCTTCCGTTATGTCCAATAACAAAGTTGATCTTGGGTCCAAAGTCGACTTTTAAATATTTATGACACATAAAGTTAACCACCTCAACCCTTGCAATAGTGCCATATGTCATAATATCCTATACATTGTACATTGTTGGCAGAGAGTTTTTTTTATGCATATAACTTATTGTTACCAAATCATTAAATTCAACGGCCTGGCGTGAAGATTGTGCCACTTGTGGTGTAAAGACTGGATCATTATCCTCTAATTCATCTTCCTCTGATTCATTTGTAAAGCTTTTCTCTTCCTCTTCTTCCTCTTCTTCTTCATGTCTGGCAATCTTTCTTGATCTCTTTTCTTTAACTAATTCAGGCGATTCCTACTTTTGATCATGAGAAAAAATAGATACTGTCGAGAATTCAAGGTACTAACATACGTCAGAAGGTACATCGAGTGAATCATTAGAAAGACGACGCTTTAAGGATGGCATTTCTATATAAAGGATTGCGTAGTGATTAGAAGAAGAAAAAAATATGAAAAAGTCTCACTTTTAAATGCAGGCACGACTTTTTGTATGTCTTTTTACAATTTATGAGTGAGATTTATTAGAGAGCAAAAAAGACGAATTACATACAATAATATAGTAATACTTTGAATTATAACAAGTGTTGGGCAGCAACAATAGCAGCCAAACCAACGGCAACCATAACCTGAGCTGGGCTGCTATTCTGAGAAGCAGAAGAAGCGTGAGAGGCTCCAGCACCTTGTGAAGTTTGGCTGGAAGTAGATGAAACAGAGGCAGGAGTAGCTACTGCACCAGAATTGTTGGTGTTACTATTAGTAGAAGAAGAAGAAGAAGAAGCTGGGGCAGAGTTTGCAGAGGGAGAAGAATCAGAAGAGCTTTGAGCAGGAAGAGGGCCACCAGTTCCACCTTCGATGGTGAAAGCACCCGTGAAAGCAATGTCTGGAGAGGTACCAAGTTCAAAAGCATCTAAAGAATATATTTGTTATGCATGAAAACCTAAAATAGACTGCTTATTACTTACAGTCATTGCCTTCAGGAAGCTCCTTGGGGACTTTCCAAACATATTTCATATCATTAGCGTTTACATTAGTAGCAATAGTCATAAGTGGTTGAAGGGCAGTAGCAGGACCTTTAGCCAAAACGATCTGAGGGATAGTGGGCACCTTTGGATTGACCCAGGAGATAATCACTTCAGTCCCAGCCTTGACACGAGTATTTGCCAAAGGAGATGTAATAGACACGATGGCAGTTTGTGCAGAGACAAAAGAGGCAAGGTAAGCAGCAGAGGCGAGTAATGCAGCGAGCTTCATATTAAAAAATAGATGTTGTAAATGAAAAGACAAGAGTTTTTGTTTTCTAGGATCATGAATTCACATTTATATCCATTTTCTTTAAGGAGATAATAATAAGGAAACAAGAAGAAGAAGTAATGATAAAAAAGGTGATCATGTTCAGGGAGGCAGTAAAGAGCGAATACTTTTTCCTTTGAAAACCTGATGCTTTAGAGCAACTTCTCCTTACATATTATGAAGCTTGTTCCTCCTGATGCCTTGAACGTTGTTTACTCCTATAAACTCATGGAAGTGATCTATTCTACTTTAGGTATGGCTCTGTGTATTCTACCCCCCCTTTTTTTTGACAGAAAATCTATTTTGGCTGACATGTATGTTTTGTCTATCAATCCAATTGATAAACTTTTGCTCCTCTTTTGCGCTAATCTAACCTCTCCTTCCCCCCTCCTAAACATTATTTTTGATCAACATGTTTATGAAATAAATGATCATTATATTAAACGAGCGTGGCATTCAAGTTAAAATGGGTCAGTTAAAGTTAAAGGATATGAAGATTTATGAATTGTTGAATTGACAAGAGACTATTTATCACAATTTTGTAAGGTTGGATACGATTGTTTTATTACGTAGTTATTATTTTAGGTTATTGTTATGTACAAAAGGGCTTGTTTATATATATATATATATTTTACATATCAATTATACATATATATATATATATATATTATATTATATATACAATGTATTACAGTCTCTGGCAATAATTAATAGGAACCCAACCAGACGAGTTACTATCTTTAACTGTTCCATACCACCAGTCTGGATCCAGGTGATCATCGTCTTGATGTACAACTAGGATATCACCCCTTTTCACATTCAACTTGTCTTTTTCATATGGCTGATAATCATAAAGCACCACACATTCAAAGTCATGTGGAGAGTTTTCCTGTGATGTAAAACTTGGTTGGGATGTGTAGACTTTGTTAGATGCTACAGATAAATAGTTATAATGTGTTGTTCCTGAGCAAAAGATGTAGTTTACCCGTAGAATTTAATGAGTGTAAAGAACGTAAAGATCGTTGATCAAAAGAAGAACTACTTTCTGTTCTTGTTACATAACGATCAGGATGCAGTATATCAATTTGATCAGCAATGACCTGTAGTCTTTCATACTGCTGCATGTATTTTGTGATAATCTCCGTATAGCCTGACGCTGCCTTCTCTCCCAAATGCTGCTCGACTAGCTTTGTCCATTCTCGTTGCATGAGTTTATAAAACTTGGTTTGAACATGGGCTAATCCACCGACGAGAATATCAAAATACTTGGCAGTCAATTCAAAGAACTTGGGAAGTTCCTCCACAAGTTGTGCATTGATAGAAACGTAGGCATCAGCAGACTCTTGAAGTGCTTTGTCTGGAATATCTCCCTTTGATTTCATATCTCGCACCCGATCATAATCTATCATCTTCAATGACCGTTTATGAATCACTTGAGCTGGATTTTCAAACACCTTTAAGAATTCGTCAATGCGACTATAGACAAACCCACGGACATCATTATCCTAATCAGAGTAAATAAGCCATATTATTGTTATAACTCTTTTTCTTACTAATTCTCTAGATAGCGATGCTGATAAGTGAGATGCCATTTTACTAAACTCTTGTATGTTTGACATGCTCTTCACTCGAACACCGCCCCAGGAGCTGTAAAATGTATCAAAGCTACATGCAAGTTGATGTAGATTATCAAACATGATCTTTATATGTCGCACCCAGCCCTGTACGTCTCTAGCCAACTGTCGAATGTTCTCTTGCTGTTCTTCAAATTTTGTATGTAGTGCTTCAAACAGTATATCGTGGGTTGGTTCCACAGCAAAGCCTGTTGCTTGCTTCAAACGCTGAGCACGTCTCGTGAATTTTTTGTTGATACCATGCCTATGAAAACAAATGAGTCTTTTGTATATAAATCGTCATACACACGGTCATCTTACACCACCTAATAAAAAAATTAGTTTTTCTAATCTCTCCCGTTCAAGCATTTGTTTCCCTTACATTAATATCTGTCTTCTTTTTATCACCGACTATTTTCTCCACAATATCCTTTCTTCTCTTGATCTCATTAATATTCTCTGCCACTTCTTCTATTTCCTTGAGCGCAGAAGCAAGATCATCGTGATCCAAATGTGTTGGTGAGGTAAGTGTCAAGATTTCTCTTAATAACAGTGGATATTTGAGAACTCTCTGCACAGGTTTGATCAGTAAACTGCCTAGATCCCAGCTAGTTGTTTTCCCCTGAAGCTGCTCTTGACATTTCTATTCACATTATTAAAAAAAAGAGTTGTTCTTTTTTAGTTATTCTGGACATACTACTTTTTAGTTTTTCAGCAGCTTACATATAAAAATGCCTGAGCTTCTGCCTGTGTCTCCAGTTCCTGTAATCTTATCACAGAATCTTCGTGCCTCTTGCAGTAGTCACTATAAATACTGTCTATGGTACGCATCTAAAGATACAAAAGTAAGTGAAACAATGGAGTAAATTGTTGAGTCTTACTGATTCTCTAAAAGCTGTTCCTATCGTATCCTGTTCATATGAGTGTTCGAGTAAGACCACAAATGACTTTTCAAACTCGACAATATCCAACAGGTTACTGAATAAATGCCGTACATCTGATCTTGAAAGACACTCTACAGCTTGATCATAGTATATCTCCTTTAGTAGTGACATATCCTTTTGATAGGCTCTTTCTGTCTCAAGCAACTCTGTCATGACCTTTTTACGCTTTGATCCTGTGACTTGAGGTGATACTGTACCAAACGAATCTACTGTTTCGGTTGTAGGCTGCCTTCGTATAGAATTCTTGAGTGCCTCTTGTTGCTGTTGAGAGGTGTTATTATTACTACTACTACTGCTACTAAACCAACTGCTAATCATACTCGAATGCCAGCCTTTCTTGTTTGAGTATTGTGAACTGGAAGTAGAGGATGTGCTCACGACGCTACTATTTCCAGTTTCTGTGCGAGGAATAACGTTGGGCATATGTAAAGAAGTGTCTGGTCGTGATCGAGATTGCTCAGCCATTTCATTTCTTAATTTGGGTTTGGTGGGTAAAGTAGGTGGACCGGTTCTAGCAGGTATAATCACTTTCTCGGGTAATGCTGGTCCTGTCTTGGAGGGTTTCAAAGGTATTGGTGGTCGATAGTGGGTCTAGTAAGGCAAGTTAATACACGCTCTCTCGGAGAGTTTATGTTGTAATAACCTTAGGTTGAATAGGTATACTTGACTCGTTTTGAAATTTCGCACGAATGTCTTTAAAGGTAAGTGGAGCTTCGTCTATTATTTGCTCCCTTAGCAAAGGAGGTTTCGATGGTGGAGTTGGCTTATCAAGATGACTTGGTTCAAATACACGCGAAAGCCTGTTTATACTTTGACGTGATTGTGGTCTACGCTTTGTCTCTAATATCCTCGAGAAGGCGTCATTTCCATCCATGTTATTATTATGTGATTGTATAAATATAGAAAATAAAGAAAGAAAGAAAGCCTATACACAAAAGGTTGGAAATTGAAATATACACATGCGCATTTTCAGCCTCAGCGTTCTTCAATTCATCAGCAACTCTACGTTTTATCTACTGTCAACTAGAACAAATGACTACAAGTTGAGCAATCAATTGATCCGTTTCAAGGTGTACGTAATATGTCTTTAAAGAAAAATAAAGTCTAGAACATAAAAGATGATGATAATAATAAAGAAGCTTGATTTGAGGGGTATCCTTTTTATTTACTTTTACAGGCTTAAACTTTCACAAAAAGCTTTCCATTAGCCATGATCATACGTAAAATAAACATAATGATGGCAGATACCATCGTCACAGAACCTCCAAATTGAATAGCAGCTGTCCAGTTGTAAGCATTCAATAGCTTTCCTATCACTGGTGTTCCTACTAGGTTACCAAATACGGTTGTCATATAAGCCATACCAAGCCCACGTTGAATGTTTTCCACTCCAACAATATCTGCTGTGGTCACAGGTAATAAGGAAACAAAACCGCCTGCTGTCAAACCGTAAAGAACACAAAAGGCAATAAAAGAGGCATAAGTAATGGAGAATTGCCAGAGGATCATGGTAAATAGTGCTTTATAATATTTAACTTTTTGTATTCAATTCTTGTTTGTTATTTTCTTACCTGCCAAAAAAGTAAATGTAAACATGGTATTAAACCTTCCAACGCGATCTGCAAGATAGCCTAACGCGATACGGCAAATAGCATTTGTCGCCGACATAACGGAGATCATGGCCGCACCCGCAGATGCGCCTAAACCAAGATGCTCAGTAAATTGAGGAGCCAAGAAGAAAGGCGTGACATAACCAAAAGGTACAAAGAAACTGAAGGCAAGAAGTAGAATGTACCTTGTATTCATAAGACTCAAGTCAAACACATGGTACCATTTATTTTTCCCTCCCTTCATAGGAGGCGGTCTGTAACGTGAATTGGCAAGGGCAGTTGAAATGCAGAGTAGACCGAAACCAAAGGCGCCCTGTACTCGTAATGAATTGCGATATCCGATATTTGCAATCAAGCTTTGTGTCATGGGCGACAGACAGACGCCACCTATGCCTGATCCACTGACTGCAAGTCCAGTTGCTAATGCTCTCCGTTTAGTAAACCATTGTGAAGGCAAGGTAACTGAAGGTGAAAATACAAAGGCAGAACCAAACCCATACAAGATGCCCTGAGATAGATAGATATGCCAAAGCTCAGTAGCAAAACTTGCCAGGATCAATCCAAGCGGCGTAAGAATTGTGCCGATCACCATCGTTCCTCGAAATCCGAGTTTTTGAATAACAGGCGTCATAAAAACCCCCAAGCCTAATAACATCGAATTTGCAGATGTGCCAACAAAGGCAATTCGAAATAGATCTGTCTTACCAGCATAGATTTCATTTACATATCTAGATATATGTATTAGTCGACTTTAAGGAGTGCTAATCATCTCTTTTACATCTTTTGATAATTTCCCCAGGAAAAGACGGTTCCGAATACAAAAAAATTTACAAGAAAACAGGAAATGACCGAGAGCCATCCAGGATTCCGTAGGCCTTCAGTATGATATGCCTCTTGTTTAAATTCGGGTTCTGGTGACTCTTCTTTACTATCAGTTGCTTTAGTGCTATGGTCTGTCTTTGTTCTGGATAATGTTTGCGTAATTTCTTCAAGGGATCCCAAGGCGGGAAAGGGTGCATATTCTAATACAGGTGGATAGTGCTCTTCGTGCTCTACGGATGATTGAACTGTTCTTTCATCACTATGCTGTGACTTGGTTGTATCTTCATTTGTTGACATCGTTATTCAAGTGGAGAAGAAGAAGAAGAATTTAGCAAGGTACAACAATTAAAGATTTTGTTACACTTGGATCAAGTAAAGGAAATGGGTAAAAGTTGACGCAGAACAACGTTGACCTTCTGAATTTGCCATTTTTATATCATTTCTCGATCTTTAAATAAGATCAAGTGTCTTATTAAGCGTTAAAGCAATAAAGAAACACTGTCTGAAGAATAAGAGACATTAAAAACTCTTTTGGATTCAAGAACAGGAGTAAAGTAATCAGAAAGTTATTGAGAGTGTTCCATTCAAGATGATTTCCTTGGGAAAGTAGACCTTGCTGAATGTTAATTTTTTGGGGCGAATCAAATTAATTTTCAAACATTTGCTTACCTTTTTGGACGAAATAAAAAAGGAAATTCAGATATAAAAGAACATTAGTTTTCAGACATGCTAAATGACCAAAGTGATGGTTTTTTTTTTTACCTGTAGAAATCATTAAGTCCTCACCGAAGCGAAAAACAACCACATTCTATGTGGCGCGTTGACTATTAAGTCGTGTTTAGCATTGACTTACTCATAGTACTGATACAATGCTGTTGAATGTTGTTGTTTCCATTACTGAATTTTTGTCAACGTATTTTTGAAGTAAAATTTTGTGTAGAATATTTAAATTTTCATGCTCATTCTCTTTAAGTAATAACACGTGAGACAAGAACTTAAATAATTATTGTTAGAAGTATATCTTTGTGTTATTGTGAAAGTAATTGAGCTTACAATATTTGATGTAGAACCCTGGCTCTTTTGATCGTTTGTTTGATTCTAAATTGAACAGTCTGAAACGTGCTGATATGTTGAATCCATTTTCAAGAATATAATCGTCGGGTTCTACTTGCTGTGTCATAATACTTGTTGAATTTTCCTCATTTAAGTCTTCTTCTGACATGGCTTCTTCCGTTGTCGCATTCTCAGGTTGTATATTACTCTATGAAACACAATTAGCACTTGAAAACTTAATAGTATTATATTAAAATATATAATTACTTCTGATCCTACTCTCAATTGAAGACTAGTGGTTTTTACTGATGTACCCAACGTATTTCAGCTCCCTGTTACTATAGTGTCCTCAGCCTTAGCTGCTGCAAAAAGACTACCCAAGTTCACATTTAAACCTGGTCCTCTCTTTTTTTTTTGCCCTTAATATTATGAAACGCCACTTTCATTTTGTGCTGTAGATTTTTTTTTTTTTTCGCATCCTCTTGAGTATTAAAATGCTTGATATGATTCTTTACTGTTTCCGGCTGCTGATTACTGAACTTGATGAGACTTGGATACCTGTTTTCTGCAATAAATTGTACCATAACTATAATTTTAAATAAACTTTTTAGTCTGACATCTTCTTTATCGATTATTTGGTATAATTGCTGTATTTATGTTTTGAAAATAGATTTAGACAAAGGCTCCTCCATAAAAATCAAGTGCCTGCGTCCAAAATTTGGCGATCTATTCATATATGTATGTGGTGTCTATGTTTATTATAATTGAAATTAATTGCCACATTATATAATTAACCTCAGTAGTATTGTTAGTAGGAGATCATAAAATAAGCAATGTTATTCATAATGTATCGAGCAGAAAAAGAAAGAGATCCCTTCAGGCACTCTTAAATATAGAATCAAGTAGTACAAAAATACAATGTTCGATATTACCCAACACATCGTAACTTTGAAGTTTTCTTTGTGATCATAATGACAATCTCAATGCCTATCTTAATCATATCCTCGTTCTTGAGGTTATAAAGTATTTCCAAGAATGAATGACGCTGTTGCAAAGAGTAAAAGCCGCGCTTGTTAAATTCTGAGGTTACATTAACCATTGGTTGATTTCGCTTGCTGGTAAATTAAATGCCGTATATGTAGAAACTTCGTCGTTCAAGATATGATTATATGAAGCATGAAGCTACTATCAGCTCTGTTCTTATTTCAAGCTCAAGCCATTCTATAAGAAGCTAAAGATTTAGTTGAAGAAATTAGTTGTCCATTTTAATCTCAGTCAATTTTAAGCTCTATTTTAAGTTGATCACTTACTAACCCTTTTTTCTTCTTTTCTTTGTGTATATTCGTCCATGACAGCTTATACACTGCTTGAACAGCCTCTTTCAAGACGAATATCAAAAAGACAATGTCAAATAGTTGCTCTCTTATTTACGAGTCTCTTATTTTTATTGTTTTTCTTTTTCAAGACAACTCAAGAAGAGACTCTTCCTTATGATAAAACTTATCCTCCAATTAGAAATATCAATTTTACAGTTCCAGGTCAGGATGACTTGGTTTATATCGATTTAGACAGATACCCTATTGAAGATCAAATAGTTCAACTTTTTGCTGGGTCAAAAGAAGTTATTCAAGAATATACTATCAACAAAATCCAAAAGAAAAAACAAAGCCCATGGGTAAAGGCACCCAGTAGAATTCAACCAGATACCTATGCTTGTAAAAATCAGTTACCGCCTTATCCAATACTACGTCGCATTGTAAAAGATCATCTCGATATTGCTGATACAAATGTTTACTTTGAAGACGATGTCGAATTGAATCTCTCCCAGCCTTTTGTTTTCCTGCCTTTCGAAAAACAGCCAAAATTAAAGAAGGGATATCGTGTCTGCATTCGAGCCCTTGTGCCATTTAGGGATCAAGGCACCCACGATCCTTATAATCTGTTCTACCGACCCTATCCAACAAATCATGAACAAATTAGCTATCCTTGGTGGGATACAATGATGACTACTCTCAGAAACACTCAGACAGACGAAATCACATCATTGACTATGAACCCCTGGTTAGGACATAAGCAGTTACGAATGAAATCAAGAGAGCTTAGACAGGTCAACAGTGAGTTACCAGAGTGGTCCAAGTTACGGAATGAATTACTGCGTGAAAGAAAAAGACTGCACATGTACGAGGCAGACTTTATTATACCAGCAGACGACGCAGAATATGAACTTTCAAGCTTGTTAGAGTTTGTGGAAGGACGCTACAACTTTGACTATGGACCAGTGACAACATATGAACCACTCCAAATGCCCGTACTTCCATTTAGCAAAATCACTACAGGCAAAGTTCAACTAAAGAAGAAAGAAACACTAGCTGAAAAGCTACTAAAGGAACATCTCAAGCTTCCCCTTTGCAATGGTTCTGACCATCCTGGACGTTGGTTGCCTTGGCCAAATCATACAGAATACTCTACAAGTCAAGTCTTAGCCCTCACTCGACATGGTAAATACTGGGCGCCTTACAGCTGTCGATACCGTCATCTGTCTTATGAACAATTCAATCGGTGTGTATCGCAAAAGTACCCACATGGTCTAGACCTTTATGGTGATTCCAATATGCGTCGGGCGATCAAGAAATTCGTCAGTCACGGCCAGTGGTGTAAGGATTGGCACAAACACATCACTGGTCCCATTGTCCCTGAAGAAAAGTTACCAACGATCTTACACAAGCGCCAAGAAGAACCCAAGGGATACACTTCACCCCAAGAATATAGGTTCATCGTACCCGAACAAACCCGTAGCTGTTACTGCGAAGATTTCTTTGAACCCTACTGGAATTTGGATTGGTTCAGTGGAGGGGCTAGACGTTTCTACCTTGAGATCAACAACTCGCCTGCTCAAGTGCGAGCGGTAGGAAAGACAGAATGGGATAAGCAAGAGATTAGAAGAGCAAATCCTGGGGACAAGTTCAAAATTAGTTCTTACAAGTGGGACGGACTGACTTATTTCAACGAACCTTCCTGGGAAACAGCAGTGCGTGACAACGGAGAAATATCGGACATCGCAGTGTTCTCTCTTGGCAATTGGGATAGTGCATTTTCTAATCTTGAATCTTATCTTAAGGATGTTGACGTGCTGATTCAACAGATCAAAGATCACTATGACTTAAACAAGACTATGATCATCTATCGCACTCCTCAGTATTATTGCTGCCGTATCGATCGTGATCGTCGTCAACGTCAGGTGAGCGGGCCAAAGCTAGATGTGTTTGATATAGAAGTGCGTAAGAAATTTCAAGAGGAACTTCATGCCATCATCTGGGACACGAAGATACTGGGAGAGACCAGAACATGGGAAGAGAAATTAGAAAGTGTAGACTGCTCTTCGAATCATGTAGCTGCAGATCTCGTAGAAGTTGAAAACCAAATATTTATGAATGCACTTTGTAACAAATAACCATACCTTGAATAAAAAATGGGCTTTCATTGCATTTTTTTCGTTAATTATAAAAACAACTAAAGCTTTCTTTGCAAAAGTTTATTATTGAAATGACAAAAGGGCAACGTACAAGTAACGAAATGATAGAGCTGATGGCGTGGTTTACTCGTCATCTTCTTCTTCTTCTTCTTCTTCCTCTTCTTCCTCTTCTTCCTCTTCTTCCTCTTCTTCCTCTTCTTCTTCCTCTTCCTCTTCCTCTTCTTCTTCATCGCTCTCACCTTCGCCTTCGCCTTCACCGCTTGTAGCATCAGCAGGTTGTTCAGTCGTATCAACGGCAGAAGTGTCAGCAAGTTGATCAACAGCGGCTTCATCAGTGTTTTGACGACGAGCAAGCTTAGAGTCTTCCTCATCTTCGTCTTCATCCTCGTCCTCATCAGAGTCAGAATCGTCATCTGAATCTTCATCGTCGTCATCTTCATCGTCTTCGTCGTCTTCGCCGCCATAAGCTACCTCATCTTCAGCAACATCGGTATCATCGGGGTAAATATTGTCAATATCTTCAGTAGCAGTATCTAATTCTTCAGTGACAGGTTCGAGCTCTTCAGCATCTCCATCGTTTGCAGCGTCGGCATCATCGTTTGATGCTTCTTTATTCTTTTGCCAGTGACGACGAGCCAAAGAGGACTGATCAGCCGCACCTTCTTCATCACCTTCGCCTTCCTCTTCTTCCTCATCCTCTTCCTCATCCTCTTCTTCGTCTTCCTCTTCTTCTTCCTCCTCCTCCTCCTCCTCCTCTTCTTCTTCTTCTTCTTCTTCACGGCGCTGGAAAGAGACAGTAGCACGCTTCTTATTATTTGTATATAAAGAGCGACGGCCTAAGGCAGTAGTAACGACATCTTCATCGGCAGCAACAGCACTACTAATACTTGAGGTTGTATCTGGTAAGCTTCCAACAGGTAAAGCACGAGCAGAAATAGAGGCGATAAGAGTAGCTGCAATCAAACCAAGTGAAAGAATATTATAACGCATTTTTAATAATAGACTAGTTGTTGATTACTGGTGATTAGAAAAAAAAAAAAAAAAAAAAAGAGTGCACTTTATATATCTTGGCCAAAGAGGAGAAATGGAAAGAGGGAGATCGCTATGGCGTACTCCTTGTGTTCTATTTTTGTCTGTCAAATACTTGTCTATAGAAAGAAATTACGTGCATGACGATCTCATTTTGAGCTCTGTTACCGATCACTTTAATCAATTATGCTTGGTAGAGTGTCATCCAACGTATGCTGAATTACTCTATATAGCTAAACGGTATATTCTCCTTTGTCTACATAAAAGTCTCCTGCATGTAGCATTAAACCATTTTTTTTTTTTTTTTTTTTTTTTTTTTGCTGCAGTAAATATTCATCTTTCAGGAATACATTTTCTATTCTTTTAATTTCTCACTTAGAAAAGGCTCAAGTGTTCGAAGCAACAAGAGGAAGAGTGATCATTCGATAACTTATGAGCCAATCCCCCCTTATGTTTTCCCCCTTTCTTTCTATTATATTCAATTGCCATAAACCATTCTCCTTTTATTATTTGTAATCAATTAAATACATGAAACAGACAATACAAAGGGGCAGACGCCATAGGCTTGTAATAGACTTTAACAAATATGATACTCCCAGTAAGATACAGTCCGTAACTACGCCACAATTTACTTTTTCCCTTACAAGACTTGTTTATGAAATACAAATCAGAGAAATTGCATAAAAAAAGTACTTGAAATAAATCAACATTGACCGCAGCATACTTTGAGATCAGTTAGTAATTTTTTCAAAAATGCCATGCGCACAGCTACACTTGTCTTTTTTCTTTTTCTTTATTTCTTTATTCCTTGTAAATATGACAGAAACACCACAAAGAAGAAGTTCAATATCATCATTATCATCCTACAGCGATTCCTCAATATCTGAATCATCTTCAGAGCATTCTGAAGAACAACCGTTGGATAGACAGCGATTGGAAAATATAATTATGTACAGGGTCACACATCATCTGAATCCTACTCAGTTACCTGGTATTTTAGCGGCCATAGAACGCGAAGAAGGAGAAGATGATGAAGTGGAAATCGATTTAAGTCAATTGACGGTGAATCAACTTGAACATATTCTGTCTTATGTAGACACATGCATTCATCAAAACCAAATGGCCAAGAACACCTCACACAACGATAATAAAGCAACCAGTCATCGTCATCGTCATCGTCATACACGTACCACACCAACATCATCGTTATCATTAAAACCCGAGCCAAGATCGTCAAAATCAAGGGAGGGCAATAATCAAGTCAAAAATAGAAGCAAACGAAAAAGAGCACTACATAGACGAAGATTACTTGAGAATATGCTTGTCTCATCCAGTGAAGCCAACAGCAGTGATGATGGTGAACCCAACATCATTGTGTATGATGAACTACTTGAAGATAAAAAGTTAGTGAACCATACTATTGTGCATGAGTCAAAGAATTCATTTAATGTTCCAGAACGATATCCCGAGAGCACGCTTGAAGATAGCGATGAAGTGATTGACATAATGCTGTAAGGTCCGATTTGTGTAATAGTGCCTGATTCTTTAGTAATTAAACACAACATATAATTCAATATTTGTTTATTATTAAAAATGCTCCCCTTATTCAAAGACCCTTTTTCATTATTTCTTACACATCGTACCAAACAGGGTTCGGTAAGAGTCATCAGGAGTACAGTAGCTCAAAGGGGTCATCAGATACACACACATACTGTCTCCACGCTCTCAAGGCGATAAGGTCCCCCCCCCAAAATCGATAAACAATTCATTTTTGGTTAATCAATAAAACTATGCGCTTACACGAATAAACCTGATTGCATTATAAAAGGTGAAAAAAAGGCTGTGATCCATGTGCTTCAACTTCTTTATATAGTTCAATATCACCAGACCATGTATCACTCTACCCACACACAAATAAATTTGAATGGGGGAACCCTGAGGGTAAAGATAGGACTGAACCCTTTTGATATTATATAAGAATGAATCCCTTTTTTTTGTTCTTTCCCTTGTTTTTTTTTTTATATTTTATCAAGGCAAGAATCAGATGCATATCCTCTCCCCTCAATCATACTCTTCTGGTTCAAGCTGCCTGGATACATTATTTGATGGTACACACACAGTCATTACCTCTCTTTTTAATATAGCTAATAGCAATAACTATAGTATCTTATCACAACAAGTGTACATCATTTTCAAATACTGAATATATTTATTCTGGTACACACATATATATTATTTACACCTTGTATCTGTCACTAATTCCTTTCTATTAAAAAGATAACCAACCTATGAACTCTAATGCTTCTTTGGTACCCTCTATTGAACATCTACTGTGCGATTTCCAAGCTTCAAATGACTATTATTATAGAAAGCGCCCTGGCCCTCCACCAAAGGCATACACCAGACGCGCTGAGCAAAATCGAGCTGCACAAAAAGCTTTTCGGGAAAGAAAGCAGAAATATGTCAAAGAGCTCGAAGAAAAGGTTATGTTTATGGAACAATTAAAGATCGAACTTGAACATTTACGTGAAGAAAATATTAAGATCAAGGCATACGCAACAAAACTTGAACAGCAGCTCGAGGAAAAGACAATGATAACTTTGGGTACACCTCCTCAAACTAAGCACTCAATCGAACGAACCAAGTCAAATCAGAAGCGACCAAAGAAAGCACCAAAACAAAAAATTCAAGCGTCTGATCTTTTACCAATCCCTCTTTATACTCCAGATAAGGCCGTCATGTTGGCTTCTTCTTCTTCGACAGGTGAACAATCGCCTGCTACGAATTGGATTGATTCCCTCTTTATGAACTCTATGCGTCCATCTTCTCCAAGCATACAAGTAATGTAACTTAATTTATGTAAATGTACTTTCAATTATGTGTATAAAAAAAAGAATGTATTCTATCTCTTTTTTCAATAAAATCCAATTATGTCAAGGTAAATGAACAGATCTTATGTGAGAAAGTAGTACAATATGAACTTTATGTAAGACCTATTAGAATTGCCTTTTTTAAACGATCGACACCTTCTTGCAGGGTGCTTGTGTCATAATGAGCAAAGCATAGGCGAACATCACAATCTACGTTCTTTTTCACGTTAAAGAGCGTGCCGACGCCTACTTGTAATTCTATCTTGTGAGTTTGTATGATGTCTATGAGTTTATCAGCACTGAAAGGAAGAGTAAGCCAGACAAAATATCCTCCTTTGGGTTTAATGGTAACACGACAACCAAGTGGAACTAGATGCTTCTGTATAGGATGCCAAAGTCCATTATGAAGTCGGTCACTGAGTACCTCTCGTATGTATGCAACATGATGATGTAATACATCCTGCTTCATCATTGTGTTTATAATTTGGCTTGCTACATAGCTGTTAGTGAGTGTTTCCATTGCTTTTTTTTTTTTTTTTCCTTTAATCTTACACAGATAAGCAGGGGAACCTCCAGATTTGAATGAACCACTAAAAGGGATAATGAGTATCTGTCTTGTTCTTCAAATCCTTTACCTATCACCCAATTGCTTAATGATGGCACTATCTGCCTCAATCCATCCAACCCTTGCCCCTGGTGAGAGTAGTTTTGAAAATGATCCATTACTGATAACGACATGTTTTTCTTTAGGCTCCTCTAGGTCATACGCAACAAGACGCTTAGGTACAGGCCCTTCATAGGTTAATGCGTCATAAACATCGTCACATATGATCAGCATGTTGTACTTTCTGCCAAGATCAACCAATCTTTTTCTTTTCTCGCTTGATAAAATAGATCCAGTTGGATTGGCGTGACTGGGCACACAATAGAGCACAGAATCAAATACCATCGAATCTCTTTCTCTTCCACCATTTTGTATCCTACAATGACGATGAAGGTGATCTTCCAGCACGTCTATATCCATACCATCCTCGCCTTCTTCAGGAACGCTGACAAATTGATCACGGCGATATCCTAAATCGAGGAAAATATCAAAAACCAAAAAATAAGTTGGATCCTGCAAGTAGACATATTTAGTCTGAGCATCTGGACGTGTAAGTATAGAAAGAATATGTTGAAGTGATAGAGACGCGCCGGGGGTGACACATAATTGCTTACTAAAAGTTGAGTTTAATAATAAAATAGAGAATTAATCAGGTAAAGAAGGGGGAATAAACCTTGATACAGGCATTTGATATTCCTTGGTCAAGAACTTGGCTAAGTTATCAAGAAATTCTGGATGACCTAATTCTGGTCCATACTGACAAGAAAGTCAATACATTTGTTTTTATTTAATTTAATTGTTATACCTGTAATACGTCTTCGGCTGCATTAAGCTCACTAAATAATTGTTGAGTTGACTTGAGAAAGAGTTCGGTGGGAAGTATATCAAGTGAGGGCTGTCCTCTTTTAAAATTTATCAACATTGATTAAAAGAAATAGAAAAAAAGGTAAAGACATGAGAAAAAGCTGAGATATAAAAAATGAACCTCCCTTTGTTACTTCTTACAAAGCCTTTTTGCGTCTTCCCTGCTTTTGATGTGAATAGCATTACGTCAAATAAATATGTGATTTAATATTGTCAAAGAATATTTTCAGTGATAAAGTATTATAATGATTCATATTAACTGTGTCAAGCTTGCTTCTAAAAGAGCATAAACTTACAGTCAAACTCAGCCAAAAGGTGTTCAAAATATCCTCAGTTTTAGATGAAAAGTCCATATCTTCTTTAATGTTTCAACAGTTTAAGAATATTTTCCCCAATGCATCACTCAATATCAGTTCAATCACGAGTTCTATAGGGTATTGTTTTATATAATATATGTGATATTGGATAATGACGAGTTATAGCATCGAAGGAACTGGACTTCATCGACTGGAGGCCATTAAAAATGAAATTTCAAATATCAACTCTTTAATTCATAATCGTCCAGAACCAAAGTAATATAAAACAAGTGAAAGATTTGAAATTACTAACATTTAAAAAGTGATGGCATCGATTCACAACAATCAGATAGAACATCCATAACAGAGCTTGAAGCAACACGTCAAACTATGCAGAAATTGGAAGAAGGTTGGGAGACGATTCATCAAAACAATTTGATTAATTATAGAAAACAAAAAGTATATACTTTTCAATCCCTTTTGATTGCTTTCAAACGCACTAAACTCATTATAGGCAGTCAATGAACTATTGAGACGATTGCAGCACACAGGTCAACTTCATTATACAGCTTGTCAACAGTTGGAACACTCCGAAGCCAACCTACGTGAAATACAGACAAGCATTGGACAGATACAAAACACTGCACGTAAAAAGAAGAAGAAAAAAAGCTTTGATATAAAAAATGGTGTATACTTACATATATAATATAGTGAATCTAATAAATACCTTGGCAGCACTAGAGCAACAGATAGATCAAGCTAATAGAGAGCATCAAATAAAAGAGTTTGAACAATGGAAAGAAAATGAAGAAAAGGAATTGATGAATGAGATAGCAGCAAGGCGGTAAGGGAAACTAAAAACGTTATTTATTATTGTATTCATGTGGACAAAATATACGTATAGGACTCTACTAGTAGAAAAAGAGAACAAGTTAAAAAAGGAGTATGAAGAATATGAGAGCATTCAAAAGAAGAAAAAACTCGAATTATATGAAGCAACATTTAACGCTGAACTAGAGGACTATAAGCGAAGAAGGGAAACTGAAATATCTTCATTATACAGTAAAGCTTCAAATCAATCATACAGAGCTCTTTTTTATAATTTTATTAGATCGTAGAAACATGACATCTGTTCAAACATCGTTAGAACAATTGCAACTGGTAGATGAAAATAAAGGGGATCTAGATGACTTTCTGGGTACAAGTGAAGCGAACAAGACAATAGCAACAACAAGCGACATAAAGGAATTAAAGGATGATTTATCTTCAAGTGAAGACGAAAGAGCAGATATATTAAGGGACGAAGACTATGATGATGTGTGATACTTGTTTATATACTATTTCTTTTTCACTGTAAAAAAAGAACTTATAGCTGCAGATTGTACTGTTTTCTTTACAGTTGTTTTCTTTATAGTCTTGTTCTTTTGTAATTTAGTCGATGATGTCTTTTTAAGTATAAGTAAACTGTATTTCAATTCTGTTTTGTTTCTTTACCTTGGATTTCTCAAAAAGCCTTAGAGCCTTTTTCAAAGCAGTTGGTATAGGAGCATTATCAAGTTCAGCCAGAGTCACCCATTTAACATTCTCAGTGTCCATGAATTCCTCATCTGACTTGTACTGTATCCATTCTACGTGATAGACCTTTCTGATATGAGAAAACAAGTGAATGACGTTGCCCAAATCATGTCTTTTAGGATCATTGAGCTCAATGCCGTATCTTTTCTTTAAAAACTCTGTCGTTTGTCTACTTCTTTCTAAATAATCCGTATTCAGAGACGATAGTTCAAGACTTGGAAACTCCCAAAGGCCCGCAAGCAAGCCTATGAATGTATATATATATGAGTATTAATCAAGTATTTATATATAGACATAAATATGTACCTGTCTCTGGTCTTTTGGATATGAGATAAAGAGGCCCTTTTGAAGTGATACGCTCTACAATACTCACTGCACATTCTATATGACATAGTTTAGATCATATGGACAAGATCAAGATTTAGACTTACCTTCATCTCTCGGTGGCTTCTTTTCTACCTTTAAAGGGTATCTATTATTTGTTGCCGTGTTTTAGAACGCTTTTCTTTTTATTGTTTTTATAAATTACCTTGTCACTGCATAAGCATCATCTTCGGTAAGATCGGATTGTATTTCATCACATATTGTGCACTCTGTAAGGCAAGTTATGGTAAATATATACATTGAAATAATATAGAAATGCATCTTATTACCGTGGCTGATGGATGCATGTTTTCTCTTCTTTTCATTGAAAAACCCATGCTTTGCTAGATTCTTGTATACTTGTAATTGATTTGATGCTCGGCAATGTTTCTTAATCGGACACTGATCACAGTTCGGATTCTGAGGAACACAAATACGAGCTCCTAATTCCATCATAGCTTGATTGAAATCACCAGGATTTGATTCAGGAACAATGCTTCCAGCTATTTCCCTAAAAACAAAGGATTAAATGATCAAGATAAACAACGTAGCGCCTTATACTTGCCAAAATAATTCAACTGTCTTTGCCTTTTTAGGATCTGCATGAATAGCTCGCCATCTAGCCAAAACTCGAATGACATTTCCATCCACGACAGGCGTTGCCTCTCCATAGACAATAGACGCGATTGCGCCAGCCGTGTATCTTCCCACTCCTGGAACTTCTTGCTGCAGTTCTCGTGCATTATTTGGTAGGATACCATTAAACTTTTCGACAATCTTCTTTGCACCCTCCCATAATCGCTTAGCTCGTGAATAATAACCAAGTCCTGCCCACAACGTGTTTACTTGTTCAATGTCTGCACTAGCCAAATCTCTTATGGTTGGAAACGCCTCCATCCATCTGTTGTAATAGTCTATGACCGTAGCCACTTGTGTCTATTTATATTCATTCCTGGTGGTTAGATATGTTATTTAACTGTGTAAGTATTATAATATTGCTGGTACCTGTTGAAGCATGATCTCACTCACCCAAACTATGCTATTTGGATTAATATACATGTATACGCATATATATATACGACATACCCTCATAAGCTCTCTGAGCCAATGTCTATAAATATATATGAATGTTTAGGTATAAATCAGATACATAAATATAAAAGCATACTTCTGTATCCCAGTCTTTGTTTGTCGGCTTTCTCCAAGGCATGTTTGTTCTTTTTTCAAGTTGATACCATTTTAATAGGTCACACTGCATATCAAGTCTTTCTTCATCTGATACTGAGTGATACTCATTTGAGTGATGAAGTCGTTTGCTCTGTACACATTCTTCAATATCAAGTGATGCCATTAGGTGATCTAGATCTAAAGGAAAAAAAAAAAAGATTTTATTTTCATGCGGTGCTTGAATGAATTCAAAAAGGAAGTAGACACTGCAAAAGTCAAAAGAGATTTTCCAATGGAGAGTGTTTACCTATGAAACAGCGATAGCCCAGAAACTGAAGTTGCGAAATACTTCAAAGCATATATAATCATTATATACGACAAGGTTTCCAGCTCCAAAAGGGCAAAGAACATACATCATAGGAGGTAGCAAGCTAAATTAAGTTTGACACACTTATCTTGTTTCCATCTTGATGAAATCATAAGCAAGTCAACCAAGGTATGTATACATATTATATTTATTAGTGAAGTCTATTAATAGCTTTATAGCCTTTATGGATCCAATATACCGTCATTAGAAAAAGAAGCGTTTTTGATGAAACAGAGGATCCTCATGAAGACAACTCACAAAGGATGAAAAAACCAAGAGCACTTCAATTTTCACAAATGTAATTACAAACATGTATTTACATAATCAATTCTTTCTTTAAATGTAACATCATCATATGCGTACATGAAATAAATGAATACTCCAAGTATTTTTTATCTTTAGAAAAAAAGAGAAGGGACTTTTTGTTATTTATAAAGTTTATTTACAAAAAAAAAAAAAAAAAAAAAAAAAGAAGACTATTTACATGTAGTCGTCCGTGTCGTCGATTAATGTGAAGCCCAACTTCATCGACGACACGACCTCACTCAAGATGCACCATGTAGGAGGCTGGCGTTTACATGAAATGGGAACATAGGTGATACTTGTACACCAGCCTCCCCACCAATAGTTATACCAGATAGCAAGCTGCCATTATCTTGTAGTTGAAGTATTTCTCTGAGGAGGCGTTCATGGCCATAGCTTGCTCGTACTCCTCCAGCAAGTCGCACGACATCTTGATGTGTTGATGGTCGTCGCTTACCGAAGGAGCTTCCAAGTGTCTGACCAGAACGCCTCGGACTTCATCTTGCATCTTGCTAAAGATGCGGAAACGCACCATAGCCATCAGGCGGAGGCAGATACCATACAAAAGATATTGCTCCTGGCCAAGCTTCAAGCCCAGGAGCATATCACCAAGAGGAAGTAAGGACTTCCAGGCCGCGACGGATTCAGACGATGTCGCATCTGGGTTTTGTCTCTCCTTGTAATAGTAACTAATGATATAGTTACAAAGAGCATATAGATGGCTCAAGGCAGAAACCAGGCCGTCTTACTCACCGTCACCTCGTTGCTTATATGTGTGGGCCAGATTGCGAAACCTAAGTTAGAGAATGTTAGTATGAATAAAAATGATATGTTTAAAAATACTTACATTATGGTAAATATTTTAAACTGCTCCATCGTACTTGTGTTGGGAGCAATGGCAGACAACACCCTCTTGGTTGATGCTGCTGTAGGATTAACAGGGATGCCTTTGGCCATAGAACCGGAGAGAGATTCATTATCGTGTGCTTCATTGGGCTTCAAGCATGATGGCTTGTTATCATGTCTTAAGCATAATTGCTGGATTTTATGAGGCGAGGACGGGTCAATTATTTCACCTTCTTCTAGTTCCTCATCTTCTACCTTGCTTATAGGTGCCTTGATATTAGTGACAGTTGGCTTGTTGAAAGCAGCGGAGGTAGCAACAGAAACTTCAGAAGCTGAATTGCTTGCGGGAAGGAATTGTGCAGCTGGCTTGGATATGGATGGCACACCACGGGAAGGGAAATGCGGATGGCGAGAGACAAAGTCAAGGGCTTCTTTGCCTTTCAAGGAAGACAGCACCTTTCTTTGCTTCACGGCCATCTTCATGACTTTCATGGGGTCTAAATTGAAATGAAAAGAAATGTTAGTCAACGTGACATTCAGCGATTGATTTGATCTTACGTCGCATAGCAAGTTCCTTGAACTTGCCCAAAGGATGGGATTCCTGGACAAAGAGCACAGGGTAAGCACTGTCATAGGTGCCTTCTTTATTAGCAGCAGATACAATAGAGGCATTAGGAGTACCAGTAACAGTCGCCTGTAGAGCAGCAGTACAATGGCCAACTTTAGATGAAGCGCTAAAAAGAGAATGTGTTAGTCGATAACATCAGACATATCAAAGATAACAGACTTATGCAACCGCTTTAGGCTCCTGGGCAAGTTGAAAGGTTGTCATAAGCTGTGTTACTTGATGAACAGCCTTGAGTTTCTATCAATCAAGAACAATACTAGTACAAAAGAAAGCAGGTTAATTATGAGTATGTATTTACCTTGTTTGCATTTATTGCAGAGGGGGTAACAGCGTCAAACTTTCACTTTGTAGAAGCACCAAATATGACCAGCGGATGAATACTATTGTCGTAAGAGGCAGGTTGACAATGAGCAACATCAGTGCCTGAGGAAGTCTTGGTTAACTGGTAGCGATCAGAAAACTTTAAATCTCCAAAAGATGAGAAATGAGTAGGACGGACAGGTCTTTTAGGAAGGTCTAGCGTACTTGAAATGCTTGCAACAGGCTTGAGTGGCTCTAATACAGGCTTTGAACGGCCAAACTGTTCTTGTTGCTGGTGGCGGTTGACAACCTTTGGCTGGTATCTTTGCTTTGCTTCTGATACTATCTCTCTAATCTGGCGTGAGTGAGAGGAAGTGCTTGCAATTGGCTGGCACTCACCCTCTGGCACGACATAAGCTGATTCAGCTGCGATATGAAGGCGATGCTTTAGTACATTGCGATCAAGTAGGGGACCAATATACTTACTGAATACTGGCCAGCTTTCCTTCTTCAAATACTTGATGACAGGAACAGGGATTTGACGGACAAATTCAGTTGGGCGACTGAGAATGGCATGCACAAGCCTATGATGGTATGCATATGGTACCTTGCAATGGAAACCACGCATCAATGTCTTAGCCGTTCCTTTTATCTCGTCCACGGTAAGGTTAGGAGTACCTTCTTCAACATTGCTGCTAGACAGCTGAGAATTCAACCATGGAGGATGGAAGTTGTTGACAAGAGGACGACCCTTTTCTGGACGTGTTGATTCTTGATGAAGGACAGCACGTCTCTCACGGAGAGGTTCACAGGAACCAGAGGCACTAACCTGAGGACGAAAAGGACCCAAACGAAGCTGGTCATCAATGTAGCTACGGCTACTGCTTGCTTGAGGCTGGCGAGATTCAACCTTTACCCAAAGCGCGCGTCTTGTAAAAGGGTATTGATGATTCAAGCGAGGATCTTGAATAGATTTGTTGTTGTTGTTGGCTGACATTTGAAGAATAAGATCAAGGATGTAAGTAATAAGAAGCGAAAAGTAAATGTTAGAGCACAGGATAAAAGCTAAACAACGAATAAAAAAGAGGAGGGGTTAAAGAAAGAAGAAGAAAAGAGAAAAAAGGGATAAAAGGAACTGATAATAATATAGATTCGCGTTGTGCTTGACTGACGGAATTAATCAAACTAAGGAGAACTATCTATAGCGCACAACAACATATGATACACATTGTTTACATGAGAAAAAAAAAAAAGAGAGATAAGTCAAAATAGTCTATTTTTTTCCTAAAGTAACACCTGCCTCCTTGACAATCACTTTCAACATGGCAACAAAATCAGCTATTGTCTCTTTTCTTTTTGAAATAACAAAAGAATACTAAATCACACATCCTTTTTATTGTTCCTCTTTATTGTATCAACCAAGACAAGCCTTTTCACTTGTTGGGTTGTTCTGAAAAAGGAAAAAACTTTAATTGATAAAAATAAAAATAGGTTATCTGTTCCAGAATAGGAGCATTGTCTTATTGGCTTCTAGATCGTATGAATGTCAATCATATGTATTCTTATTCAAGGCTCCACGAAAAGCACAAAGGATGCATTTGATGCACAGGAACCAAGCTGAGATATTTTATTATTTTGGCCTTTTTGCTGTAGGCTTGAAACTTTTTGTCCGTTTAGTGTAAAGCGTAAACAAATATAAACATCCTTGAAAGAGTCTTAGACGCTCTTACAGTATTAAACAAGACAAAATCAAAGTGAGTTGGAAAAAAGGAACAAGAGGAATACACTTGATCTAAGCTTGTCTACTTTGATCTGCCTTAATTTTCAAGGTCCCCTTTAAAGGGGTGTCAAACATCTTTACTACCGTCACATGTTATCATTTGCTCTCTCATACATTTTACTCTAAATGGTCTAAAAATAGAAGTTATTTCTCTATTTACAAATGGAGTTAATCGATAAGCCTACGAGATGATGCTTGAGTGCTTATCTACGGATAGACTTGACTGAGTTCCAACGGACAGATCAGCCCATTCATGCATGTTGATAGCATGTACAGATACTAAAAGGTGGATCGTCAACTGGAGCATCAATAATAACGTCACTCTGTACACGTTCTACCTTGCCATTACCATAGTAACTCAAGTTTATGGATCTTACTTTAGTCTTTAGTCAAGAGAGAAGACTTGAGTGGCATAAGAAAAAATGATAAGTCCTGTCTTTGCTGTAGCTGTTTCATAATGTTTATGGAAAAAAAACGCTTTTATTATATAACAAAAGATACAGTAAAGCTAAGATACTATTTATTGTTGAACAACAGAATGTATTCCACTGTAAGCTGTATTCGTTAGTTACTATGGCTACGCCACTGTTGCTTTTGTATAGACTATATACTTTTTTTTGTCAAGTTATACATATGAATAAGGCACACAATTGACATAACGTAGAAGTAATACTAGACCATTAACGTACCATTTATCCTTATTTGAATAATCCTTTTTCTATTTACAATACAGCGAAATGTCTGCATATAATCTTTTCTGTTGTTGCCTTTCTTACTTTTGTCTACATAAAGTGCATTAGAGGAAGCAGTCTATTAAAAAATCGAATAATAAATGATAAATCAAGGAAATAAAGCAATCAACAATCAAATCAAGAAAAAGAAGAGCATAACCATTCTGGCTAACTGCATTCTATTAAATAAGTGCTGTATAGGTATCAAAATAGGCTATGGTAGCAAAAGATGTTTTGGAAAGATCATCTACTTGTTCTTCAAGTTCAAGCTTGTCATTAAGCCTATTTCATGCATGAATGCTAAAACGAACAGTCAATGAGTCTTTTGATATAGCAATATAGTACTTTATAGAAATCCCTTATTTAGTATAACAACCACCTACATCTCGCTTTATTCAGCAAAGCATATGCAATAAATAAGTTGCTTAAAGTAAAGGTATAAAATAATAATGCAGTCAGACCTCGATTTTGCCGTAACCCTTGGTGGGTAGGTGTAACATTCCAGAATCGAGGTTATTCCAGGGTAGAATGCATATTCCGACAAAGTACACTTAAATAAATAGCCATATCTCATTTTTTCTCATAGAATGGTATTCCAGAATCGTGATTATTCCAGGATAGACTATGACTGAATCGAAGTCCTACTGTAGAACATACGACATGAACATGTGGTAATGAGTATTCTGTAATATAAAAGAGTGTCTAGCATTTATATAAAGGCTTTTAAATTCTGTTGTATTTTTTTCTGTTACAAAATGATCCAAGGCTGCTTGCTTTCAATGAAGAAAGAAGGAGGAATAAAGCTAAAGATGCGTAAGGAAAGAAGCAACGCGTTAGATTTTCCTGAAGTATACAAATAGAATGTATGTTATACTCGTTTCCAATAAGTACACTTTGATCACAACTGCGACAATCTTAGCACATACACACTTATACACAAGGAAAGAAAATGTGAAAGATAAGGATGATTTACTGGCAAATTACCTTTTTATCACGGAAAGAGCTTACTTAAAAAGAATGTACTCACATCAACATATTTCTTAAAGAAAAAGCTACAAAGATTGATGTGTGTAATCTCATAAAACTGTTAATAGTTCTATCAAGGTGTTAAATATTCTACTTGATGCTGTCAATTTGATCTGATTGATTATTGAGCAAACCTGTACTCCGCTAGCCAATCATATTTTCCAAGGAGCTTTAAACATTCTCTTTATTTGGAAAAGACTGTAACTTTCCCCTCTCTCTCTTTTTTCTCTCTGTGTAAGGATACAGTGTCCAACAAGCTCTGAGTGATTCTTTCTCCCTATTGAAATACAGCTTAAATTTCCAATTTACTTATTTTTCTTTTCTTTCAATTAATAATCTATGGATGTGCATAAACGACATTCACTATTTAATAGAACCCAGGAACAGGCATCATTTACTGTATTTCAACCAGGCTTCTTTAATTCAGAGTTAGAGCCTGAATCATTAGAAGATTTTGATTTTGAAAAAGCACCCAATCATAATCCAGCAGTCAACACAATCACAGAAGAAGACGACCCTATTCCACACTCTTCCGGTGTTACTTATCATTCTGTTGTCACTAGTTGTGGAAGTGCAGCTCCCATGATAAATCAACAACAGCCACCACTACCAGAATCTGTAGAGGAATATGATATGCAACCTATCGATCAAAAGGTCCTAAAGGAGAGACCAGTCAAAAATTATCAAATATTTCCCGGAAATACTCGATTTCTCTGTGGAGGACGACTGGTGACCAGTAAAGACTATCGAGCGTTTATAATAGCTTTGATCTTGTTTATTACGCCTGCTGCCTTATTTTGCGTATTCACGTAGGGATATTACACATATAGCAAGTTACGATGTTTATGTTATATTATAGATGCCCATTCTTATGGAACCAGGTCCATCCAGTGATACCCATCGTATTTGCTTATTTATTTATACTTGCATTTGCTTCCATGCTCAAGACATCTTGGACAGATCCAGGGGTAGTTTAAAAAAGAAAGACATGTGTAAAGTATGCTAATGCATATATAATATAGATTATACCAAGAAATCTCGATATACCCCAACAAGAGATGATAGATGAAAATGCCTCGAGTATCCATGCATCCATCATGTCTGATATTGCTCAAAAACAGATTAGAATCAAAAACACATCATGGTCATTACGTTACTGCGAGACTTGTAAAATATACCGACCTCCTAGAGCAAGTCATTGTCGACAGTGTGATAACTGTGTTGGTAATATAAGTGGCATTATATATTCATATGACTAAAGATGTGTATATATAGAGTATGAAGATCATCACTGTATCTGGCTGAATAATTGTGTTGGCAAGCGAAACTATAGACCATTTTTCATATTCATCGTCACTTGTGTCATATTATGCATTTATGTCATCGCATTTGATGTTTATTATCTACTTTCGATTGCATCCAACAGTCCTAACCGAGGATTTGGATTTGTCTTTTCACAAGCGCCTGTCAGTTTTGTGTTATCCATCTATTGTTTCTTTCTTCTCTGGATGGTAGGCGGATTGACAATATACCATTGTTCACTTATCATGCGAGGCGTAACTACACATGAACAGGTAATCAAATATATATATTTAACTGCACAAAACTAAACATACCTTCATAGTTACGCAGAGACATTTTCAAATTGACTTATCCTGATTTGGGTGCTAATCCATATAACAAAAGGAATCCTTTAAAAAATATGGTCCAAGTCTTGTGTCAACCACAACCCAAAAGGTAAAGAAAAAAAAAAAACAAGTCATAAAAGAGAAAAATACTGATTTGTTATTATGTTTAGCTATCTGCGTAGACGCAAAATGGCAGATCCTGTTATCGAAAAGCTTTAATAATTTTTAATACTTGTTTGTATCGCGTAATCAAATGTAAACTACAGTGTTTCTACTTTAAATTCAAACGACCTCGGGGAGAAACAATGCCGGGGCATTTAGAGTCAGATAATTTCAAGCTGTTTCTCTTTTCTCTTTTTCTCTTTTATTTATTTTTTTAAAATGATAAAGTTTCGATTAGATCCTTTTCCACAGTTTACAGAACTTGTATACAGATCTCTACTAAACGCACGATTCCTTATATTCTCCACGGTGGTAGCCAAGATTACCTTAGATAAACTCTATAAATATGCAGTGGTATGTCTAGAATATGTCACGATCTTTGCTTATGTAATAACATCTGTCACAGATAATCAATCCTTTAGGTTATGATGAAAATGGAGAAGCCATGTTAGATATTCTCGAATACCAAGCACCCTCTTCTCCTAATGACGTATTTTATGCACTCAACAGCTATGGACCTAAAGGCAGACAAGCTTATTTGACATATTTATTCTACGACGTCATCTTTGTCCTGTCACGCACGATCCCAATTACTGTACTTTGCAGCTATGCATATAAAAAGGCTCCCGAAGCAATTCGTCCGGGTGTTTGGATACCCATGCTTAATGCTGCTGTTGACTTGGTTGAATCTTTTTTGATTTTTGTTCTTTTAAACGTTTTCCCGACACGTGTCAAATCTCTCGAATGGCTTACTGTGTACGTGATTCAACTCAAGTGGCTTACATTCAAGACAACAATGGCCATTCTATTTATCGCATTATTTGTTGCCATCTATTATGGTTTTCATGGCCTCTTGGCCGATAGTGTTCTCATGGATAAAGACAGAGCTGCTGCTAGGGATAACATTCAAAATGTACTTCAAAAATCTGCTGCTCGACGTGCAGCCGCTGCTACTGGAGACAAGAAAGATTCATAATGTACTTGATGAAAGAAAAATAAAAAGAGGAGGCAAAATCTAAAAATAAATACAATATAAATTTTGCGTGACAATTTCTGTATCTTGTAATTTTTTTTGTCGTTGTTCAGTGCCCCTTTTTTCTTTTTCTTCTTTTTTCCCTTGAAGTAAAGTGATGAGATTGAATGTCAGCCATATTACAAAGAATCCAATAGTCATGGTTTCAGCCATTTTAGCCATTGTAATATAGAACAATAACAATTGTTTTTGTGCTGATAATAATTTTATTAGCTTGGTTGGTTATTGATGTTTATTGGAGCTTGTATGATTGGAGGAGCAGGTGTATTTTGGTGGATTGTTGTCTATGAGTTACTATTATTAAGTGGTATACTATTCAGCATTTATAAACAAGTATTTCACCATTATCAGCTGGCAGTAAGACTATTTTAATTTAAAATATTTAATTATTGATCTGTTTTGAGGGTATTTAGTTTTTGGTATTTTTGAGCGTTAGTATCGCATTATTAACGCAATCCGTTGGTAGCATGCTCAATCGCTATTATTCTGGATTTCAAGTAGCAGGAGTAGGATCTATCTTTTTGATTGTGATGCAAGTAAGGAGTAACAAAGGGAATCATAAATATGTGAATTAACACAGGGCAAAAGTTTTTTTGGATCATTTTATTTGGAAGTACAACAGATTCGGCTGTGTTTCAATATATCTATGCGACCCATATCCCAAGGACTTTTGATACAGCCAAAGAAAGTAAATTGGCACTTGCTGCTGTTCAAGAGGAAGAATATGTCAGTACACCTCATCCTCAACCCACTCCGGTTATGACAGGACAAGTTCCAGTAAACATGTTTGCGACTGCACTTCATCCTTGTAAATTCTTTTTATATATTTCATCAATAAGAAATTAAACTATATTTATTAGATCAAGCAAATCCTGAAGATCCCAATGAGCTTTCCTTTGTTAAAGGCGAAACATTAGAAATCCTAAATAGAACAGGAAATTGGTGGCAAGCTAGAAAAAGTGATGGTAGCATTGGTATCGTACCAAGTAATTATGTAAGTTTTTTTCCTGATAATAAAACAGTCATCACTAATATACTTTATATCAGTTTGCACCTTAGAAAAGATAACAATAAACAGGAATGCTCTCTCTTTTTTTTTCTTTTTGTTAATTAAGGTCCTTATCAAGGAACTTATTTTGTCCATGGTGTTATTTTTGATGATGTGGCTTTACGATAAACAACATGGCCCGAGCAAAGCCATTCTGACCTGTTCTAAATTGATACTGTTCCTCTCCTTTGGTATTCATGTAGTTGTCAATATTAAAAAAAAAAAAAGGTTCTTTTAGAGTTACCCTGTTTGATTCGTAGCAACCTGTAGAGTAAACTTGCAGATATCACATTAAATAGAATGTTCATCTTTTAATCCCTTTTAGTCAGCCACGCACATGACAAACCTTCGATATACAAACAAAATAGCATTGTCATATACAAATAACTGTGAATTGGAATAAATTCGCGCCTAGTTTCGATTGAGTCTCTTTCATTGACCGACTGGTTTGCGGCACTTGTTTAAGCAAAAGCTGTTTGGTACAATGTTTCGCGTCCAAGATACAAAGTTGTTGGCCATACCTGCACCAGATCCAATTGACTCAAGCTGGACTCCAGTTGCGGTATTAGCTCTTCGATCCGTGCTTTATTTATTCGAATAAACATCATTGCTGCTTCTTTATCTTTTTTGAAGGCGTACAAGATAAACCTTTCCTCTGACAATTTACCTACGCGGCAGACGCTTGAAAGACTAAACAAAAACATGATTGTATCTTTTAAATCAACACAAAAGAAAGAAAGAGAGCGAGGTTGATTTTTCCTTGGCTTCTAAATCATTGATGGCCATTCAACCCACAAGGATGAAACACGGTAAATCATGCTGGTTATTACATTATCATTATTTATTTCGCTAGAGCGTAAATTTAATACATAAATAATAAGGGAAGCATTTTTTAAGCAAAAGGAGGGAATGCTCTACACAACAAACGATCAATAAAATGGAATGTTCCCTCTCATCTTCAGCCATATTAGGTATGCTTACTTTGCTGGTATAGGACCACCATGGCTTATGCCCGAAGCAGCACTGACAGGAGAACTGGGCGAATTAGATGCAGGAGCAGATGGTGAAGCAGGCGACTGTGGACTGACAGACTCCTTGATAGCCATCAGTTGGTTGGAACGGAAAGTTTCATAGTGGAATAAGGAAGTAGTTTCAATCAAATCTTGGAGATGAGTTCTGGTCAAAAAGTTTCGTAAATGAATAAATTCACAATGATTTTCGTCCTCGACGATGATCGTTCCCCATCTCGTCTTACGGCCAAGAACGGCTTTTCCGTTGACAACCACTTGTCTTTCAGAGCCCACAACAGCAAATGGAAGTAGTTCCTATAAAATATTAACAACAATATATATTTTTTTTTTCCTCTTTATTTCTTACTCGAACACTCGCATTCAACATTTGTTCTTCTTCATCATAATAATCTCTATCGTCATAAGGATAAAGCTGAATATTGTGAAAAGCCAATTCTGCATTGATCTATAAAAGAGATCTTTTATAAGTTCACATCGTTCAATTTGAGCCCTTCGTTACCCTTTGCTTAAAAGAAGCTCGTTCCTCAACTGTCATCGAATCCGATTTAGCAATCACGGGAACAACATTGACAATTTCGACTAGGCGTTTAAGAACGATGATATCAATTGGCTTCAACCTAGGTGAATGTATTAAAAATCATGTGTGACAGAACCTATTTCTACGAATAAACATACGAGTGACCTGAAGGTGAGATAAAATAAAGACAGCAATGAACTCGACTATCTTGAATGAACTTTTCACGTTGTGCTGTCAGCTCCTTACGCAAGTAAGCAGAATGTTGGTCTTTGATATATTTAATGATTGGCTCCCAACTGATATTGATGTGTTAGAGTCATACTATTATTATCTGTATTACTCACCATCCTTCATTATTGACTTGATCACCATAACCTGGTGTGTCTACTATATTTAATCTCAGTTGAACACCATTTTCCTCAATGACTGCATACACAGTAATAAATTAGAAAACTATCTTTTTTTTTTTTTTTTTCTTTCGATACTTGCCATGAGATACAGCTTCTATTTCTGTTGTCTGTCTAGTCACGTCTTCCACATTATGTCTTCCTTTACTGTCGATAAGGTGGGAAGCAAATAATGTATTGATCAAAGTCGATTTACCGAGTCCTGTTTGACCTTTTTTTATGTATAATCAATATCTTTCTCTTTATGCAATGTATCTATGATAGACCATTCGTCGCTCCCTTTACCTACAACCATGACGTTGAATTGAAAGCCTCGTTTAAGAGACTTTTTTTCTATTTGCTGAGTGATTGTGTCAAAACCGACATAGCCGTTTAAAGGAGTGGTCTATTAACACATATGCAGGTAAGTTAAGGAGGTTATATTTAATATGTTTATGTACTTCTTGCAAAGGAGTAGCAGTAGTCATGAGGAAAGTAATTGAAAAGGGGATGAAGAAGTAATTTAAAAAGGGAAAAAAAAGAAACAATTAATAAGTGACTTTTTCTGTTGTGATACAGGCTCAAGGCAAGCTTGAATTGTTGGTCTTTCTTTAATAGGGGAAGAATCATTAGATAACTGTTATCTTTATTATTCATATCATTATTTGTGCCACTCTTATTTACAATTAAAGAGATACAAAGGTCAAAATGATATATATACTTGAAGGGTCATCAGATGGCATCATTTATTTGATATCAAATAGAAGGTTTTTCCGAAAAATGGAGTCGCATTTGTCTGCATTACTGTAACAAGAAATCATGAATAGAGTACATTTCACAATGTTTATTTCATCAATCTCAGTACTACACCTGTCAGTATACATTTGGTATTTAAAGGGGGGGACCAAGGCGTTTTATTATCTCATGGATAATCAATAATAACATTTATCTCGACTCGTGTATTATAGACGAGAAAGCATCGTCAACCTATTCTCAATCTTTTCTTCTTTTTCTCTGCTTTCTCCTCATCTTCTCAAATTCTCTATCTCTTTTGTTCCTAGATGTGTATGACTTGATCATGTCAAAGAATATGTCGTCATGATGGTAAAATGATCGCCTTCTCCTCTCTGGATCAAACAAGGCATGATTATATTTCAGTCGGTGAATGATTTATATAGAATAGCCAATTAAATCCTGCAATGCCATTTTTTTTATTATTATCGTTTTCTTTCCTATGGCTGTAGACACAAACCGTTCATGTCCTCCAGTACCCATTTGGATAGAACTGTCTAAAGCACAAGAACAAGTAGAACGCGACAACAACAATCGTCCGCCATTAACAAGTGGATCAAGTGATACTGACTATACAATAATAACTGCAGCTTCCTCCATTAGAACTTCATTTTCCCTTAGAGATAAAAGAGAAATAATTCAACAGTATGAACAAAGACCTGAAAAGACACCTGATATTGCTTCTGAAATGGAGAAATGGTATGCAATGACAGATAGGTTTGTTGAAAGATTTTTTATTAATATCCCCCTTTTTTCTTACTTTTATTGTAGATATGGCTTCTTGAACACTCAACAGACTGAGTCAGACTCTATGTAATTTATTAGATAATATCATTATAGATTAACTAATATATTATAGACTCTTGAAAGAAAAGGAAATAGAAAGAGCAGAGAAATGGGCAGCGATGTCCCATAGAATCCTTATTGATGGTGAAACAGCATACACATTCAGCTACTCTAGCAAACTACGGAGAAGAGTATACAAAGGTATCCCTGATTGCTGGAGGAGGGACGTTTGGTATTATCTTGTGACAGATGGCTTAAGAAGCGCAAACGAAGATTATGCATATAAAAAGTCCTATCAGGTTAGTATGCATTGGTGAACGTAAAAAAAGGTTATATATATATTAAAGGAAAACTTTACTTTAGGAATTGCTCCTAAAGGAATCCTCACATGAGAGACAGATAGATCTGGATATTCCTAGAACATTAAGAGACCATATCATGTTTAAACAAAGATACGGATCAGGGTATGCTTTTGCAAATGAGAAGGGCATTAGGTTATTCATTATTATCATTGTTCTTATTTACTAGACAGCGATCACTATTTAATGTTCTAAGAGCCTTTTCTAACTATGATGAAGAAGTTGGATACTGCCAAGGAATGACCAACATAGTGGCGACCATTTTGATGTATTGTGATGAAGAGGTAATATGATAGTTAGTTTGAAAAGAGAGGGAACTCATTGAATGATAGCGAGCATTTTTGATGCTGCGTCGTATGTTTCTACGTGATAAGCTGCATGATTTATATATTCCCGGATTTCCTACTCTTATGGAAAGCTTTTTCATACAAGATAACTTGCTAAAGCGGTATCGACCGAGACTATATCACCATCTGGTAACTATCTCTTTGATGGCATTTACACTAAAACTGACGAATACAAGAATGAGCTAGGGTTATCAAGTGACATTTATGCTACCAGATGGTACATAACCCTATTTACAGGCGGTGTCGTTCAATATCATACTCTCCTTCGTATTTGGGATATCTATTTTCTATGTGGCTATGATATCTTCTTCTTTGTGGTAATAGCACTCCTAAAGGAATATGAAGGTAAAGAGTCATTCTATTAGTATAGATAACCCTTTTCTTACTTTTGCATCTATATTGCAGGTCGATTACTTTCTTCAGATCTTGATCAATGCATGGAAATATTGGGCTCAGCGATGTCAGTATCCGATGACGATGTATTTATAAAAAATGTTCAAAGACTATACGAAAGAAGAAGTCAAGTTGTAAAGACACTTAGAAAAGCATATCAGGAATCACATTAACTTTTTATTACTAATTCGCTCATTGTAAATAAAGAAAAAAGCCTTATTCATATATCACAACACTCGGATGTCCATATTCAGCCATTGCCTTCAAGAACCACCGTACTCTTTCCTTACTATCCTCATCTTGGGTATCACTTGATTGCCGCTCTTCAAATTGATCAGGGCAGGGGTCATCTTCATTTATATCTTTAGCACTTTCTCTTGAGCTGGCTTTTGAATGTATGTTTGATATACTTGCAGTGTCCGTCATGTCATTTGTATACATTCTATTTTCAAATGCATATGTTATTTCTCTTTCTTCTTCTTCTTCTTCTTCTTCTTTTTCTTCGCTACTAGACAGCAGCTCGATAACCTTTTTGGAAGGCAATTTATCTTTAAGTAATTGCGGAATCTCGTCTTCTTTTGATTTTCGACAAACTGTCATTATGTGTTTAATTAAACGGCGATCTTTGTCGTCATCAACTTCTGTAGGTCGTCTTGTTGCAAGATTCTTGAATGACAATTCCATAATTTACATAAACAAATGAAAAGGCGTCTTTCTATCTCTCACTCTCTTTATTTCAAGTCATGTCACACTATCATTTATTGATAAATGTCAAATTTGATGATATATGTATAATGAACAAGCGATAAATGATGTCTGAAAATCATCCTGTATGACGACTAAATATATGCGAATCGTGGAATCCTTTGAGTCTCCTTGTGTGTATTTCCACACCAACTGAATAACTTGTCCAACAATGTTATATACAATACATTTTAAGTTAGGCATGTTTATTAATGGAGAATTGACGATGGAAGTTGATGATAAAGCCAAATTGTATTTTTGCTTCCTTTGGGATTTGTCTGTTGTCTTTTTCTGAAGCTTTCTCTTAGCAATGGAAAACCCCAATTACGCGTATTTTAAACCAACAATCTTTGATTCATGCTCTTCTGCTTTTGAACTCTGGGCTTTTCTCTCCCGGGTATATATTGTAATAAAATGCGTCTTGTGCTTATTGTAGTATTTAATGAGCTTCTTAGCGTAATACGAGACTGATATTGACGTAAACTTATCGCCAATGTCCTTAAGTCATCTCTTGAAGGTCTTCAATGCATTGGTCGACTCTTCCAAACAGCTGCAATGGTCCACATGCGCCTTGATTATAGCTGTAATATCACTCCATTCTCTCACCGACATAGAACTTATGAAACTGTGAACTTTCAAGCATTAGCAAACTTCACCGGAAATACGTAATCTGGGTGAATACTATTAGGAATAGGTCGACTCATTTTTAGCGTTGTATTGTCAATAGGCAACTGGTAGGTGAACACTACGCGTAGGCACTACAGGTGATGTCATGAACAAAGACTTTCCAATATGCAGCACCATGCTAAACTTACTCAGGAACCAAAGTATTTTCATGTTATTTGATGTTGAATACAAATTATGAAGTCGTCATCTTGGTTTGTTTCTTTTCAAGAAGAGATAAAAAGAAATGTTGTTATTGATATATTTTTTATTAATTACCAGAGAAGAAAAAATAAGTTTTGCTACATGCCCGGCAAACAGCACTGGACAAACCACGCACACACACATAACACTATGTACAACATTAAAGCGTGTGTTGGTGAGACTGTAATAATATCTTTATTATGTTGAGACGGAAAAGAGAGTTCATTATTCATTTTATTGCATAAACCTATCATGACCAATGAGAATTGGACATGACGCGTCTATAAGAACAACGCATTTTGTGGTCAGTTTTCTCTTTTTCTTCAAATAATCCTTTACAAGATGGATTATTTATAAGGTAAATACGATAGATATGATGTTTGCTGTTTGTAAATTAAACACAGAACGGGAACTTTAGGTTATCAATCCCAAGACACAGGTATTAGGATGAAAATTGACTGTCGTTTCGTTCTTGATTTAGACGAAAAGGAAATTAACGTTGATGCTGGAGAGGGCGCCAGAAAGGATGCTGGCGACGATAAAGTATACCAGGATGAAGGCAAACTTGCGCGGGAAGGAAAAGAAATAATTGACAATCTTTTCCAAAACTGTATTGATATGATGCCCAAGGAACTCATTGCTTGCATTCTGCAAATCAAAGGTAATCTAAACTATACAATGCAGATATGGCCCAAAGTTTTTAAAAAGTATTTTATTCATAACAGAGTTTTCTGCAGAGTTCTCTTCCGTTCACAGTACAAAATGTGTATGCGCTGGATAAGTTTGTTGACAGCCTAGAAAGTTTGATAACAATGGTGGTAAGTGATTTTGCTGCCTTTCATTATATTCATTTCACTCATATTCTAAAATTCAAATTATTAAGCAGCAAATAGAAGCAATGACAAGCCTTTTGTCGTACTCATACGCATTTCTCAAAGATCGACAATCTTCCTTCGGGTCGTGCCTTGATTGTCCATCAGTCTTTGATTATGAAAACGAAGAGACCTACTTGTACTAGCGTTCTGCCACATATTACTTCCCAAAGAAGAATATCAAAAAAAATTCTGTTATGCCGAAAGATACAATATGAAAGTATACATAATAAGTATACTGCAATAAAGATTCTTAGTTTTAAAGATCATTTGTATTGTTACAGTCAACACACTTTTTTACTATGTAGAAAAATTGATGGAGTTTAAAATATTCAGTGAATTGAGTGTGGGAAGACCAATGTCCACAAAACAGAAAATGCGGTCCGGAGAGCAAAGCTTACGAGCCATAAAAAGAAAATGACGGATCGCAAAATAGAACAGCTTTCCGTGCAAAATTTACAGTCAAAGACCAATAGTTTGCCATTCTTTTATTTTTTATTTTTTATTTTATTTTTTTTTTAAAGAAAAGTATAACCAGCAAATGCGTTGTAGCAATTGTGGCTCAAATAGAACAGAATCGGATGCTGCCTCAGGAACCAGTTACTGTATTGACTGTGGTACAGTAAGTATCTAAAATCGTTTAATGCGTAAAAATAAAGCTAACTGGGTTGCAAAAGGTACTGGAAGAAAATACTATTGTTGCAGAAGTCACCTTTGGAGAAACTTCTGGTGGTAGAGCCATTCTCCAAGGTTCGTTTGCAGGAGACTCAGGTAATAAATAATTTGAAATATTTTGCGTAATAGTGTATAAACTTTTTGGAATAGGTCGTATTGCCGGTGGAGGCTTATTTGGTAGAAACAGAGGAAGAGAAGGACAGGAACAAGCCCTTGAGAACGGTACAATCCTTATACCTTTTCTCTTCTTTTTGGAACTAATCTCTCTTTACATATAGGCCGACAAAAAATTGCCAGTCTTGCACATGGTCTACGCCTACCAGAACGTTACAGAGAAGCAGCCCAGCGATACTATAATTTAGCCGTTGTCAATCGGTTTACCAGAGGTCGCCGCAGTGAGCACGTTGCTGCCGTTTGCTTATATGCTGTATGTAGAAGTGAAAAGAGTGCACACATGTTGATCGATTTCTCAGACATTCTTCAAGTAAGATCATTCATATTACGAAAGCTCATTTTTTTTAACTTCATGTCAGGTCAATGTCTTTACATTGGGTGCTACATTTCTAAAACTATGTCGAGTGTTGAATCTCAATCTACCCCATGTCGATCCCTCATTTTATGTTTCACGATTTGCAGTTGCTCTTGATTTTGGAGACTATACACAAAAAGTCGCACAAGACGCTGTTCGTATTGCACAGCGTATGGACAGAGATTGGATCGTCACTGGTCGTCGTCCAGCTGGTATCTGTGGCGCCTGTTTGCTGATTGCCGCTCGAATGAACGGGTTCCGTCGAACGCTTCGTGAGATGATTTATGTTGTTAAAGTAGCAGAAGTGACGATTCAAAAGAGATTGAATGAATTCAACCAGACCGAATCATCTAAACTGTCTATTCGCGACTTCAGAACAATATGGCTGGAAAAACGAGCAGATCCACCTTCGTTCCAAAAGAATAGAACGAAAGAGGCTGCCTTGCAATCAATATCAAAAGCAGAAGATGGAGAAGAGGACAAATTAGAAATTGATACCGAAACAGATGGAGATAAAACAGTAAAAGTAGTTAGCATAGACAAGAATTCAGATAAATATACAGAGAGTCAATTGAGCACAACAGAAGAGGATTCAAGTACACAAGTTGATATAAAGGATGACCTACCATCGATACCAGACCTTATTAAAGATAGTCAAGACTTGAACGAAAGCCAAACCCAAATTGCTACTCAGATATCAGTATTAGATGAAGAAGCACATATTTCAACACTTGTAGACCAGCTTGGAGATAAGGATGCATCTTATGTAAACATCAAAAATAGCCCTGCATTTAACAATTTATCGCCTGAAGAAAAGATGAAGATCATCAGGGCAGCAAGAGAAAAGGTAGCGGGTGAGATGGAAGTTATGTTGAACCCTAATCTAGCTGAGGATGCAAAAGAGATTAGTAAAGACCTTGAGGAGTGGATGCAGGATGAATCTGTTAATAAAGCTGCGAAAGAACTTGGTAAGCCATCTGTTTCTTATTTTTAAACAAACCCTAATGACATCTTGTAGAAAAAGCAAATAAAAATAAAGAAGAAAAGGACGAAGAAGAAGAGGAGGAGGAGGAGGAAGAGGAGGATGAAGAAAACTTGTCGGATGTTGACTGTGATGAAATTGAAGCAATGATCTTGACAGAAGAAGAAGTAGCATTGAAAACAAAAATTTGGTATAACGCAAATAAAGAATATCTAGAAGAAATGGCAGTACGCCGAATGGTGGAAAAAGATAAAGGAGGCAAAGACCATAGGAAGAAAGGAGGAATTCGTAAAAAGAAGCCAATGTCCTCAGCATCCACGCCCGCAGAAGCAGCCAAGCAACTCGTGGCAGCAAAGAAAGTCTCAAAAAAAATAAACCAAGCGGTATTTGACGATATGTTTGAATCACCTGAATCAATAGAGAAGATCAAGCAAGACTCATTGAAACGAAAAGCAGACGATGTGGATCTTGACGGCTATGAGGTTGTGGAAGAGTCTGGTGAGTTACCGCAGGCAAAGGTGAGAAAGACAGATAAAGATGAAGAACAGGACGAAGATGAGGAAGAAGATGAAGAAGAGGAAATGGCTGCTCCTTATGGAGGATACGAGCAGGATCACTATGACTACGAAGATAATTATTATGATGACGGTGACGATGATTTTTAATGTAAATAAAGCAATAAATAAATGCATTTGTGTATATCTGTAAATTTTTAAAACTTGCATGAAAGCGCAGCGTTAGCCGACATCTTTTATTTATTTGATAACAAAAAAAGTTTCCCTTTTTTATATTAAAAATGATAAACAAACATTAAAAAGGATGAAGTTGGAAAAGGAGGGGGGAATGAAGAATTATTTACAATGTGTTAACATTGCCCAAGTCCTTACAGGCTTGTTGAACTCTCTTAGTCATAGACTTTTCAGCTTCACGGATGAAGACACGAGGATCGTAGTACTTCTTGTTTGGCTTGTTGGGACCCTCGGGGTTACCAACTTGAGCTTGAAGGTAGTCCTTTTTGTTTTCATAGAATTCCTTAATACCCTTCCAATAAGCCCATTGGGTATCGGTATCAACGTTCATCTTGACAACACCGTTGCGGACAGCTTCGGCAATTTCATCTTCAGTAGATCCGGAACCACCGTGGAAGACGAAGAAGACGGGCTTGGGGTCATCGTTCTGGAGCTTGTCCTTGACGTAAGCCTGGTGCTTACCTAAGAGTTCGGGGTGTAACTTGACATTACCAGGAGCATAGACACCATGAACGTTACCGAAACCAGCAGCAATGGAGAAGAGATTGCTTACTTCCTTGAAAGCCTTGTAGATATCCCAGATGTCTTCAGGTTGTGTGTAGAGAGCAGCATTGTCAACACCAGAGTTATCGACGCCATCTTCTTCACCACCAGTGATACCAATTTCCATTTCGAGCCAGCAGTCAATAGCAGCCATTCTCTTGAGGTACTTTAAGCAAATCTCAATGTTTTCCTCCTTGGATTCTTCAGAGAGATCAAGCATGTGAGAAGAGAAGAGAGGTTCACCGTGAGCCTTGTAGTATTGCTCATCAGCTTCGAGCATACCTATTATTTAAATGTTAGTTTAGTATAAAGTAAGTCGGGTGAGAAAATAAATTACCATCAAACCAAGGCAAGAGCTTCTTTGCACAGTGGTCAGAGTGAACGATGACGGGAATACCGTAGGCCTTGGCGACGGCACGGACGTACTAATGACGTGTTTTTTTTCGTGTTAGCTTTGTGATGTATCTATTTTTTTGTTATGAGGGTACCTGAGCACCAGCGACGGCACCAATGATGGAAGCCTCTTGGTTCTTGTTATCTAAACCCTTACCGGCAAAGTAAGCAGAACCACCTTGAGAGAATTGAATGATGATAGGGGAGTTGATATCACGAGCAGCTTCAAGAGCAGCATTAACGGTACTTTAAAACAGTTAATAACACGGAACAGGAAAAAAAAAACCTGGGGTACCCCACATGATTATATTTTTTTCTTTACCTGGTAGAAGTACAGTTGATAGCAGGAATAGCAAAGTTATTAGCACGAGCGTATTCAAAGAGCTTCAAGAGATTCTTGCCAGTAACGACGCCAGGAGGAACAATATCAAGGAGACCCATTTTAACTCGAGTTTATGAAAATTGAAAAGAAGAAAGAAGAGAAAAGAAGTATGTAAACCTCTTTTTAAAGTTTTTTTTTTTAGAAAAAGTTTACATCATTTCAATATTAACTTTCCGATGGACCTTGCCTGGGAAATAATTGAGGGAAAAGGGTAAAGAGGAAGAGCTTTTTTGTGTGATCCGGATATTTCCGTTTAGTTGCTTATGAAAAATAAAAAAAAAGTCCCGGAGTCAATACTTGCATTAGTCCCTTTGGATCATTTCTGTAAAATTATTAAATCTCGCGTCTTATTGTTTGATTCCAAGTTTAATGCGTTTGACCCATCATTAAACCATACTTTATTATATTTGAGCTCTTCTTCTTTTTTATATAAACTCGGTTGTAGTAAAAGAGAATTTACTGCTTAACTTGTTGGAAGAGAATATCCCGAAAAGCGGGCTGTCAATTTATTTTTAATAAAGTATTCAAAAAGGACCATTATCATGCAAAGAAAGAAACCCTTTCATGAATAAAAGAGAAAAGAGAAAACAGTGTGAATATTACGTATTGATTAGCTTGTTAAGACACTTGTCTGCATTAATTAAATTCCCCTTCTTAAAGGTACCAGGAACAATTAGAGATATTCATGAATGCACTATGATCACATCAAAATTGAACGCGTTCGATGTAATTCTTTCATGACAGACATTGATTACATCACATTTTGAGTGTATCAATAACCAATGTATTTTATACAGCCTCTTTTTGTTTCCTCTCTTTGAATAGAAAGCATCTAGTTTACATAGGCTTATACCGAGTGCAATCTATTTGCATATTTAAAAAAGAGAAAAGAAAGTGCAAATTTGAAAAAGTAAACGATCTCTATAGTTCCCTTCCTTTATTGATAATACATGAGATTATTTAAAAGGATTCTTTAGTTTTACTAATTAAGCTGGCTAATCTGTGTACTGCATTTGGAGTGCTTATTAATAACTGATGGACTCTCAATTTCACTTTTTACATGTAACTGTTGATTCATCGGGATATAACAAAGTGTATATCACGGGAGTTTGAATGACACACAGATTTAGACTTTGACCGTATTAGTAAATCACTGGATCAAGAGGTGAACGCCCAAGCTTCTTTAAACATCTATTACTGCTGTAATTTTAAACGTACAAAAAGATAGTCGTGTTGTTTATTAAGTGTTATTCTTACGCGTACACATGGTACGTGAAAAAAAGGAGGGGGGGGGTAAATCTTCGCTTTTTTATACATGGACAGAATAACGCTAATTCCTAGGCCACTTTTTTTACTAGTAAAAAAGAAGGCTGCCCACACCTATAAAAAGCGTTTTGTTTGTTTGTTCGACTAGAAAAGAGATAGAAAATAGTATGATGTGTTAGTGTTAAATATGATGATGCTATTTTAATGATAATAAAATATTATGCAGTTTTGTCTGCACTGATATATAAAACTAAGTCAACGTTAGATTACACACTATATTATTATCTATCAAACACACATCTTACCATTGTTGCCTCTAATAAATGTATCTCCATATCTGTTCTTTAATCGACCATCAACATATTCTTCTGTATTCTCTAACGCGATGTTCATATAACCATCCAAACAAGCCAATGTTCCTAATCATGCTTTTTATTAATCTATATTTCATTCATCTCCAATAATTACCTTTATAGTCAATACCAGAATTAAGCTTCACTTTAACAGGTTGGCCCAATACGGTGCTTAGAAAGTCAGTAGGTGATCTTGACTTTTGTTGATTCTCCATAAGATTTTATTATAAAGAGAAAAAAAGAAAAAGAAAACGAAAAACCAAGCTGAAGCGTCAGTTTGTAACGAAACAGTCACTTTTTGATACATCAAACATATCAGCTTTTTGTTTTAGTCGGCCAATCTTTCCCCTCCTTTCCCTTTATTTCACATGCACACACTTTCTCATCGACCCTCTCTCTCTCTCTCTTTCTCGTTCTTTGCTTATATAAAAAGTTCGCAAGTCTTTATAGTGTCAATTTGTGAAAAAAGCAACCTATTCTCCATGTTCAACTTCCGCATCAGAGCTTGTCTTTTCCCTCTCCATTTTTCCATTTTTCTTTCTCTCTCTTTAATTTTATGATACCTTCGGTTGTACTAAGATCACCTCAACTTGTGCAAAAAGTGTTGAAGGTACCATGGATGAGCTCATCAATGCTCTCTTTATTCTTATATGATATAAATAGAGCTTCCACGCTGCTGGGGGATATGATGCGCTTGTCTTGCCTGGAGTAAAGCATTACAATGCACAATTACCCTTTAATGACACTTGATTTTTTCTTTTTTCTTTTGATAGCTCAAATTGGTTGATACTAAGGATGGTAGTGTTTCTGCCGAGTTTCAGGTAGAAAAGAAACATTTGGTAAGATTACTTGTTCTATCGAGCCATTTCATCTAATTCCGCCTGTTAGAATCGCTTAGAGTCCGTCCATGGTGGTCTCTTGGCTACAGCAGTAGGTGTTCCGCCTTGTTTTTATTTTCTTTAGTCAGCAGACCCATTGATATCTAATCTATTCAAAGGTAGATATCGGTGGATCGTTAGCGATTGCTTCCAAGGGATTGTATGCTACAGGTGTTAGTACAGATATCAATATCAGTTACATTAGTGGAGCAAAGCTAGGAGAGACCATTACACTCAAGGCTAGAGTGGATAAATTAGGAAAGACATTAGCCTTTACAACTGTAGAATTGTATGCCAAGGATCGCTTAGGTACGATGATTATTTCAGCTTATAGTCTATTAACCAAACAATCATAGTTGCGTTAGGAAGACATAATAAATTTGTGGCCTTGGCATACAAACACCCCGAAAATGAATTAAAGGGCTAAAGTATTCCCCTCACCATTTTAGACATAGTGAATAAAGATTGACAGCTAAAGAACGATTGGTCAGATGAATCCATAAAAGGCTCATAGTCTATGATAACTACTAGTTTACTAAGCAAGCGTGTGTCTATAATAATATGCTTCAATGCAGCCCATTCAATTTATAATTTAAGATCCCGTTTGTGTTCAAGTGACGTGCCGCTCAAAGGAACCTTCACTGTCTTTCTTTTTATATACATTTATTTCATCTTGTATAAAAAGAAACAAGACTTGTAGATTCTGATAATAACTCTGCTACAAATCACTTCTTGACAGCAATTTATTAAACAACCCTTTCAAGATGATGAACAGTATTAATAAAATTTCGCAAGAAATCCTTGCGAAATTACCTCTCTTTAGACTGAAAGGTATACACACACATACAAAAAGAAACAATATATACTAATATTGTTCAAAAGACCTCATTAGAGCAGTAAGGGCTTGCAAGACTGCAGCTGAAGAAAGAGCAGTAATTCAAAAAGAAAGTGCCAACATTAGAACAGCCTTCAAAAGTGAAAATCCTGATACACGCCATACCAATGTTGCAAAATTACTCTATATTCACATGCTCGGCTATCCTGCACACTTTGGTCAAATGGAGTGCTTAAAATTAGTTGCAAGTCCTAAATATGCTGATAAACGACTGGGCTACTTGGGCATTATGCTTCTCATTGACGAAAAGACAGAAGTGTTGACCTTGGTGACAAATAGCTTAAAAAAGTAAATTTCAATAGAAAACACAAACAGGGAAACTAACACCAATATAGTGACTTAAACCACAGCAATATGTTTGTAGTCGGTTTAGCATTATGTACAATGGGAAACATTTCCTCTTCAGAAATGGCTCGTGATTTATGCTCAGAGGTAGAAAAGTTGATGGGAAGCTCAAATACATATATTCGTAAAAAGGTATAAATGACCTACAAACAAAAAAGGAAGAGCTAAAGGTTTACTCTATATATCTTATCAGGCGGCTCTATGTGCCTTACGTATCATTTCTAGAGTACCAGAGTTACATGAAAACTTTTTATCTAAAGCAAAGTCTCTGTTAAATGATCGTAGTCATGGTGTACTTATTACAGGTATCACCTTGGTAACAGAGATATGTCAGCAGAATCCGGAAATAATCCCTACATTCAGAAAGGTACACCCATCTTTTTCATTTGGACACCATACTCACAACAGGCATATAGGCTGTTCCTTTACTTGTTAGACATCTCAAAAACCTTACCAGTGCTGGATTTTCTCCAGAACATGACGTTACAGGTGTTACCGACCCTTTCCTTCAAATCAAGATACTCCGCTTACTACGTATACTCGCTAAAGGTGATCGTGAAGCATCGGAAGCGATGAATGATATTCTTGCCCAGGTTGCAACAAACACGGAAAACACGAAAAATGTGGGCAATTCGATTCTATATGAGACCGTGTTGACTATTATGAATATTGAAAGTGAAGCTGGTTTGCGTGTATTGGCGATCAATATTTTAGGAAAGTTCTTGAGCAATAGAGATAATAACATCAGGTAATTATATACTATTGTATATCAGCATTTCCTTTGATTTACTTGTATTACAGATATGTCGCGTTGGAGACACTAAACAAGACAGTTGGCATAGAAACCCAAGCGGTTCAAAGACATCGTAATATCATTCTTGATTGTCTTCGAGACGGTGATATATCCATCCGTCGTCGTGCTTTGGAATTGAGCTTTGCACTGATCAATGAAGGAAATGTGCGAGTATTGACACGTGAATTACTCGCTTTCTTGGAAGTAGCCGATACGGAATTCAAACAAGGAATGACAACAAAGATTGCACTTGCTGCAGATAGGTTTGCTCCCAATAAGCGCTGGCATATTGATACAATGCTTCGTATGCTTAAATTAGCTGGAAACTATGTTCGTGAAGAAGTCCTTGCTGGCTTTATTAGTCTTATTGCCAGTTCGAGTGATCTGCAGCAATACACCGTCCAGAAGCTGTATGCAGCATTGAAGCAGGACATTTCTCAAGAAGGTTTAGTATTAGCAGGCGTTTGGGTTATTGGTGAATATGGTGATGTACTCGTCAGCAGCGGCGCGTTTGAGGAAGAAGAAGGCGTGGTCATTGAAGTATCTGACAGCTTAGTCATCGGATTGCTCCAATCCATTCTTTTGGGACCCTATGCCAATCAAGTGACACGTGAGTACGTGACAACTGCTCTGATGAAACTGTCATCTCGTCTGTCAGACGCAAGTGCTCAGTCCAAGATCAAAGAATTACTTAATCAGTACACTGTCAGCATGGAGGCTGAAATACAGCAACGTGCTGTTGAATATACCAACTTATTCTCATACGACTCTATTCGACCCGCCATTTTGGAACGTATGCCTGTTCCCGAACCTCGTACTATTATCGCAAACAACTCTACTTCGGACAACACTCATGCTGGACACACCGCGTCTTCTGGCAAGGCTAACGGTCCTTCAGATCAAGACCTACTTTTGGACCTCATGGGTGTTGGAACAAGCGGAGGTGGTGATATAGGTGGTGGTGATAGCTCTGATATTATGGCGCAAAGTCCTACCGCGGCCATGTCGCCTCAGCAACCCAAGACCTCTAATGCAGACTTGCTAGCTGACCTCTTTGGAGGTTCTTCTTCTGTTGCGCCTACTACTACTACTACTACTACAAGTACAACATCGTCAAGTATGAACAATGACTTGATGAATCTTTTGGGAGATAGTCAAGCACAGGCATCAAAGCCTGCACAGCCTCCTGTAGATCCCTTGGAAGCTTTGGGCCAATCCTTCTCAATAACCACATCCTCCGGCCCTGCAAATGATTCTGCTAAAGGCTATGAGGCCTACTCAAAGAATGGACTTACCATCCGTCTTGTGCCCTCTAAAGATCGTACAAATCCAGCTATTATTAATATACAAGCCTTATTCATAAACAATGGACAAGCAACTATCAGTAACCTACAGTTTCAAGCTGCCGTACCCAAGAGCCAACGTTTACAGATGAATACAGCCACGAGCAATATGGTTCAACCTAATGGTACAGAAAAGCAACTAATGCGAGTAAACAATCCACAACAGGTAAGAGCATACAGGTAGCAATCAAACCACGGTAACTAATACTCTTTAAGACAACGGTTAAACTTCGATTACGTATATCTTATGATGTAGCAGGAGAAAGGATAGATGATATTGCACAATATGGGCCATTCCCTGAAGGTGCATTCTAAATGACATAAAAAAAAGGACAGACTAATGATATATATTGTACTTTTGTGCTATTAAATATTTTGTATTTACAACATGCGCTTTGTTCTGTGTAATGGTTTATTGAAGATGACGTCTAATACACTTGGGCCATAGTGTTGTTAATTGTATTCATCTTTTAGAAATGCTTTCTTTATTCAATAAATTGAGTATAGTCCACATCAAAGATCTATTTGATGTAGAGAAAAAGTTCTAATGGTACAAACGAATACACATTTGAAATAAATTATACATCACTCTTGCTTTTTCTTCCACTCAACAAAGTCATCAAACAGAACTGGCCCTAAAATGTGTTGAATTATTTGTCATATTCTTTTCCTTCTTACTTACAATAAGAAACAGGATCATATCCTGATAGATCTTCAGGTATATTCTTGCCAAACTCCAATAGGCTCCTCCATTGATCCTTATTGATGACCTTTACTGGCTTTTTTTCCTTTATGTGTAGCAGAGAGTCAAAATAAAGGAATGATGAGCGAATGAACTTACCTGAAGGAACTGGATAAATGACTTGACAATTGGATATTTATTTACCAACAACACTTGCCAAAGAGCAATAGCAACCTATTAAGCTGATGAGCTGAATGTCATTCATAGAAATAATGTACAAACCTCCACATCCATACTCTTTTGATTCTCTGATTTTGCATAAGGATAACAAAAATTATATAATCCTTCAAACTCCTTATCATGCTTCTCAATACATTGCTCTGCTGTTGATAGTGCCACTTTTAGTTTACTTTCATTTTCAACGCTGTCATAAAACAGTATGAGTGTTATGACGTTATTGAATAAAGGCCTTACTTTAATGCTTTCATTCCATGTTGCCATTCATTCTTGGTAATATATCCCATTCTACTACAATTCATTTTCCAGGCAATGATCAAAGGAGTGATCTATAAAGAGAGAGAGAGAGGGAGAGAGAGAGAGAGAAAAAGAGAGATCAATTCTGTTATTCTATTTCCAATCTATCTCCTTTATTACACTTTCAAGAGATACGCCAATATCTGAAAAGAAGGCTTGACAACCATCAGGACCCATTATATCTGAATTATCTGAATCCTTGTATTTATCATACCACAACTGACAATGTCTATCAAATATTTTCTGATAATGCGCGTCAGTTGGTACGCGTTGTTTATTATTTTTTTCTAAATTTGTATTTCCGTTTATTTGAGATACCTGCTCTTTACTATTTTTATATATGTGTGTGAGTGGAATGAAGAGTAAATGTAGACTATATTCATTACCTTGTCTTGGGTGCTTTATTAATATATCTTTGCTTTCTTGGTATTAGTTGAGCTGGCTCTGTGATTGTCTTGCGTTTTGGCATATTCAATAAAATAACAAAAAAAGGAAAAAGGAAAAAAAAAAGTGTTTATGCCTCTCTCTCTCTCTTTCTCTCTCTTTGTACAGTTTCCTTAAAGTCACAGAAAAAAAAAAAAAAAAAATGCACTGTGCATAAGGTTCATGTGCCCTGTTAAAGCCACTGTAAGGGTTTATAAATATATCATGGTAAACTTTCTTTTATAATAATAATAAACAAAGAACAAGTTGATATTACATTATGTATTATTAAAAGAATTAATAGGAAAAGAGGGGGGGAATTAATATGTTATACAAATGGTACCACTACTACTACAACTACGAAGTAACTGAATGCAATAAAATAAAATGATGAAGTATGCTACTGTCAAGTCTCTTTCTTTTTATCTACTTTTCATCTTTGCTTCTTCTCTAGTCTTCATTACTTGATGGTATTCTGTATTCAAAAGCTTATCCCAAAATGTAAAAAAGGGTTGAGCAAAATTGGTCTTGATTCCGTGAGGTTGATGATGAATGTCATGGCTAATAAATTATAAGAAAACTCTTTTCTCTCTATTTCTCTCTCTTTATAAACACTTACTAAACCACATTATTTCCAAAACAGACTGTCAAGGGGTCCCAAGGGAAACAATAACCACAGTGATCATTTACTATAGACATCATTAATATGATTCACACTTTTATATTCTATTCTTACCTGTTTTCAATGTGGAAAAGGTGAAAAAGTACATGCCAAGACGAGGAGACATACCAGTGAGTTCAAATGCAAGGGCAGCACCACAGCTATCTAATAAAAAGCCTTCAAGAGGATGATTATAGAGTGCCCCAAATGCATAAGGCACATAGAGTCGATGGTGATGTGAGTGCATATACTTGTACATAAAAGTATAAGTGTGTGCCATACGATGAAGAACGTATTGGTGTGTATCAACAATGAACCTATATACTAAATTAATACATAGATGCCATATAATCTATATGTATAATCTTACATGGCAATAAAGAACTGAAGGGAAGGTACGATATAGTTTTGAATGAATATAGCAATCTGATATGCCATTATATAGCACTCTTCTATTGGTAATCCCATCCATTTCATCATCAGAGGGGTCATATAGTTTGTGTATCTTGTAATAGCCTGTTCATATTTTAACTGATCTGCGGCATGGTCAACTCCTTTGAAAAGGGCAATTCCAAGAATAATTTGTACCAAGTGTTGAAGTGCAACCATAACCAAGACCTTTTTGAATGAAACTCTATTTCTGTTTTGACGATCCTCTGGTGAGTGGATTCTATATTGTTCAAAAAAAGGAATCTTCAACTTCATCAAGATTTCATAAAAAGTAGAAACAACCCAGTAGACAGTAATAGGAACCCATATAGCCATCACTTCATCATCCCATAAGTCTAAGGATAACGTATCCGGTTTAATATTGTCCTGTTGAAGAGTTGAATTCATATAGAAAAGTTGAACAGGAAAGAGAGAGAAAAAAAAAAAAAAAAAAAAGTGGTGCTGAGTCCCTTTTTTTAGTTATTCATATTCAGTCCACCAACCAAAAATCATAGACGTCTATAAAAAAGTAGAAACATCCGATCAAAGGGCCACGATTAATTTACTCTACTTTGTTTTAAACTTTACCAGATAAATAAGAGGATTTCTAAGGGGAAATTAATAATAGGGGATAAGCAAAGATATAGAGTGATAGTGATTTTATCATTCGATAAAATCAACCTGTTTAACTTTTATAAAGAAAAATATAATAACCACGGTACTACACACAGCCAATTTGATAAAGAGATCTCTTTTAATAAGCAAAAGGTATTATTGCTAATCCGTTGCTTAAATTCAGGAAAGCCTAGAATAAATGATTTTCCGAGGAAATTCTCAGCTCTATCTTTTACAATATTAAAGGACAGCAATGAATTATGCTTAAAACATAAATGTTTAATTGATTAGATATAAACAGGATTCTTGATAAAAGGCATATGATCTCCAAGAATGTTTGTCTAGGGGGAGATACCAACAAGCGCAGATGTAATACCGACATTTCATTATGCCTTATTTATTTATATTTTACAGATTATAAATTTTTAAACATTTAAGGCAACCAAAAATTTCAAAACTATAAATTTTGATGAAATTTTTATGATAAAACTATACTTGATCAGAGTAAAAATCATTAATAAATGAGCGTGTGTATACATATGCTTTGTAGACAACGCCCATAGCTGTTATTCCTTATCAAATGCAGTAGATCCAGTGTTACGCAAAACATATGCACAAGGTCATCCATTTTTACCAAACGTTCAGCCATCTCCTTTTTTCTCTCACTTCTTTATTCTTTAAATGCCTTCAATTATACATCTACCAAGAGAAATACTCGTATCCATCATTAAGTCATTATCCAAAACTGATCAATTTACATGTCAACGGGTTTGCAAGAGCTGGTTAGAAGTTGCAAGGCGTTTTTGTTATGAAGAAGTCGCTGTTGATAATACAAATACTGTAGTTCTTTTGCGTTGCTTTGACGCATCCAAGCAGTCGACGCATCCTGTTTTCCTATATACCAAGTCCTTGGATATCGAGTGTTGCACATGCCCCAATCATGAGCATAACCTGACCTATGAGGAATTCGGAAGACTGATCCAGTACTGCACTCGACTCGAAAAGCTCTCTATGACACTCTACTCGATTTATTGGAAATATCTATCAAACATGAAGGAAATTCGTCTCGACCGTATTCAGACCCTGATCTATCCTGGGCCATACAGAGGAAGAATAGCAGAGGCCGCAGACAGCTATTACGGCTCTCTTTACCTCTTTCGTGCTCAACTTCACACACTGGTGATTCATTGCTCATGCGATAGCTGGATACAACAGTCCTTTGGTCATTTACTAAACTACCTGTCTTTGTTTCCAAATTTGAAGCATCTGAACATCTCGGCAGGAAGTCAAAAAACGATGATCTATCTCCATGATCTGTTACAGGCATGTCCGACTTTGACAAAACTCTGTTTTGAGCTCGATCATCCGTTCTATGCACCCAATGCGACTCATGATGAACTGACGAGCTACCCGACATTGAAAGAGCTTAATATTTATTTACCCAAATTCTGCATGTCCTCACTAACCTACATCATCCAACGGTTTACTGGTCTAAGAAAGCTGGTCCTAAGAATCTACCATGGAAAGTCGCATATTTGGACAAAGTCAATGACCGAATATCTCCAGAGAGTGCTGATTCCTTTCCTTCAACAATCATTAATAGAATACTCGGTCAAACTGGACGTAGAGGGTCCTAATGACCCTATAGAAGAAACAATCCAAACGTGTTGGTTCGTGCAGGATACGGAAGCAGAGTTTGATATTTCCGAGTCAAGCTATGAACGAACTCAATTGGAACTTATCAAGGACAATGGCGGTAATCACAAGCTTTATTATATAGCAACATGGAAACCAACCCGGGATTCAGTATCTCCTTGTATTCGTTACATGAAAAACATTGGAAGCAAGTTATCAAAATTGACTATAGGCAATTATTCTTTCAGCAGCCATTCTCCTGATCTTGATACCATCCTTCAGTCTTGTCCTTTCATTCACAGCTTAACTCTAGAAGGCCTAGGACCTAAATTCCATAAAAAGATTACCCCTAGGAAGAGTGGACCACAGCATCATTCTCTATCAACAATCGAGTTGAATCAAACACGATTATTAAAGGCCAAAGTAATTCTTGAATTACTCTACGTAAAGGCTCCTCATATCAAAAAGATGGTCATCGCAAACTCTCAACTTGCAGACTATGAGGAGACAGTTGCGTTACAGAACTGTGGTGGTAACAGAATTGAATTAATATTGAACAATGTGTACCAATCATTTTAAAAAGACTTGGTAACAAGGAACAAGTTTTGTTTATTGAAAGACGCAACACATTATTTATTTATTGAATTAAAAGAAAAATGATAATAAAAAAAGAGAGTGGAAAATAAAGAAAAGGTTGTAACGTAAGCGTGCGTCAAGCTGAGTTATTAACGTACAAGAAATATGTGTGAGAGAAAGAGGAAGGGAGATATTGTACATATATTGCTTTGTATTGTGCGTGTGTGTGCGTGTGTGTGTGTGCGTAAAAGAGATTGTTACTGATATGAGTATGTTTGTATGTGTATATATTGAGATCACTGTTTTACATAATTATGGGTTTGGAGGAAAATTAGAAAATGAAGTCATCAAGGGATGAAAGCCAAGAGAATAGCCCAAGAGACCAGCGTTGTTATATTGCTTGGACTGTTGCTGTCTATTTAGTTTTCCTTGGATACGTTTGCAATAAGATGTATTTCGAATACAAGACAGTAAAGGACGAACGCATTCGGCTAATTGTTGATGCTGTTTATCATCAGCATAGTCAAGCGCGGTTTGAACTACGTAATTTGCATAAGAGTCCTTTAATAATCTTTCAAGTTGGTCTTGGTTCATCATTTCTTGAATTAAGTCATGGCGAGTGTTGTCCTCAGCAACACGGATACACTGAAGCATTTTGATTAACAAACAAACAATCAAAAAGATTATAAATGTATATACCTTTTCCATCACATTGGAACTATATTTCTGTACAGATAACCTGCTAAGGTGTCCAATGAACTGACGAATCAGCTGATCGGAAAAGCTGGCATCACCCAACTCTAGTACATATTGGACGACATAGTTACCATAAGGATCCTGTACTAATGTTAGAGCATGAGCAATAATCTCATTGACTAGTTGTTTCTATATACACATAAAATAAATAAACACAACTTATGAATAGATTATTATTCGCTTACTGTCTGATGAATAGCAGAGAAGTCGATGCATCTTTGCAATACACAGCAACCATGTCTATGAGTGGCTACTTCCACGCAATTTTGACTGACAGCGTCATAAATAAATTGTTTATCCTTGCTCGTAAATCGATGCAAACATTTCTGAATAACATGGTTTCCATTGATATCCTTGATCAACATAACCACAATAGGTGATAATGCTCTAACAGTTTCTTGGATCTATACATGATTATTAAGTTTAAGGAGCTTATTGTCATGTAAATTAAAAAAAAAAAAAAGATGACTCCTTACCTGTTCATCCAAACTGATGAGTTCAATCATTCTTTGCACTGCTCGTGTACCGTGCATATTCAATGAGATATCTTGAATTGATTTTGATACTTGTTCAACAAGCATAGTTCTTTGAATATCTGTACAGTGCTCTAACATCTTTTGACACAAGTAATTTCCAAAGGGGTCTATATATATATAAAAAAAAAAAGGAGATGAGAAAGTGGGAATCCTTTTGCATATTTTTGCTTTACTGGTCATCAGTTCAACAAAATGAGGAAACACTTGGGCAAATATGATCTCTCTTTGCTCAAAGTCTTGTTCTTCTAGTTTCTTTTGCAGGAATCGACAACCATATTGATCTTTACAGAGTAAATAAAAGTCTTCCTTCATATCTTCTAAACACATGGATGCAAATTTTTCTTCAATGATACTATTTGAGCTTGCTCTTCTTTGCACTACTCCTTGCCCCAGGTGCGTAATCGAATTCTTTCTAGAACCCGTGGGAGAAGGAGGACGACTGCTAGTAGGTCTCATGAAGTGAGGAGCCAGTAAGCTATTCGATGTTGTCGTTGAAGATGATGTGGTAGTAGAAGAAGAATGATTTGAGGCGTAGTCTACATTCAACATGCTGTACTTTAACAAAGGTGCTCTTGTAGTACCTGAATCTAAGCTTCCAATTCGCCTTGAAGCTGTAAAGTCAGGGTTGGAGTAAGAGGGCGTCAATCGGTTGATGGATGATGCTGTGGTAGATGATTTGCTGAATATATCTAGCCTTTTCAAAGTATCCATAGAATATTTTCGCATAAAGGGAGCATCATTCGTTTCTTGTGGATATTGCATATCATTCCAGTAAGGAGAAGAATAAGCATGATAACTTTGCTGAGCGTATGTAGTATTCTGACATAGAATGAGTAAGATGAATGACTGTAAATAGATACACTTACAAGATTAGGATAACTTTCACGTCTAATCAATTGACGAGTTACTTCATCATGTTGTAGTGGGTGTCGCATTAATATGTCTGGTGTTGTACTACGGCCTTTTTTTTTGTTATGTAAACAAAGAGATTCTTTTTACATGTAAATATTTACCTGTGTTATTTCTTAAGAGATGAATATCTGATAATTGAGGAGTAAATGCTGTGTTCTCGGGGAATAATGGACTGCCTATCGATCTCCTATTTTTAAAATGATGTTAATGCTTGTATATTTGACAACTGTTTCTCCTTATATAATACATACGTATCGAGCATAGCGTGGTCCTGTATAGTCAAGCTATTTAATGTTGCAATTTGATTATCAAGGTCTTGATCCAGCATACTTTTAAAATGAATATCTTCGTGGGTGCATTTATCACAATTGCTTGATGACGTTTTCATTGTTATGCCGTTGTTGTGTTATTTTACCTTTTTTTTTTCTCTCTTTTTGTGTATTATTATTGTATTCGCGCAAAGAAAGAGAAAAGGAGAGAATAATTAAAGAAAGAGAGAGAGAAAAAAGAAAGAGAGAAAGAAAGAAAAAGAAAGAAAAAGGTTGGGTTATTTTTTATATCCAAATACATACACACACCTACATTTATATATACACACACATATATACACACATTTATGATTTAAGGGGTTAATAACAAAATGCATACAAAATGCGGACATCAAATAGAGTGGAATTTATTCAGCAAAAAAGAATACTTATCTCCCCCCCTTCTCCTTGTTTATTTTTCTCTGCAAAATAACAAGAAAGAGAGAGAGAGAAAGAGAGAGAAAGAATATATGTTTCTCCCTTACTAAACATGAATCGACATGTGTATGTATTTGTAATGTTACAAAGATAGATAAATTCATATTTGTATTAAAAGCTACAGCATTCTTTTATTTTACTTTTGACAAATAACATACCAAAAATGGGTTTGTTTATTGTTTCTGCCCAATCGTATCATTAAGGAGAATAAAAAAGAGAGACTATATATAACTCTTTAGGGGATGAGAAAGGGAAACAAAAGGGAGGTGGATGAAGAACAGTAAAAAAAAAAGAAAGTAAAAAGGTAAGAAGGGGAGAAAGAGGAGAAAGGGAAATTGAAGGGGGGGAAGAGACACTAGAAAGACAGAATTCAACAAGTATGTCTCAAGTTGAATAAAGAAGAACCTTCAACGCGTAGTATATATGTATAGAGCTCTTGCTATTATTAGGCGAAATTTTATTACTGGCTAGATGTATGTGGTTAAACATGAAATATTGACTAAAGCTTAAAGAGACAACTATCATCTTTTTAATACAAATTACATACAAAAAAGATCGACAAACAATCATATTAAAAAGGGAAAGCAGCCGCTTTATTATCTCGTTCACAATCATTCTGTAGATCCAAGATTACTAAATAACCTCCCTTTATGTAACATACACACAATTTCAAGCAAGGTACAATTGACCGTTAGTCATATACAATAGTGCATTACTGCTATCAATATACTTTATCTTAACAATATCAAACAGAATATGCTTCAACGTATTGTAATATCACTAATAGCAAAGGTCTATTGATAGTAATGTACCTTCTAGCTATTGTAAGTGATCATTTACAACTTGGCTTAAATATATACTAGTGGAACAGATAGTCCAAGACTAACCTTTACGGCCAATTATCGGCTTATGGCTACATTGGCTGGTTTTACATTTTACATATATGTAAAGCTTGAGCGGCTTGTACAATCTTTTCCAGAGCTGTGGATTCATAAAGTAGAAACAGACAGTGTTTGTCTCTCAGCTCGCTCTTTCTTTGTTGAATAGCAAGTTTCATGAGCTACAGGTGATCAAATACACAACAAACGATGCTTTTATTGACAATCTATCATATAATTTCAAGTAATATACAGCCGTCATAATCTACTATCCTTGGTTCCCTTGGCAACACTGGCTTTGTGAGACACTGTCTAATACCATTGTTCACACTTCCTGTTGCTCTTTCTCTCTCTCTCTCTTTCGTAAGAGCGTTTGTTATTATTATCATGAGTTTAATATATGGTCTTATTGTTTTATATGACAAGGTATTTATTAAGTACCTCGTTGTTTCACTAATAATAATAACAGTAGAGTAACACTTTTTATCTTTTTTCGTATTATTGTTATTATTGCAGCCTTTTTAATTAAGTCAATTACGTCTTTATAAAATAAAGAACAATAAATGTGTGAATATAAAAGTGAAATAATAGTAAAACCTATTTCACAATGCTAATAAAATCAACTGACTCACTAATATCACTTGTTTTTTCTATGTAACATTAATACTATAATACTATTATTATTATTATTATTATTCAAAGAGAGAGAGAGAGAGATAATAAGGAGTAATGAAAGAGAAGAGGAGAAGATGGTCATTTTTCAATTTAGCATGTCGCATTAAACTGTATTTTTAAGTAAGACAGCTTAAATTTTCATTGGTAAATAGGCTCATCTTTTCCTAAAACAGGAAAACGCATTTTCTTTTTTTTTTTTGGGCTCTATTCTTTTTCATTTTCTTTCTTTCTTTCTTGTAAACAGACACACAATAAAATAAAAAAATAAGAACACATGTCCTCCCGTTGCTTAGATACCAGGACAAGTTCGTTCATCTATACACCGTCTTCTTCCAACAACCAATCACCACAGCAAGAGCCAAACGACTATTATTTTAGAAGCAGTGATACAGTGGTGGTTGATGTCGAGAATAAACGTAGGACATCCTCATCAGGTGATATGGTTCGACCTATGAAAGAACAACCTTGCTTAAAGAGCCACTCGTTTCCCTTAAAGACTCACTTAGTGAGCCATAACAGTAACAACAATACGGCCGTGTCTACAACAACAACAACAACAACAACAACAACTGCTGCGACATTACCGACACCAACAAAACTTGGAAGATACAAACAAAATAAGCTTTACAGAAAAGAAAAATTAAAAGAAGCAAAAAACGACTACGAAGACAGGATTGAAGAGTATTTTAAGCAATTGACCGTTGGTTGTCAACAAAGAGATTGTCGAAACAAGTTTTGTGCATCAGGTCGAGGTAAATACAATATTAAAAAAGGAAACTATAGTCGCAGACCACTAAAATAGAAACCATAAAGGTGGTATACTTAATTTACAACCTCAAGCAGCCTTCATTATGGCAATCCAACTTGCATCTATGCCAGAATCAAGGCTGTGCACGACAACTAAACAGTCAACAAAGAAAAAGATATCACTTCCAGAAAAAAATACCACAAGACAACAGGATAAACATGCACCCAAGTCATTCTTACAGTCTCTTTTCAGCTCTACATCGTTTTCAAATCTATTAGAAAACAATAAAAAGGGCAGCAAAAGGACAAAAGCATCGTTAGCACCCAAGAAGCACTGGGCAACAGATTTTTGGGAGCTTTTTAGTTATTCTAAAAAGATTGAACAACAACAAGAAGAGCAAGACGCTATCGATGCCGAGTCAAGTGAAGATGATGAAAGTTATTATCAAATCGACAGTGATCGTAGCAGCTTATCGTCTAATGATTGCTTCACTATCAACAGTAGCATTAATAATCGAGGCATGCTTCTTGATATCACACCTATATCCGTACAATTAGACACAGCCACTCAATATTTACACCAGTACATCGTCGCACGTACCATCACCGAACAGCAAATGGAAAAATGGTGCCGCTCCGTCTTCCAAAGCTGGGAAGCGATTGGTGAAAGTTTTCTTTCTTTAACCGCTTTTACTGATATATGCAGTCTTCATCGAGTGCCATTGATCGATTTAGATGATCTCAATCAATTCTTTCAATTGGTCATTTATCAAGATAACCCAAAAGCTAAAAATCCTAGGCAATTACGCCTTATGGAATCTATCTCAGACAGTCTAGAGACACTACTTGATCGTATCCTCTTGAATGTGGGTGCTTTGGACGAAATTGAAGCTTTGGAGGACATAGAAGGCGATCATGTGCGTATCATGGTCGAGTGGTGTCGCTCGCTGATGGCCGTCTTGGAATGGATCTTTTGCTGGAATAAAGGGCCTGTGGAGGCATTTACGAGCCATGTCATGCTGATGCAGAAATACATTCAAGTCTTGAGCAAGATAGCCCGAAACAAGCGATCAGTATTACGAGACATGATGCAAAACATGTTTTCTAATCTGGACCCTGCTCGAATGACATGGATGGTGCAAGATTTACATCAATATCTATCTGATCATTTTCATACGGGTCCGTATAAACATGGATCGGAAGACACGGTTGTAATGACATTGAAGTGTTTAGAGCTCATGTGTAAGTCAATAGTATTCTATACAAAACAAATGTATTCACATGGGTTTATAGACCAAGCTAATATGAAGGCGCCTAGCCATCCTATTGTGTCGCCTGATGTATTTTATAATCTAGCCATTGCCAAGAAACTGAACATCAAGAATGAATACCGCATTTGGAAACGAGTTTTACTGCACGGTGAAGGAAGGCATCTGTTCTCTCGAGAAGGCGGAAGTCATCAGCGTCGCTCACGGCTATTCATGACCACGTCTTCTATCTTATTACCTTATCCGTTAGAAAACGAATACCAATTCTCTTGGTTTGCTTATCCCTTCTTACTGCCCCCTTCTATTAAGCGCAAGATTGTTCTCATGGATGCCATGTCTCAGATGTCATTGGAATATGAAGATGCTTGTGTGAATCATACCCTTGTTGTCCACGCACAGAAGCTTCTTTCAGAAGCACCGAGTATACTCAAGGATCTTGAAACAAACCTACGAAGCGCTACTTGTCCTTACTTGCTTCTCGAAATTCGTCGAGAGTCCTTTGTTGAAGACACGCTCCAACAAGTATCGCGCAAATGGAGCGATTTGAAGAAACCCCTGAAAATCAAGTTTGTCGAAGGCGGTGAAGAAGGGATGGATCAAGGAGGTGTTCAAAAGGAATTCTTTGGCGTGCTCTTTGAAAAACTTATCTCTCCCGAGCTTGGTCTCTTTTGCCAGGACGAATCCACTCGACTGTGCTGGATACGGCCAGTGGTTAACCCAGACATTCGCATGTATGAGCTCGTAGGTGTCATGATGGGTCTATCGATCTATAATGGTGTCATGATGAATTTGCAGTTCCCAAGGGTGTTTTGGAAAGTGCTCGTGATGCCAAGTGAAGCCTTGGTGGATGCCTTGGCTGAACGTCAACAACAGTTATTTACTCTTGAGGACCTTGAAGAAGGCTGGCCTACTTTGGGACAAGGGTTACGACAGTTACTCGAGTGGCAAGATGGCGATGTCGAAGACATTTTTTGCCGAGACTATGAGATATCATATGAAGTCTTTGGTCGTGGCGTCATCACTCAATCACTCATGCGTCATCCAGATGATCCAGTGGTGCCCGTGACGAATGCGAATAGAGAAGCCTATGTGAAGGATTATTGCACATATTTTATGTACACTGCGCAAAGAGAACAAATACTGGCATTACGTCGTGGCATGTGGAGCGTGATAGGAAGTCGAGCACTTTATCTCTGTACAGCAGAGGAATTAGAGATGGTCGCCTGTGGCCAGCGACAAGGACCCGATGCGATTGAACTCAACATGTCTGAACTGGAGGCTGTTGCTGAATATGACGAATATACGGCAGATCACCCAACCATCAGGCAGTTTTGGTCTGTGGTTCATCATGATCTTACTGCTGAGCAAAAGAGACAACTGCTCTTATTTGTGACAGCAAGTGATCGAGTGCCTGTTGGCGGACTAAAAGAATTGACATTCTATATCCAAAGAAATGGTCCTGATAGTGATAGGTACGTGTATAATCATAGTCTTTAAACATCATCTCTAATATTCAATAGATTACCTACTGCACTTACATGCTTCAGTAGACTTTTGTTACCAGAGTATTCTTGTCGATCAAAATTACGAGATAGACTGATTACTGCTATTGAAAACACCAAAGGATTTGGTCTTGTATAGTTTTATATATGTGTATGTGTGTGTTTTCTTGTACAAATTCTCTTTTTGCTCTAATAATTTAAAGGGCATCCCCCACTGTTACCCCCATTCCATTATGGATGTATGAATAATAAAGAGAAATCGTTTTATTATATAAAATATCTTAGCGGAAATCAGCAGCTTTGCCAGTCTAATGATAAAAAGGGAAGGGTGAGTTGATTTACCATTGAATATATATTAAACTTACGGTCAATAAGCCAACGATAAGTCCAAAGAGACCAAGAACGGAACCAAAGATTTCAACGACCAAGACCTTGACAAACAGTTCTGGGTTCTGTGCATCAGCCAAGGCGGCGCTTGATCCTGTTACGCCTACAGAAAGACCACATAGCAGGTTACAGACACCAACGGTTAAACCACCCCAAAAGATAGCATGACCTAATATATAAATAAGTTTGTTTCTTTTTTTTTTTTTTTTTTTTTTACCAGTGAAATAGTTGGAAGTAGAGTATAATCTCTCGGCAGGTACATCGCTTAATTTAGCAGAATAAACAATAGCCATAATGACACCATAAATGGCGACAACTTCACAGAAAATAATGGAAATCAAGTTTCGAGATTGAATACGAGGTGTCTTGACTGCACCACCTAAAAGCGCTGAACCTGTAACAAAGATACCCCTTTATAATAGAAAACGAGACGCGCGTAAGATATACTTGTATATTACATATATAATATTTACCAAGCTGCGCCAGTGACAGAAAGACCGATACAGAGACCCATACCGGTCATGGCCCAAGCATAAGGGGAAGTTTCTTGAAGTAATTTACCGACATTGAATTGTTCACCTGAGCCTGTGAAGAGCATATAAAGCCCAACAATAGTAAGAAAAGAAACTGTAGTCAAGGCCCAAGAGCTGTAGGGACCTAAGTAAACCGACATTTTTGTTGTTGTTGTTGTTGTTGTAAAACGGGGTATTTGTAAAGATATTAAAAAGAGAGAGAAAGGTTTTGAAACACATACAAAAAATTAAAAAAACGATGATTAGGAGTTTAAAGTTTGTGAGTGGTGAAGTAGACAGCATTTTGTTAGATTAAGAATGAACTTGATAAAAGGTAGCTGAAGACGTAGAAGGCGTGCTACCGTATTTTGGTATAAATGTACTGCTATTATTGCTCTTTTGGGTATGAAGGCTAGCTCTATGACGACCAAAATATCCACTATTTGTACTTGGTCCTTCATGGTTACTATGGTGACCAAGCCAGTAGTTGTGGTTACTTTGTTTGAGTAAAGTCAAATATCTCTCTTCTTCACGTATCTGGCGTTCTACTATTATATCAAGCACTATGGATAGCACGAGGATGGTAGACTACAGGATGGTAAGTTTAAATAATCATTTTATAAGGTATTACCTGAAGAATGAGTAGAAATATGAGGATGAGAATGATCCATTGATGCCATCTCTTTATGAGTGATATGATGGAATATTTGCATCCTATATTTGTATTGAGTGAAAGAGAACAGTTTGCAGGTAAGGCACGATCTGTGATAGATTGATATCCACAGCAATGTAGTCTGACAACAATAATAAATGATCAATATCATGACTTTTTTTTTTTTTTTCTCTTGTTAAACTTACAATTGTTCTGTATTCATAATAAATTGAGGATCATGCTCAATGAAGAAATCCCACAGTATACTTGCATAAGGGTCAAGCTGTATAAAATATATTTTGATATCAACTGAGTTCTATTTCTTGTATGCTTAAACTTTACTACTATCAAAATGACTTACTATTTGTGATCTATAGTTGTATACAATCGAAATGATTACTATTTAAAAAACATTAGATGAATATAAATATAATAGTAATAATAATATACCTAATTCAAATACGAGTATAATAGCATGAAGACCATTATATGTATTTAAAAATCCTGTATGCTCAAGTTGTGCCCCAAACAATCCAATGAAACTTGTGATTGTCATCATTCCGCCCAAAACCAAGAAAAATAGAGATATTGTTAGACTTATTGTTGAATTGATGTGATAGGCGCCTTAAAATAAATAAATAAATAAATAATCCAAGGTTCTCTCATTTTCTATTTTCTACCGATTGATATAATAAAGAGTCCAATAAACTTGTATAAAAAGTGAATATGAATAAGTTAATGGTGAACATTGACTTTACCATTATAAACGAATGAAATGTTGACATGTACCGTCTCAATGTCTTTCCTTGTGAGCGTATATACAACATCCTTTCCTCCATTTCAAAATGTTGAACTTTTAAAAAATAAAAGAAATTATTCCAAGAAAAAAAAAAAGAGAAAAATTATAAAAAAACCACATGAAACGGTTTAAATACATGACATGGATTACATTAATTATTTTAGGTTCTTGTGCTCTCTCTCTCTCTCTCTCTCTCTCTTTCTATGTCATTCAGGCGATCAAAAAGGGTGATATCATTCCTCTTTATGTATCATCACTTGGCTAGTTTTCTTTATATAAAAAAAAAGCATTGGACAAAAATAATAGACTCGGCATAAATTATGCCAAGCCAACCTTTCTTTGATATTACAACTGACAGAGAGGAGAGGAACAATGCTTTATGATTACATTGGATCACAAATTGAAAACCAGAAATAAAAAAAGAGGCATTTAGTCTTTAATGTGGATAGCAAATCCTGTCTTCTTATGAAGCATCTGCGGCAATCTTACAATTAAATGGGGTAAACTGCGCATCTGTTTATACCTTTTAATAATGAAATCCGATTTTATTGTAAAAGGGTCACACAGTAATCCTACATGATCCTGTCATGTGTCTCATTTTCTTTTTTCTGTCCCTGAATGTGATGAATGAGCAGCTTTACTAAGCATTCCTCAACATAAATAATATTTTATTTTAAATAGATTATAGATAGCCATTGACTTTGAGCGTCTTTTTACCATAAACATATGTATTCACTGTCACTGCTCCAAGTAAGGCAAGTGGCAATGGCTTACGAGACAATATGGCCTTTTTAGCATGCAAAAATGCCCATGATAAACCCCAAGCTAAAACCAGAAAAATGAATTGGGTCGACCTATACATGTATAGTTTTATGTTACCTGTTGCAATACCAGAACCATTGTCACTGTCGCCCGTATTCACTACATATCTAATACATATATCAAACTCATGATCAAAACTGTCTTCTCTTTCACCTTACCCTGCACCAGCAAAAATGGCTGAAAAGGCAATTGAAACGATGGGATGTGGTAAACCAGGTGCGTTACGAAAGGATGCAGGTACGGTAGCCAAATCTAACAAGCTATCAGTATTATATTATCGTTTGGATCATTTATATTACTAAAAGCAGATAGTGCCCACACAGGATAGGGAGACTCTGATTGTTTATCAATACGTTCAAAAAGATTATCTGTCATAGTGCTCAAGTATTGACTTTTCTCGGAAAAAATAAAGGATATATCAACCCCTCATAAAAAAAACTTGCTTAGAACTTTGAATAACCGTCACAGTTGAAAGGATCCTTCCCTTCAATGGTATCGTCAGTGTCAATACAAGACAAGTCTAGAGAAAGAAAGAAAAAAAAAAGATGCACTTTTCGAATGTATTTTGCTTCATTGTTTTTAATATTATTGAAACAATAATAGTAATATGCTTCAAAGCGCATCATTTATATATATTTTATATATAAAGCCCCTTTTATTGGTATGAATGAATCCTACTACAATGGACATTATGCGTGTTTTCTCATAGACTATACATGTCTCTTTTTAAAAAACGAAGGGGAGCATGGGTTATATTTTACAAGAAAAGGATAAGTTTATGTTTGCACTATTGACGTGACTTTTCTCTCTTTCTTCCTTTCTTTATTTCCCACATGTCTAATTATGAATGCAGTTTACAAGGACTTATCATTGGACATCAACAAAAGGATAAACTCATTGAACGACTAGAAGGAATATGTGGAAATAGCTCAATAGTTGATTTGTTTGAACATGAAATCATATTTACACCTTCTGGTAATTAATAAGTCAATAAATCAAACTCTAAATTAACCTTGTCTCCCCTTCTAGTGCAGACACCAGTAGGACCAGCGCGTAATGACGACGTTGTATTGCGAGTTCAATCGAGAATTTCAACAGAAAAAGATGTGAGTTTTCGTTTTAGACAATGGCATCTCTGCATGCAAGGTAATCCGGAACCACAGCGTGCTCGAACAGTCACAGTAAGACCCATCGCACGCGTTCAACTCTCTGGTGATATGTTTAGGTTTATGAAGGCTCTTGGTTACAGGTAAATATAGTGAAAAAACGCATGTGTTTGTATGATAATAACAATTATAAAGTTATTCGTTTGAAATCGTCAGAAAAGGATACTTGATTGCGTATGATAATGTATTAAAGATAACCTTGACAAGACTATACAAAGTAAGCAAGAATTAAAGTCATGTAATATGTACTCACTTGGACTCTAGTTGAAAACCAAATTAGATGTGACATCAGCAGTACCCTTTGGTCAAGAGGATATGTGGATTGTAGAAATAACGACATTGCCTGTACCACAAGAACAAGTCAATCAGATGGCAGAGCATTTAAACAAGTTCAAGGTGTTACTAACAGGGTATTATTGATGATATAAACGGGTATTACACATACTCACACTCTTTCATAGAATTGTGGATCTTGAATATGTTGATACCAGAGCATTACAAAATAAAGTTCATTATACTACATAATATATGTATTTCTATATGTAAAAATAGGGGTTTCTTTTATTATAAGTATGATGTATACATGGAAAATATTGACAAAAAAAAAAAGAATGATACAATGTGAAAAAAAAATTAGGCGGTTTCCTTGACAGGTTCCATATCAGTCAAATTACCACGCAATTGTTGCTCAATTTCCAAACTCTCAAACAAGCTCTTAAAGTTACCAGCACCAAATCCGTTGTGGTTGTTACGCTGAATGATTTCAACAAACAAAGTGGGACGATCTTCGAGAGGCTTGGTGAAAATTTGTAAGAGGTAACCATTTTCATCATAATCAACAAGGATGTTGAGTTTCTGAAGAATATCCAAGTCTTCTGTGACAGGGTTCTTGGATGTCTTGTTGTGTACGGTGAGATTAGCACGCAAGGTGTCATAATAGTTGCTGGGAATAGTCAAGAAATCACAACCTCTTGACTTCATGTTGGTCACAGCCGTGATGATGTCGTTTGTATTGATTGCAATATGTTGGACACCAGCACCTCCGTAAAAGTCGACGAATTCTTGGATTTGAGACTTCTTGCGACCGACAGCAGGTTCGTTGATTGGCACTTTGATGCGTTCTTCGGGATCAGCCATGACGACAGAACGAAGGGCACTGTATTCAGTAAAGACTTGCTTGTCATCAACAGACCAGAAACGATGGAAATCAAAGGCCTTTTCGTAGAAATCGGCAATAGGGTTCATTTGACCGTCAGGTTGGTTACCTACGACGTGGTCAATAAACTTGAGAGGAACTGGGGGTCTATGAAGGAGAGAAGAGATTAGTCTTGATTAAGACAAAATAAGTATTATTATTAAAACTTACAAAGTTTCTTCGAGAGGATCCTTATATTTCAAAGCTTCAAAGATATCCTTGTAACCAGGCAAGAAGATACCCTTATAGTTGTGACGTTCGATAAGAGTGTGATGGACATCACCGTACTACCCATGAAAAGGATTAATTATTGTTCCCCCAAAAAAAAAAATAACTTACGGTAGCCAAGGTAGCCATGATGACAGTACCGTGTTCGTCAGAGTATTCTTGAGGAGCCTTAATGCACTTGGCGCCACGGGCAATAGCCTTTTCGTAGACAGCCTTACAGTCCTTGACAGTAAAAGCGATATCCTTGACGGCATCACCACGACGAGCGATTTCCATGGCCATATCCTTCATAGTCTCGGGTTGAATAGGGCTCTCAAAGACAAAGACGGCATCGCCTTGCTTGACAACATGAGAGGCAACATCTCTTGAACCTGTTTCAAGACCACGGTATGCGATATGCTTGAAACCAAGACGAGTGCAGTAATAAGAAGCGGCCTGCTTAGCATTGGTTACTGTGAATCGAAGATGGTCAAAACCAGAATAGGGGTTAACAGTTTGAGTAGTGTTGGTGTTGTTAACTGAAGGAGCCATGATATAATGCAAGTGTGTTGTAAAAAAGTAAGAAAGAACAGAATTTAGGCAAACATATTTATATGTAAAACATGGACAGAGATAAAACCAACAAGTTTCCCACGACTGCCAATTTTTTTCTTAAATGCTGAATACCGAATGCTCCTTGCCTACTTTTTTTTTGTTGCTTAGATGCAGAATAACGTTATGCTTCCTCTCTCTCTCTCTCCTTTTATGACAAAAGTTCCTATGATAGGAGCATTTCCCTTATTTTATCCTTGATATGCATAATTGGCTATTTTTTAAAATATAAAAATGCTAAATTTACTTCATCATGCAGCAGGGACAGAACAATGACATCGGATTGATTAAGTCCTGGAGACCGATTAAATCCTACTGGCCTATTTTTTTCTCACACTTGTTCATATCCCTTTTTTACTCTCTTTTTTTACTTTCCAGTGTCACTTTCTCCTTTTCACAGTGTGCCCTTTATATAAGCAAAAACAAAAAAACAAAAAAAAACATAGATTCTTTTAAAAAAGATGATTTATTTCAGGAATACATATACAATATATGGATCGTCCCTCATAACAAATAAACTCCACAATTAGATGTTGGAAGGATAAAGCATCTATAAAAGAATATGAATAAAAGAAAACCATAATTACAATACACACTTACGACACGAACGGAGGCACCAAAGACCTTGGGAGGCAAGTTCTTGCGGAAACGAGCCTTGACGACACCATTGGTACCGTGAGTACGAGCAATACGACCCCAGATGACACGGATCTTGGAGCCATTGACTTCACGTTGAGCACGGTAGACGTAGGCAATACGCTTACCGAGGTAGAATTGAGCATCCTTGGTTGTTTGAACACCTTCAACTTGAATCAAAGAAACGTTGGGGTTTTGGTTGCGCTTGGCACGTTCGTAACCCAAAACACGGCCCTTGCAGTAAAGACTATTATAAGTTTAGTTTTTCCAAAAGAAAAAAAAAAAAAGGACATGATCCATCCGTCCGATTCCATGATCTATAGCTCACACACATTTCAGATTGTTATTTTTTTTTCTTTCTTGGTCGTATGTTGATTCAAAAGGTTGATATTTTTTAGTTGTATATCCTTTGATGAGACTGATAGATGGATGGATGGGAAGGATGGATGTGTTTGTGAACTTACCGATCGGATCCCATGTCTAACTATGTTGTGGAAAGGAGAGAGAGAGAGGAGAGAGGGAGAATGAGAATATGCAAAGTCGTAGCCCGCACACCCCGGGTTGCGCGATGGTTGAGAGGGCGAGAGGGCGAGTGAGTGAGCGTGATGAGAAAGACTGGCCCAATCAAAATCAGCAAAAACGTTTCGGAAAATTGACAAGGGCCAATGAGATTCTTTATTGTGTATTACATTAGCCAAGACGATTTGAGAATCTGATCTATGCTTGGCCTCTCGTCTGGACTCTTATTCAAGCAGGCTCGGAGCAAGTACTGTAATGGCTCAGATAGATCGTCTGGCATTTCAAATGCACTTTGCTGGATCTTTTGAACCAGTCTGAGATCAAAAGTGTCCATGAAGGGCAATTGACCGACGACTAGAGCGTACAGGATGACTCCGAGTGACCAGATATCTGTCTTTGGACAGGCAAGTGAAACAGAGGCGGTGAGCTGCTCTGGTGCGATATAAGCCAGAGAACCGCCTGCGGTTTCTTGCTGTTTGAATCTTTTTGGATAAGATTTATGAGAGAGATAAAGAGCGAGACCAAAGTCGCATAGTTTGATGTGTCCGTTTTCGTCGATCAGTACATTTTCCAGCTTCAGGTCCTTATGACATACTTTTCGATCAATATGCAAGTAGTGAACGGCTTGACAGAGCTCTTTAAATATCCTTTTGGCGTCTTGTTCGAGAAGCTTATGCTTGTTTAGGAATTGAAGCAGTGTACCACCTGGACAGTAATCGCATATGAGATAATAGTTTTGTTTCTTCTTGATGACTTTCAACAGATTGACCACACGCGGATGACAGAGAGATTTCCAAATGGTGAGCTCGCGGTTGAATCTGACAATGTCTGTTTCTGACATACAAGCCTTTGTGACCACTTTAATTGCTTTGATCTGATGTGGCATGAGGTAATGACAGGCCGTGTGTACTACAGAAAATCCTCCGTAACCTATGACGGGACCAAGAGTGTAATCATGAATCCTACTGTTCTTCTCGCTACTCGATGGCACTATGAGACTGGATAAAAAGGCAGCGGCCGTAGTCAAATGTGTGGGCGGTGAAGTGCTACTACTACTACTACTATTACTACTACTAATTGTTGTTGCTGTATTTTTGATTGATTCCTCATGAAAGAGCGGTTTGATGTGAGGGTAATTTAAGGATTTAAATATACAATAAGAGTCATCGTTGATAATATCTAATGTCAAATTCTGTTTTAATTCATTCGATTGATCTTTCATCTTGAATATATTAAAAAAAGAAAAAAGTGAATATCTAACCGGGAATTTATAAGTGTCTCTCTCCTCTCTCTCTCTCTCTCTCTCTTTGACTTTCTCCTTTTATAAATTCCCCCTTTCTTTTATTTATTAACAGCACGGACCATTACGCGTATGTTACACTATTTACAACACTTTTTTATACGAAAGATCAAGAAGTGCAATCAGACTATGATGTATAGAACATTAATAAACAATATACATCTTGGTCATTTCCTGGTGTTGAATGAACCTTCACTGTTTCTCCAAGGTGTAGGTCGACAATATATAGAGGCTATTTATATATATATATTTTTGTGATCTCATCAGCTTGTTTACTTTTATTCACTTGACTTATTTTAATAAGAAATAAATTTTCTGTTCCAGCCGTGTCTTTTTGTTTGACCAATCAATAAAGAGAAAGTGTGTAATAATGCATATTAGAGAAAGAGGGAGAAGGGGAGTTGACTAGAATAGGGATGAAGTTGATGACTTTGATTGGTTCCTATGGAAAACACGGACATGGGAGAGTGGCGTGGTTAATGCCGACAAGCCCAAAAATAGAGTGAACGTCAATCCTTATTTGTTTCTTTTTTTTTTATATTTATTTAAACACCACTCTTTTTCTTTTTCTTTTTCTTTTTTTTTATATATAACTTTTTTTAAAATGTCTGTTCAGCAATACGATATGTCGAGTGTAAGTCATTATTATTATTATATGCTTGACAACTAAAGACGCTTTAGTTAGCTCATAGGTTAAAAGCACGTTTGACACTAGCAAATTTCAAACGTGAGCATGGTTATGAAAATGTGGATTTACATACATTAGAATCTAGTCTATTCGAACGCGTACCAACAAAACCTTCGAATCCTTTAACAAAATTAAATATTCATGATAAAAAACGAAAGCGTCTGTTATCACACCATCGATTCTATCCTACTTCACCACCATTTTACAGTCATGATCGTACCATCAAACACCACGCGCCTCGATCACCCAGCCATGTGCCCATATCAGATACAAGACTGCGGCCATATGAAAAAAGAAAACTATCGGCAACACTTTCTTCTGATGACGAGGATGCTGCGCACTTATTAGTCATGATGCACCATAGCCCTACAATGTCATAATTTCATAAATATAGCATCCTCCTTTTTTGTTTTTTTTTTCATTCTGTACATAAAATAGACATTCTCTTTATCTTTTTTTTTTTTTTTCTTTTAGAATATTTATTTATGAATAAAACGGTTTTTTATTACTATTTTTCATTGCCAGTTCAACTCCACTCCAGGAACCAGTTGATGGAGATTAAAAAGTGTATAATCATTTATTTACTGACCTCCCTTTTTTTTTAATTGCTTCTGTTCATCATTCGTCACTATTTACTCCGCCTACATATCTTTACTGCTCTTGTTGATCTCATGCCTACATGGACATGCTTTAGCAGGGCAACACTTTTTCCGATTGTCACAAGGACATTTTACTCAAAAGGAAATAAAAAAGGTCAACAAAGTAAATTAATTGGATAATTGGAGTAAATAATTTCGCCGGTGCCTTTTATGGTAAACTTGGCCAGTTTCATTAAAAAGAGTTGATCCATGAATAAAAGGGCAAGTCTTTTTTATATCATTCAGACCATCAAATCTACAATGGCTCCCTTGTTAAAAAGTTGTTTAATAGTTTCAAAAAGCAAATTGGTCACATGACTAAAGAATCTTCTCTTTCTTTCTTTCTTTGTATTGAAGTGTGTGTGTGTGTATATAAATATATAAATATAAAGACTCCTTGTAACCAATCAAATGCATCCGTTTGCGTCATAGGCTACATCCCAAGCAATTTTTTTTCTTTTTCAGGTTCAGTCTACGTACTGAAAACTTTTTTTTTTCTCTTTACTCCTTTCTTTGATTAATTAAAGATGGCAGACATTAACGCACTTGCTTCGCAGTTTGTTAATTTCTATTACGAAACTTTTGATAGTAACAGAAGCAACTTGCAAGGTCTTTATGTAAGTTTAAAAGAATATAATACATATACGCGTATATATCATATTGATACACATCTTTTTATATAAGAGAGACAATTCTATGCTTACCTTTGAAGGTGCCCCAGTTCAAGGTGCTCCTGCTATTACCGAAAAGTTGGTTGTAAGTTGATATGATACTATTTTTTTTCTTTATTCCCTTTTTTTAACGGATTTTTTTTATCTTGATATAGTCTCTTCCTTTCCAACGTGTTCAACACAAGATCACCACTATCGACGTTCAACCCTCTGGCCCCAATAACTCCTTGATTGTTACCGTCAGTGGCTTGTTGGTCGTAAGTATATAAATAGATAGAGAAAGAGAAAAAAAGAATGCTGATATATACGTATTATCTAGGTTGATGATAGCCAAAACCCCTTAATGTTCTTCCAAACTTTCCAGTTGATTTCTGAGAACAACTCCTACTATGTGCTCAACGACATCTTCCGTTTGAATTATGGATAAAGTATATATCAATAATAAACAAATCGGACAATCAGTATAATCATTTATAATGAGCTAATTTATGTGGCACTTTATTCGTGTTCAACAGGAGTGGCATCCTTATCAAAAGAAGCCAAAATATTCTTACGAATGTTAAAGTCATCCAACTTGGCGTTGGTCACGTCTTCAGATTTAGCAATATTAGCTAAACGCGTTTTTTCCTTGTGTAAAAAGTCTTCACCATGAGCAAGGATTTTTTCCATTATTTTAGCATAGTATCTGGCATGACTATAGAGTCATATTAGTAAAATATTTTTATATATAGCCGTAGACTTACCGTGATGCATGATCCTTGACCTTGTCTGCGATCTCTTTATGGATCTTTTCACGGGCAGCGGGGTTCTTGATAAACTCGATAGCCTTTTCATCCAAATCACGAATACGACCCGCAGTGGGCTGCAATCCACCACCAACGGCGCGGTGAGCCTTACAGTGCTTGTTTAAGAATTCAATAAAAGCAGCTTCGGTACGAGCACCTTCGTAAGGAATAGGCTCACTTTCACCTGCAGGGAATAACTTGATGGTAGGGAAGCCAGAAATGTCAAACTCGGTACCGATATCACGTTCCTTATCAGCATCAATCTTGGCTACAACACACTACATATAAAGTTAGATTACGCCATATAAAAGATACAATGAGACGTACGTTTTCAACATTAGAATAGGCAGTACCGATCTTTTCCCAAATAGGTGCTACATGATTATTAATATATCTTGACATATCCTATATATATATATATATATATATAACTTACCCAAGTTCTTGCAGTGTCCACACCAAGAAGCATAGAATTCAACCAATACATTTTGCTTGGGATTCAAGGCAACCTCATGGAAATTCTTGGAGTTGAGCTCGACCACGTCTGACTTCTTTGCCTTAATACGAGGAATAATACCTGATTTTTCGCGAACAAAGGAAGCAAGCGAGTTCAAGTCACGACCACCACGGTAATCTTCTACACCCTCGGGAGAGTTCACGCCTTGAGGAAACCATTTGAGAGTAGGGAAACCCTTGACTTCATAGAGAGCACCCGTGTTGCGGTGTTGGTCAGCATCGAATTTGGCAATGATGACCTTATCCTTTTGATGAGCAAAGGCATCACCTAATTGAGCATAAACAGGAGCCAAATTCTTACAGTGACCGCACCAGGGAGCATAGAATTCAACCAAGGCAGGACGAGAACCGTCAATGGCCAATTTGAAATTATCGTCTGTCAACACGAGTACGTTACCATCATAGGTCAGAGCAGCCTTGGAAGGTGCAGTGCCACGAACAAGTTGAATGACGTCTTCGAGTGAGTTAATATCCTTGAGTTGTGCAAATGCATTGTTGATGTGTGAAGTAATCTTTTCGGGTGAGCTAATATCCTTGAGATGAGTAAGCGCATTGTTGACGTATGGAGTGATCTTTTCGGGTGATTTAAGTTGGTCCAAGACATAATAAAAGTTGTCTTGATTCAAATTTTGAATAATGTTTTGTGTCGCGTGTCCTCCGTTATATTGGTCATAGCCAATAATAACCGCATTGGCAGCAAGCAGTAGGAAGAAGAGCTTTTTGAGAAAAGACATAAGAAAAAAAAAAAAAAAAAAAAAAAAACAAAGCCAAAGCAATAAAATATAAATGAATTCAAATCCCACAAATCATGTCACTCCAAGTGTATCTGTCTTCACAACGTCATAAGCCAAATTTAGGAAGTGGCGAAGACATTTTATTTCTATCAAGTGTTGACCACAACTCTCTCCTCATATATCAAATGTTGACTCTTTTTTTTTTTAAATAATAAACAAGATGGATAGTCAATTAAAGTGTTATTAAATATCTTTTCTTTTTCTATTTCTTCCTTGTCATACTGACAATATGTAATTTAAATGCATTAGTTAAAAAAATCTGTCACATCACTTTAGAAAAATTGATATCATTTATAATACAAATTATACAATCAAAAATCATCATAATTTTTTTGCCTTCTTTCCTTTCCTCCTCTCTTTTTAATATTAATGGCCAGTGAATCAAAGAGTAAAAAGAGTCAAGTATCTGCCACTGTTTGTTCCAACTGTGGCACGACAACAACTCCATTGTGGAGAAGAGCTCCTAATGGCGAAACTATTTGTAATGCCTGTGGTCTCTATCTTAAGGCCAGACATACCCTTCGACCAGTGACGATGAAGCGTCAATCTAGAAAACAAACTATTTCAACAACAACAACACCAACACCGTTACCAGGGACTTGTCCAGGTAATGGTCAATGCAATGGAACGGGTGGATCAGCTTCCTGTGAGGGCTGTCCTGCCTTTAATCAACATCAGGTCGCTCGTCATGCTCTCATATGTGCTAATTGCCGAACGACAACAACGCCTCTTTGGCGCAGAGATGAATCGGGCAATACAATTTGTAATGCTTGTGGGCTATATTATAAACTCCATCATGTGCATCGACCAGTGAGTATGAAAAGAAGTGTGATCAAACGAAGGAAACGGATCATTGTATCAGATCAAGGCGAAGAAGAAGAGGAAGAGACAGAGTCAAGTGAAGAGGAAGAAGAAGAACAACAGAAATTAAAAAAGAAAAAGGTAATCAAGTCCAGTATGAAGCGATCTATATCATCATCAACAGCATCGTCAGCATCTTCTAACGTACCTGCCATTGAGGACTATATCAAGCCTAAACGTACGCCATTACCACCACCACCACCTCCATCATCCTCTATACCATCTCAGCATGTGCGTCTACCCCCACCGCCACGAACACCACCTCCATTCAATCGAACTCTACCTTCCTTATCTTCAGGCACGAGGATCAACCAAAAACGATTTGATCCCATCTTTGATTATAGAACGACCCACACGAGGAATGCCTATGAAGATCTTGCTGAATTTGACAATGCGATGACACGACTAGAGCGCATTCGAAGACGCGTGCCGCATGAACAGCACAAGACGTTATCCAGCCTAACCTCAGTATTACAAGACATTGTGAATCGAGCAGAAAGAATTTTGTCCCATCCTTCTTAGGGTCATTTGTTTCTCCTTTTATTGCTATTAATGGTATTATTTGTATTAAAATAAGACATGATCGAAGAGGAGGATGAACGTATATAAGGTGTGATATAGTGAATGGTCGGTTGTGTACTCTTTGTTGATACAGAGGTTGTTGTCAGTGTCGGTATGGACGATGGGGTGGAATAGCGCATTTTCTTTTGTTGCGAGCTCATCATGATCATATCCCATGGATCTCGTTTACCGTCTTCAAATAAGCTACTATCGTCCTGGTGCCATCCACTGATCAGCCCCACTCGTACGGTTACCTCAGCCACAGATTCGTCTTGAGCATTATAGATAGAGCACGTTCGATCGTCAAACGGTCGCTCCCTGAACGCGAGATCCTTGAGTGAGATCGAGGACGTGCCAGCCGTCTGTTTGGTGTGCTTGTCCATGACGAGAAGCGAGAGCTTGATAGGACCTAATCGATCAAGCCAGTGCTGAATGTCGACAAGATGTCCGCAGAGTTGAAAACATGACTTGACGGGATTATATTCTTGCACATAAGAGGCCGCAGGTGATATATTGCAGGTCGATAGAAATGTCCAGCTGATGTAAGGCTTTTTCAGTCTTTTGGACGTGTTGGTTCGTAGGATGGTATGACTGATGTTGTCCACATGAAGTACTTTAAACACCAAAGTGTATTTTAACGTGCCCTTGCCGATCTGATGGTAGGCCTGGAGCTGAGCTGGTTCTATCATAGAAGAAGGCGTCTTTGTGTCGTCTGTGAATATATGTACATTTCGTAACATGTCTGATAGTTCTTCAATGTTCAAGTCTAATAAAGATGATTTCGTTCGCCTCAATGTCGGTTTCGGTTTTATCCGTTTCGTGTCTTCTGGCTTTTTTTTGGGTTTGACGGATGACGATCCTAGGATGACAGAAGACACTTTCTTTCGTCTACTATTATTATTATTGTTGTTATTCGTTGTTGATGTGGTCAGTGTGCTATTGTTACTGCTGCTGCTATTATTAGAATAAGTCGATATCACGGTTGCACTAGTCAGGTTGGGTGTAGGAGGTGGCGATCGTAGTTCGATGCAGGGAGTTGTCACTGTCGGTATGTCTTTGGTCGTATCTGGCATTGCCACATAGAATAGTCCAATCTTGAGTTCTTGTTGACTCTCTGGCATTGAACACCAAACTCCTTTATCGGCCACAAACTTGTAAATATGTTCCAACTTGTGTGCTGATTGAGGTACGACTTCTCTTGCTTCTGAAATTGGCAAACTGAATGAATTCAGCAGACTGCGGTCATTCTTTATATATATTCTGGTAGTTGCTTTATTTTTACGTAAACGAATGAGTTGTTTGGTAGATATAAAATAGACAAGTGAGACGTTGAATGTACATGTGCCGTCTGTTTCAATATTGGCTGAAGGTGTAGATATCTTTGTATTCTGTGGTATCAAGTCGTTAATAGAAGAAGGTAATTTCAAATCAAGTTCTGTTTCCACTTGAATCGACTGGTCATTTGAATTAAAGTGACGACCTTTTTGTTTCAAAATTAGGGTTCCTGATGTACATGATTTATTAATTATTGTTATTATTACCTTGTTGTATTGTTACTAGTAGAGCATATTCACAAGTTTTTGTTAATAATAAAGACATTATAAAAGAAAAAGAGAATATTTATTGTATATATATTTATATAGAAAAAAAAGGAGGGGGGAAAAGAGAGGAAAAGAGAGGAAAAGAGAGAGAGAGAGAGAAAAGGGAAACGAAAAAAAAAAAAAAAAAAAGAGGCACAGAAAAAAAAAAAATTAAAAATTGAATCCACCCGCATTAGTTTCATTGTGGAACATAAACTGACCATTTTGAGTATCAGGCGCCATCATTGCATCAGCTCCTTCTTCGTCACCATCAGTAAAGTATTTCTCAATTAATTGATATGATTTCTTATAGATTTCTACGTTGTCATGGTTTTGTAATGCATGAATATATTCAAGTCCACCGCATTCTTCAATCAACAATGCATATGGATTAAACCCATCTGGCGTATTTGACTTTTCCATTTCACCCACTCGTAAGATATTGTCTAAACCATCCAATGCTACCAAAATGATCTTATTGTCCATGGACGTCAAGATATCACACAGGGGTTTAATACATCCTGCATTCACCAAGTATTTGATTTGCTCAGGTTTACTTAATCCTCCTGATGTGGCATTGCAAATAGCCCAACAAGCTTCCTTTTTCGTCTTGGGATCTCCATTGGCCAAGATATAGACCAAAGGTTCGATCAGACCATTGTCAATGATTGCTTGAATCTGAGCTGTATTACCAGCAGTGATATTACTGATCGTCCAGCAAGCTTCCTTACGAATCGCATCTTTAGGACTAGCCAACAATTGAAGTAAAGCACCCAGAGCACCACAGTTGACGACAAGTTGAGTCTGAGTGTCATCACCTGTGACGATGTTACCAACAGAACGAAGAGCGGGTGTTTGAACAGAGGTAGAGGGATGGCCCAAGAGTTCGACCAATCGGTTAGTTACACCTGAATCAATTACGGCCTGAATACGTTCATTTGATCCATCTGACAGATAAGAGATGGCCCAACAAGTATCGATCAGTATTTCTTCATCTGTTGAGTTGAGTAATCGAGCCAAGACAGGCAAAGCGGGCGCAATCTAAAGACAAAATGAGCAAAGTATATAAAATGAATTTGTGGCTTACCAGTGTCCAATCTGGTTGTGGGTTCTTGCCTCGACAAAAGTTAGAAAGAGTCCAAGTGGAGTTACGGATCATGGATAACTTGGAACTTTCTTCAAAAATGGCCAATAAAGGTGGTAGTGCCCCATTTTGCAATACAAAATCACGACAACGTGGACTATCACCTGCAATATTACCAAGTGCCCATACAGCCTATAGTAAGAACATCATCAGCTATTTTTCTCTCTTTTTTTTTTAAAAAAAAAATTACCTGTTCCTTCACATCAGTGACTGGACTACTCAACAATTCAATAAATAAAGGCACAGCGCCTGATTTCACTACAACTTCGGTTTGTTCAGCTGACCCAGAAGCGATATTAGTCAAGGCCCAAGCGGCTTCAAACTATAAAAAGTTAGACATGTATATAAACGCGTCAAAAGAAAAGCAAGACTTACTTGAAGTTGACTGTCAGGAGAACGAAGGAACTCGACAAAACGAGGAACAACACCAGCAGCAATAACTTCTTTGATAGGAGGATTTTTTTCTTTTGACAAGAGTTTTCTAAACTGTGTTGTTGCTTGAAGCTGTAATCCACCGTCTTCTGTATAAATGCTTTGAGCCATGAAAGGGATTTGAGCAATAGCCTTTTAAAAAAAATAAAGATAAATAATGAAAAAGATTATACAAGATCCCTTACTTGAGCATCATGAACGCTCGAGTCTAATTCGTCGTCAGAATCAGCACTCAATTCTTGCATGTTGAAATTTCTTCTTTTGGCTAAATTTTCTTCCTTCTTTTGCTTTCTAATCTCTACCTGAGCATTTTCACGTCTACGTCTCACTTCTTCAGGCTTAAAACGACTACGTTCTTTATATGCTCCACGACGAAGATCACTTGTTGAATCCATTATTATTATTATTAAAAAAAGAAAGAAGAATAAATAGCAAAAAGAACAAGCAAAAAAATACGAGTTTGAATTCAATGACCGAATAGTTTCTTTTTTTCTTTATTATTGCTGCGAAGAAAACCACCATATATGTCATCATCCTCCTCTTTCTCTCCTTATTATCATTCTTTTGCCTTTCAGATTATGCTATAAATCATGTTATATATACACAAATATACATATATATATATATATATACATATATACAATAGATTTTTATATAGGCAAAAAAAGAACGATATGAGAGCCATCATTTCCAGTGATGTATTTTCCTTAACTTGACCATCTTTATACAACAATAATAATAATAATAATAATAAAAAGACAATGAGATATATAAATGTATATATTTATAATTACATTGATACATATTCTTCCTTAGGGATAATCTTATGTAACACATTTAAACCTCCTTTTTCACCATTGATAGTAATAATAGTAATAATAATAATAATAATAATTAGAAAGAGAAAGAGAGAGAGAGAGAGAAAACAATAGAAAAAAAAAATAAGCTTGAATTTATTTCTTCTTTTTTTTTTTTTTTTTTTTAAATTTTTATGTAAAAAGAGAGAAAGAAAGAAACAGAGAGAGACTGATGCCAAATAACAACAATAATACAGATATACCTTTATTATCCACTACTTCCTTTTTACATTATATACCCACTTCTTCTTCCGATTCAACCAATGAATTAGACTTTCATTTACCATCTCGCACTTCACTTCATGGATTAACTGTTGCCGAATGGGCAGGTTCAAAATCAAAACATTCATGTAAGCAAAATGTGTATATATTGACAACAACAAACACAATATCAATCATTCATACTAGTAGCCACAACACCCGTAAATTATTATCATAAACCATGTGTATTAAAAGATACAGACGACAACTGGAAGGATGTTTATCGTAATATCAAATGTATGGATCAACTTTATGACGCATCCTTCTATTCTTGGCTCAAGTCAGAAGAGAATGTTCTCGTTACAGCAATGTATCTGCATCGTATTGCCAATGAGTATCCCCTCGTTCGCATTATCAATGCATTAAAATGGCTTATTAGCGATTGGAGATTAGAAAGTATCAGTACTCTCGTCAGATATGTCACAGTGGATTGGTGCGATGAAGTAGGTAATGTATATCTATAATTTATACTTGTAAACATTTTTATTTACTATTATTATTTTTATTTTTATTATTATTATTTTATACATCTTTTTAGGTGACCTACGGCGAGCTCATCTTTTACGTCACTTGACAAATAGTTGGGCTACTCAGTATACGACAACACTTATCACCATGGTTTTATCATCTGCACCTTATGCATCAGCCACTCATCTTCAACGAGAACGCTTCCTAAGAGCATTCACCAAGGATTGGGATTTTTCTAAACTATCTGAATTCTTCATGTACTTGCAAAGCCCGGCCAATATTGACTATAAAGTAAAATGTGTCATGCTTCAAGAGGCAGCTCGAAGAGAAAGAGAAACATTAGGAGCCAAACTTTATCATAGAAAGAAACAGACTGAAGAAGAAGAAGAAAAGCCAGGCGAAGGAGAAACAGAGATAGATGATGGAAACAGAAGACATCATAGGCGAACATCGAGCAATGATGTGAACGATATCAAACGACTCAGATTATCAACTCCTGACCTGGATCACGTGGAAGGGTTACAAGAAGCAAACGTTGGTAGTAGTAGCACCAATAATCCTCATCTTCATTTACGATCCGTCACCTCTTCCCCTCCTCCTTCCATTACTTCATCCAATAGCACAAACACAAACAATACTAATGTTGGCAATAATAACAGCAGCAGCAGTAGTGGTGGTAGTAGCAGCAGCAACAGTAATAGTAGTCATAGCAATGGTAGCTCAGGCATAACTAGTGGCAACAACAATAACAATAATAGCACTAGTAGTAGTACTAGTGCTACTATTACTACTACTACTACTACTACTACTACGACTACGCCTACTAGTATTAGTACCAGTAACAACAATGGCAATCATTCTACTACTAGTAATAGTAACAACAACAACAATAGTAATATGGCCAGCAGTAGCTCTAGTAGCAGTGGTAATGTAGCAAGACTGATTTCATTCTTTACTTATGACTGTTATATAGCACATGACTTTATCTACCCTTCTTCACTTCCTGGACTATCTCATTTAAGGAGAAGATCAAGTTCGATTGGATCTACAGATTCATGTGATATGATAGAAGATGCTGTGGATGCGACAACAACAGCAACAACAGCAACAACAGAGACCGCATTAAAAAAGAAAAATGTGCCATCTTCTTCAAATAATCATGTTTCTTCATTTTTTACTGAATAAAGAAAACTTATTCACTTTAAAGAAGAACTAGTCATCTTTTATTTTTGTAAATCGATTTACTGCCATGATGACATACACAATTGATTTCCACTTGCTTACTTGTGTCAAAAGAGGACGTTGGACGTCAAGATAATCCAGTAATCTTGACTCACTACAAAACTTCAATATGAGCATAATATATTTTTTATATTTTACCTTTCTTTTAATTGTTTATTTTCCATCATCAAATAATTCTTTTGGAATACTACAAGAATATGTCAACTTTTAATCCTGTTTTAGTATTATTATTATTATTACTTAGATCCAATTCTCGATCACTAATCTATTCAATGTTTTAAAAAAAGATGCATATTACACTTTTCTTTTTTTTTTTTACCTCCTTGGATTTCTTTTTTTACACGCGTAGTGTTGATTTAGTAACATTTCCCCAATCTTTTCTTCAGCTTACCTCGAGCTGATTAATCCTTTCGATCAAATGCCTTTGGGTTGTATCATGCATCTCTTTTTGTTCCTTCATCATTTTTATCAAATCATCCTTTTCGCGTTTAAATTTGATAATATCCTCCATAGCCTCATGAAGTGAATGTATCAAACTCGTATTTTCGTGTTGAAGTTGATCTACCATCCTCTGCCAGTCTCGTTCTATCTGCACTCAAACGTTATTATACAATCTTTTTCCAATTAATCTATATTACATTCTCTTCAGCTGACTAGAGTCAATCCATAAGCTTTTTTATGTTACAGTCTCTATATTTCTCTCTCTCTACTGACCTTGATAGTAACAAATGCATCATGTTCCTGTTCACCTATTTCATCATATAAAGTTCTTGGTGGATCAACAAATTTATCCATACAGAGACTTCTTTCACTCTCGATAATAGGTGAAGACTGAGGTAAATTCTTTATATCAGATAATTCCTCCAAAATTGTGTGTAATTCAAAAGAAAAAAAAAAAAAAGATAAATGTCCAAAAGAAAAAGGAGGGGAAATCCTTTTTTGGCATTTACGCGTACAATAGTGTATGACATCATACTATCCCCTTATTTTTACTGCTCTTTTTTTCATTAAAAGAATACCTCTTTATGATCTTTCTTTCTTTATTCTTGTTTAAATAAAGACCATCGTTTATTCATCCTTTTTTTTTTTTTTTTTTTTTTTTTGCAACAAGTTCAATGGGAGAACGAAAAAAAATCTAGCCCGGATTCTCCCGAAGTAATGAACGGTCACTCGCACCTCTAATTTTCCCTTAGTCAACAACAAGACTAAGTAAAAAATTTTAATAAAAATCTTTTTTCTCCTCCTGAAGCTTTTGCTCATCAAGATGTTCTCTTCTACTGCTACCAAATTCTTACGTTCAACTGCTCAAGGTAATCGTTCGTCATTGACTGGTTTTTGTTTAAAACTCATATTTTTATATAGTTGCTCGTCGTACCTATACCAACAACGGTGGTTACGAGTCTACCTACAAGAACTTGATGATCAATGCTGAAACAAAGGTTATCTGTCAAGGTTTCACTGGTAAACAGGTAAGATTGAAAGCGTGCGAAAAAAAATATATATATATAAAAGGCGCACACACACGCGCGCGGGATGATAAAAAGAAGGAAAGGTATTGACAACACTATAGGGTACTTTCCACTCTCAACAAGCTATTGAATATGGTACCAACATGGTCGGTGGTGTTTCTCCCAAAAAGGCAGGTCAAACTCATCTGGGTCTCCCTGTCTTTGGTACTGTTCGTGAAGTAAGTTTTAATTTCTCTCTTTGCATATATTGTGCTTCACGTCTGACTTATATATAAATTAGGCTGCTGAAGCTACCAAGGCCGATGCCAGTGTTATCTATGTTCCTCCTCCTGGAGCTGCTCAAGCCATCTTGGAAGCTGTTGAAGCTGAAATTCCTCTTGTTGTTGCCATTACCGAAGGTATTCCTCAACACGACATGGTTCGTGTCAAGCAAGCCTTGATGACTCAAAGCAAGACTCGTTTGGTCGGCCCCAACTGTCCAGGTATGATCTCTGCTGAACAATGTAAGATTGGTATCATGCCCGGCAGTATCTTAAAGCGTGGCAAGATCGGTATTGTGTCTCGTTCAGGTACTTTGACTTATGAAGCTGTCCAACAGACCACTGATGTTGGTCTCGGTCAAACCTTGTGTGTTGGTATCGGTGGTGATCCTTTAAACGGAACCAACTTCATTGACTGTCTTAAGGTGTTCTTGGAAGATAAGGAAACTGAAGGTAAACTACTAGACAGTATGAAAGTGAAGTGTGGTACTCATATATGTGTATAGGTATCATCATGATTGGTGAAATTGGTGGTACTGCTGAAGAAGAAGCTGCCGATTTCTTGAAACAATACAACCTCTCCAGAGATGTTCCTAAGCCTGTTGTTTCCTTCATTGCTGGTTTGACCGCTCCTCCTGGTCGTCGTATGGGTATGTATTTTTTCATATATTTATATTTTTTTTACTAATATAATGAAATAGGTCACGCTGGTGCCATTATCTCTGGTGGTAAGGGTGGTGCTCAAGACAAGATCAAGGCTTTAGAAAATGCTGGTGTTCATGTTACTCCCTCTCCTGCCAAGTTGGGTACTACTTTGCTCAAGGCCATGCAAGATGCTGGTTTGGCTTAGATCACTTTTTTGAGATAGTATAAAAATATTTATTTATTCTTTTTTTGTTTTGAAAGAAAAAAAAAATTCTGTTCTTTTAATGCGTGTAGTAAAGCTTACATTAGATTAAATTATCAATTTAAATTAAATGTCACATAAAAAGGGGATGAGCTGTGTGTGAAAGGGAGAAACAGAAGAAGCTTGGGCCAAGCCACCGACTTATTGCCCACAAAAAATTTTTTGCAGCAAAGTTATACTGGGAACAGAAGTAACTTTTTTTTTTTTTTTCTTCCTCTTTCAACGAATATTTCTTTGTAAGTGCATGTTGAAATCAATAAAAACATGTTGTTCATTATTTATAGAAAATGAGTGCCGAATTGGTTTGGGCTATCGTCAAGAACAACAACTCTTTCCTCGTCAAGCGTGACAACGCTCAATTCTCTTCTGAACCCGGTAACTTGACTAACCTCAACTCCTTCAAGTACTCTGGTATTGCCAACTACAAGGTATACCTATATTGTAATACATAAACATATTTTTAAACTTTAAACAGAACGTCGCCATCCAACCTGCTGCTCGTGGTGTCCGCGTCACTTTGCACAAGGCCAAGAAGGAACAATTACCAGCCAAGTCTACCAACACCGTTGTCATTGCCAAGACTCGTCGCCAAACCGCCAAGTCTGTTGCCAACTTGATTGCTCGTGCTAACAAGTACAGACCTGACCTTCGTGCTGTAAGTTTTTATTTGGAAAGGGAATGAAAATGGGGAGTTTGTCTAACATCGTTCATAGGCTGCCCTTGCTCGTGCTTCTGCCATCATCTCTTCTCAACAACCCAAGAAGACCCCCAAGGCTCGTGAAGCTAAGGGTGTTCGTGCTCAAAAGAAGAACTAAATAAATTGAAAAGCTATCTTGACTTTTCATTTTTTTGCATCCTACATTGATCCAATTACCAAATATATACATTTTACGCCATGGATAGTAGTAGTTTGAGATCATTAGGGAAAAAAAAGAGTTTAATTAATATAAATACGTATAAATGATGGATGTGAATTAAAGTGTACAAAATATCTATGATTGTTTCTTGCTTCGGACATGATTCATCAAGTAATGATAGACTAATCGACCATGATGTGAGTCTCTAAAATGAATAATCAAGAACCATGCGATGAGATGGTTTGCTAAAAAGTAAATCCAATGGGTATACTTGATACCAAATAAAAAGGCATATATCACAATATAATACATGAATAAATATGTAATAACACTCGAGAATCTACGAAATGGTTTAGCTTTTATAAATATACATATTTATATATTTACCTATTGTTTTGACGAGGCAACATCTTTCGATGGCTTGTAAGAAGTTCAGTGTAGATCATGATGGGTGCAATGGCCAAAATACTATGATCTGATGAGAATGGCACAAACCAATGAACAGAGATATTACGGATCCAGACGAGAAGAATAGGTAGATTAAAGGGCAATAGAGTAAACAAGAGGAGCAACAGAGAGAACATAAAATGATATCGATTTGCTTTTCTTATATCTCCCATGTGCATCTAAATGACGGCATAATTAATACATGCAAAGATTTTCTACCATTTTTTTTTTACCTTGCACTGTATCAAGGATCGAACACATCCAACAATATGAACAAGAAAAGCAACCACAAAAACAAATTGATAGGGTATACACGTCGCTACCAACATAAACAGAACCACCGTCGTCGCCACCCTTCGTTGAATTTGTTGGTATCTAGTCTCTTGAGAGCGAGGATATGGCCATAGGTTATGGATAGAGCAGCAAATAGACAAGCTGGCCGCAAGCTTGAGTAAATTTTCAACCATGAGCCAGAGTAAATTGACAACGCCGACACTAACAACCAGACCAATGAACGGTATCCACCAAAAGAAAGGATCTGTATTACCCGTGAGTATGTCCTGCCAGGATATCCGATCAAGAGGCCACATCGTGTCCAAACGAGATGGTAATAAGGCAGTTGAGCTACACTGAGCTATACTACAGATCGTCACACCCAACATGACCATGGGTAGTGACCGTTGAAGACAAAAGGAAAGCCCCTGTCCAAAGCTTGGATAGATACCGGTGTTATTATAGCATTGGATCTGTGAAGCAAAGACAAGCATGACGACAATAAATGAGAATGTAGCGAGCATGATACCATTTCGAAAGCCCAGACGACCTGCACTGCCGTACCAGTCAATGCTCAAGTCAAGCTGTAATGGCTCGGCACAGGTTGGATCCATCCAAATTTGAAATGACAGTCCGTCTTGATCTACGCTTTCGGGCCTGTTCATGATGGAAGCAAAAGCTGTACGGCCATGAATAGCAACCTCTGCCGCATCTCGGTTATCGTCTGCTAGATTCACATAAAATTTGGATTCGTGCATGGTTGAAATCGACTGACGAAGAAAAGGAGCGAAATGAGATAACTGACAGTTGGGCCGTGATACCTTGAGGTGATAGGCTAATATGGGACTTTCAATCGAGGGTATACGGATCGACGTCAACAGGCTGCTACCCGTCTTGACGTGAACACCTCCTAATGCGATGGCTATTATCTGGTGTGTTAATGATTTACTATAAAATAGAATTCAACTTACAAAGCATTGACTGGTGTATCACTTGACTATTCATTCGTGTATTCAATGGCTCGACAATCAAAAAGTTGCTCTTTATTTCTGTCGTGCCTTTGTCCAAAATACCCAAGTGGCTAAAGCTTTTCATGTCGCTAAAATTGATGCTAGCAAATGAGAATGTGCGCCCAGAAAAAGGGTGTACATCTTTTTCGGTCGATGCAGGTACAGGTATAGCAATAGCATTGATATCGCGACAGATGATGTATCCATCGCTACTTAAAGCTGAGCACAGTAGGATTTCAAATCTTCCTGGTGTGGGGTCATCGGTAAGAATAGCAAAGGCATCTGCGTTCGACACTGTAGGTAACAAAACAATATCGGCTATACGCTCATGTTCAATCGTAATCCTATCACCAGGAGATAAAGACAAGACGTCGGTTTCAGCTGAATGAAAGATGCTGTGATTACCTAAAAAAGTAAAACATGTCAAAGCATGGTTTAAAGAAAAAAGGCACAGGATCAACAAACCTAATGGAAGATCGCCCACTCTGTCTTCTGGACTTCCAAGAAAAGCTTGTCTTAAAGCACGCATACGGTCTTCTAGTGGTTTGGTCTGCGGTGCTCGTCTGATGTCAGTTATATCCAAAAGCGCCTTTGAGATAACCTTGACAAGTTGATTACAGGTCAAGATGGATACGTGGTCTGCTGCTGTCCAAACATTTGGTACTGCTGTTGAGAACACAGTGAAGCCGTGTGTGGCAGGTATGATGGACTCAATGTTGGTCGAGTCTGAACAGACGGTATTGTCAAGGGTACCACCGGCAATGGACACAATGGCCACATCTTTTAATACACTTGATATTTTCTCCTGCCAAAAACGATGGATGTCATCATACAGTTGTGAAATCTTCCAGTCAAAAGGAGCCGGTGGTAGCATATGCGGTGTAGACATGGTAATGACAGTGTTGATTGTCCCATGTTGATAGTTATACATGGTAAACATGGTACGAGCCACGATACCACCCATAGAATGACCGAGGATGATAACAGAGGTAGGATCAGGTAAGGAAGAGGATGCGTATGTTTTGCGTGCTTGTGTATATAATTTGAGGATATAGCTGATAGCATCATTCAGATACTCTGCTTGTTCTAGTATAGATTGACCATGAAGGGCGGAAAATTCTTCATTAAAATCAACTGAGGGGCAAAACAGATGAATATAAAGCAGGATTCTTTTTTTCTTTTTCTTTTTTCTTTTTACCAGTAAAGAAGTCCAAGTTTCTCACCCCCTGCTGCCATTTGATTGTATCTTTTTCATAGTGTGTATAATAGTAATAGGCTGCCTCTGCTGCTAATGAACGCACTTGTCTAAAACTACCTGCATGACCAGGAATAAATAGGACAGGCACACCTGTTGGCTTAAAACATATGAATTAATACCATTTCTCTCTCTCTCTCTCTCTCTCGAAAACAATTCTTACTTGATCTGTCAAATCAACACCTTTCTCCCGATAGAGATATAAGCTGTATTTCCCAGCAAATCGAGTCATTTCACTATCAAACTCTGTCTGTTTGATATACTGTGGCCGCATGTAACTTTCTCGACATCCCGAAACATCTCGTTGATGATGTAGAAATGAATCCAAGATGATTCCAATAGACATGATTGAGAAAAGGGTAAGCAAGAGTATGTACACTTTACTGTTCCCCTCAAGTCGATACAGTCTAGGTAGTGGAATAGATCTTATTCTTGGTGAAGATGGAGGAGAAGGTGAACTACCTGGTGATGACATTCGACTGCTGGTCTTTTCATGAATGTTATTACTGATAATCCTTGGAACCAGTTGCTGCTTAACCTGTTCTTCCTCTTCTTCTGTCATTCATTAAAAACAAAGGAACAACAACAACCAAAAAAAAAAAAAAAAGAAAGATTTAAACGTCACTTTATAAACACAGTGACACAATAGGGAAAAGAGGGGGAAAAGAAAGGCCAAGAGTGTTAGAAGGATTTCATTAAATCTCCTAGTCTTTGCCATTGCTTTATTTCTTCTATGATCCATTGATGACAGAGATTGACTTAAAGAAAGAGAAGAATATATGTAACTTATACATGTATTCAGGCTATTTTAATTACCCCTTAATTCATGGTATTTATCCAACCAATAGTCTTGAGTAAAAGAAAAGCGCTGAATTCCTATTTGTTGTTCAAGCATAGTCGAATCTACGTGTCTATTCAATAACGATGAGTGTGACGCCATGTATAAATATATACATATGTATACGTATGCATCATGCGTACAACATTGGGAAAAAGGAAAAAGGAAAAAGAGGGAAAAAAGGGTGTGAAAGTAAGTTTTTTTTTAAAAAAAAAAGTTGTAAACAAGCAACATTAGTGTATGTGAAAACTATAAATTGACGCTCATTACTTTCCCCTTTCTTTCTTTCTTTCTTTCTTTCTTTCTTATAAACTTTGATCATGGCTTTTGGTGCATTCGTTCGTGCAAATCCTGCTTTAGCTCCTCTTTTCTTATTTGCTGGCGGTGGTTGTGCTGCTGCTGTTACATATCCACGTAATGTAAATTACTTTCGAACCTCGCTTTCTCTAACACACGTTTTAAATGCTAGTATACTTGCTCAGAACTCATCCTGAAATTCAAATTGACAAAAAGAATAACCCATATCCTTGGCAGCACGTTCAGCAGCATCAGCATATCAAGGTATAGAGAAAATAAAAAGCAAAAGAAATTTAAATGCTGACCTTTTCCTTCTCTTAGTTTATCAACACGTATCCCGAGTTTTACGAGAAGCGCAAGAGCCTCAAAACTCCAAGTTATTAAATAAATAACAAGATACCTTTTCCTTTAAAAAAATTGCTTTTCTTTTTTTTTTTTTTCTTTGTTTCCTTTTCTTGGGAAAGATAAAAGAATGCTTATGGGAATATTTTATGAAATAACGGGCATAAACATGTCTAAATAGAGTAAAGCCCTGTTACAAATTTAAAAGTGCCTGATGGAAAAAAAGAATGAAGTATATACACATTAATTTATGCGTTCGTCGGCATTACATTTGAATTATCTTCTTGATAGTCCACAAAAGTAAACTCGCTTTCCTTTTCTTTTCATACAAGTGCTCTATGCACACACAAAAGCTCTCTTTAAAGACCTGTTTAAACTACAACTAACTGAGGCAAATGTAGTTTTGGGCAGCATTACAATAAGAGCTCATGAAAAGGCTATTTTAATTATGTTTTGTGATTATTATCCAATTAATGACTGTATAGTTGACATTGAGAAGTAAGAAGTAGTCCAATATTTCGAAGATTTATAGAGATATATCATATGAACGGTAAAGCACACTTGTTTCACAAACATTTTTTGGATTATGCCGCAAATTATGTCCGGTCCGGAGCGAAATCTTCTCTTTGAGGCACACTTGGAGATGTCTATTTGAGTTTCCATCCATCCAACAAAGATTCTTTCTCTTTCATCCATCTTTTATAATTATGGTAAATAGAGAGTTCACCATCCATTTTAGACAACATACTTATTCATGTTGAATCATCATAGTCTAAGAAGGCCGCTCCCAAGGTTGTTGAAAAGGTCACTCTCGGCCCTCAAGTTCGTGAAGGTGAACTCGTCTTTGGTGTTGCTCACATCTTTGCCTCCTTCAACGATACCTTTGTTCATGTTACTGATCTTTCTGGTCGTGAAACCATTTCTCGTATTACTGGTAAGTTGATATAATCATAGAATATAAAAAGGATACGCCACTTGCTTCCTGAAGCAAGTCGAGCGGCATGTGTTGTGGGCCTGTAGGAAGGCCCCACTCTATGCACATCCCCCTCCTGTGTACCTTTATGTGTGTATGCTTATGGTTTATGTCTATAGGTGGTATGCAAGTAAAGGCTGATCGTGATGAATCTTCACCTTACGCCGCCATGTTGGCCGCTCAACAAGTTGCTGCCAAGTGTAAGGAGCTTGGTATCAATGCTCTCCACATTAAGCTCAGAGCTACCGGTGGTACTGGTACCAAAACCCCTGGTCCCGGTGGTCAAGCCGCTCTTCGTGCTCTTGCCCGTGCTGGCATGAGAATTGGCCGTATTGAAGATGTCACCCCTATTCCTACTGACTCTACTCGTAGAAAGGGTGGTCGCCGTGGTCGTCGTTTGTAAACATTATTGTTTATATGTAAGAATAATAATTTTATAAATATCACTTTTTCTGTAATATTTTATACCTCTTTTAATCCGTAAATAATATTTTATTAAATGGCATTTTTGACATGTTTATTGGTCACACCAAGGCTTACAATGCTTTTTTCCTACTAGTAGTCATGAGTTCCAAAGCACTATAATTACTCCTACATGTACAATAAAGGGAAAAAAAAAGGGAGAGAAAGACGCAAGAAAGAGTATGTTGCAACTAGAAGACTAATGTACTATTTGTTTTGTACTTGGTAAGGCGTTAAGGAATGCACTGCCGTTATGAACAGAGCATTTAATCCAGGAGCACCATTAGTCTTTTGAAGAGAGGGAAGGCTTTCATTGTCATATTTTGGCTGTACACAAAGATACCATATTAGGATTTTGCAAAGAGGATCAATACTGATGGTTCCTATGTTATTCTAGTGAAGAAAGTAAATTAAACATTCATCAAATAATATCCAAAGAAGCAAAACTAGACGAAATAAACCTAACTTTAAGCGTGCCTCAGCCCACAGTAAAGAATGATTTATTACTGCAGAGGGCTAGACCAGCAAAGGAGCGAAGAAAGCACGATTTCTTTCCATACGATCACCTGTCATTTGTTTACAGCCATCTCTTTGGGTAAAAGATCAAACACTCTTTCAAGTGAACACATTTGCTGCAAGAAGCCGAGACACCAATGCTTTAATTAATATTATGAAGTGGATTATAAAAGATGTTTCAAGGCGAGGACCACCCTTTGTTCTCAAAAGCCATAAAGAAAGAAGACGCTTTAAATAAACTATGCACTCTTTCGACACTATTTAGAAAGTTGATGTCGGACTTCCCCCCTGTGTGGTGAGCGGACCTCGGATACTCTTTTTCGGGTATTTAGAATTTATTCTCTAATGGCTGTTAAATAAAGATAGACATTTCTTTTTACGGGCTTTTTTTTGTTTATTCTCTTTCTATCTTTTTTATCAACTCACGCAAAAGAAAAAGTTCATATGCCAAAGCAATCAGCAAAAAGACGTACGTCAGCACATTATGATTATCCCAAATATTTAAGCATCGAAACACTTCATTCTGCTCATCGAAGCAAAGATGCCAAACATACAAGAGGAATTCCGACAACACAGAGCATACATCGCTATGAGCGTGCAAAAATAGTAGGTGTTAATATAAAAAGATAATATGTATTTCTTTTTATTGAGACAAAGCCCTCTTTTTATAGCATGAACAACCACAGGCGTTGGAGGTAGTTATAGAGCAGGACAAAGACGACAGCAATAACAACAATGCCACTATTTCATCGGACGAATCAAACTCAGACGAGTCACCTTCTCCTAACGCCATTCACGATTCAAGCAGTAATTCTAAAAGAAGAGGAAGAAAGAAGCTGTCAACCACGGAAGACAAGAAAGATCGTTTACCCACAAAATCATTTTTACCTATTCTGTCAAAGCAACATCATGATATTGGACATATAAAAAAAGTTCAAATTGGAAAGTTCTTAATGGACGTTTGGTACGTGGCACCTTATCCAGAAGAATATAGCCGACTAGAGACATTGTATGTATGCGAGTTTTGTTTAAAGTATATGAAGAGTCGATATATAGCCAAGAGGCACAAGGTGAGAGAAGACAATGATAGTAGCTTTATATGACGATATAAATCAATGTGTAATAGGTGAAATGTCCTATGAAATATCCACCGGGAAATGAGATATACAGAGATGGGCAGCTATCGGTGTTTGAAGTGGATGGGAAGAAGAACAAGATGTACTGTCAGAACCTTTGTCTACTGGCCAAGATGTTTTTAGACCATAAAACACTTTATTATGATGTAGAACCGTTCTTGTTCTATATACTGACGGAGGCTAACCAGGCAGGATGTCATTTTGTTGGATATTTTTCAAAAGAAAAGAAATCATTGCTCAATTATAACTTATCATGCATTATGACATTACCTTCCTATCAAAGAAACGGCTATGGACAATTTTTGATCGACTTTAGCAAGTATATTATATTGTGTAAACATGTTCACGTGAAAAAAGGCTAACTGGCCTATAGGCTATCTGTTATCAAAAAGAGAGGGTAAGACGGGGTCACCAGAAAAACCGTTATCAGATTTAGGATTATTGAGCTATAGAAAATATTGGATCAACTCGATTAAAAAGTTTTTAAAAGAGCATCCAGCGAGGACGAGTATTGAAGGTAAACATGATAGCTAAATAAAGGTATTTCTATTAAGACTATAATAGATATTAGTAAAGAGACATGTATTACAGTGAATGATATCATAGCCACCCTTGAATACAACCGTATGCTAAGGAAGAATAAACAAGGTCAATATGAGATTATAATGAATGAAAAGAATGATCAGCCTATCAGAAATTATGTTAAAAGTGAATTACTTATTTGGGTGCCTTATTTAGTAACCAAACAAGGAGGCGCTGGCACCTTGAAGAAACCACGAGAAAGTAAATTTATCGAATATGGCGTAAGCAAAATGCTAAACCTAAGGAAGGGCTAACTGTTTTATTATTATGACTAGTTCAACAACAGCAAAATCATTCATTATTATCATTATCTTCTTCTTCATTATCATCTGAATTATCATCATCATCAAATTGAACTGACTATTTTTTTCTCTCTCCTTTAACTAATATTTACTCTTGTTATATTACAACTTTCCTGTTATTTTATTACAATCATTTACTATTATCACTTATATTAGGTCCCTTTCTTTTTGTTAACCCCCAAAAAAGTATTTTGCATAATGTGTTCAACTCTTATCACCCCTTTATATACTCTTTTCTTTTCTTTTTCCTTTCTTCTTAACAATTACAATGGAAGAAAAGGCACTGATTGAAACTCCATTTCATGCAATAAAATCAAAGCTACACAAGGATACATTCACTATTATCGTAAGACTTATCTTTGCAATATATCACAACATCAATTAACATTTACTTAGGATAATACATTTCCTAAAAGACACAAGATAACTACTGAAAATAACCATCAACAATCGTGGTCATCAAGTAATACTCTTTATAAAGATTATGGCACCAACAAAAAGAATCGTACCAGATCAGTTCCTAGCTCATCTTCTTCTCCGTCCTTACCGTTAATTAAACGATCAACCACAGGTTCAAGCATTTCATCTACGAGTTCTACCATGTCCACTAGCTCTTGGGCTCAATGGTTCTCTACGCCCCCTTCTCTTCCACCTATACCTTCCAAGAAAAAACCTACATCACCTGAAAAACGTGCTCGAGTGATCAAAGAATTGATAGAGACAGAAAAGAGCTATCAGTCAGACATGGAGTTGGTTCAAGAGATCTACTATGATCACGGACCACTTTCAAAATTAGAAAAGAAACAAGTGTTTGTCAATTTGACTGATATCATCATGTTTGAAAAGGAGTTTACTGGATCACTCTGTCAAATTGTAGACGATGATAATAACGTGGGTTTACTCTGCCAAATATTTACAAACATGGTAATTTATAATGAGTTTAAGGAGTTGTGTTGTCAACAATAACCACATTGTTAGATGGACCCAATGGAACGTGTCTATACTGAGTACTGTAAAAGGCATGAAGACGCACTGTGCAAAATACAAGAGCTCAGTCAGTCAAATGATACTGTTCAAGCTTACTTCAAAGTAAAAAAAAAAAAAAAAAAAAAAAAAAAAAAAAAAAAAAAAAAAAAAAAAAGAAATGAAATGAAATGAAAAGAATGTTCTTTATTAATGTACATCAGTAGAAATGTCAGCAAGATATTCAGGGACGCACAACATGCTGGGATCTACCAAGTCTGTTGATCAAACCGGTACAACGAGTGCTCAAGTACCCTCTGCTTCTCAGGGAGATACTTCAGCTCACACCAGAGTATGACGTTGATTATGACCAATTGGTAATAGTCACAAGTAGAATGGAACAAGTAGCTGATCACATCAATGAGATTAAGAAACGAAAAGATATAGTTGAACAACTTTTGGTGAATGATCACAAAAAGAAAGTAAAGACGAAACGTTTTAAGCATGTACCTGTGTTAATTTACTTTTAAATACTTAATAGGTAGTGTAAGTCTTTAGTTTTTATATAAAAAACACGTAAATCAACTCTCTGTCCTTTAGTCATAGTCTAAACAAGAAGTGGACACGAAAGGTGTATTTGAAGAAACAACACAGTGCTGCAGGTACACAGGATGCCTTGTTTGACAATATCTATCGACAGTTTGAGAGTCGACAAGAAAGCATAAAGCAGTTTGAGAAGCAAGCACTTGAATGGCTCACCAAGGTCAAAGAAAGTGAACTTGTTCTGAAGGAATTATTGTATTCTTTTGATACACAAGACAACATTCTAATTGAGCAACTGTTATCTCAAATAGCACATGATATAGCTTCAACGGTATCTATCCTCTTTTTTTTTTTTTCTCAATGAATTCGCCAACTAAAGCCATTTTAGGAGACAATGATTCAGATCTCCGTTTGCGACAGGGTTGAATCATTTTTGAAACTCTTCAAGAACCCAATGCATGTCATTCAAAAGCGCAACCGGAAATGGATCGATTATGATCGAGCTTGTCATATCTTGTCAAAGGGAGAAGTGCCTGACAAGCAATTACAAGCAGAAGCCGAGGCCTATGTATCATTAAATGCTCACCTCTTAGATGAACTGCCGATCTTTTTGTCATTGACCTCAAATTATTTCGATATCGTGCTTGATGAATTTGTCGGCATTCAAGCATTCTACTGGAGACAAAGACAATTTGCTTGGCGACCTCTCCTACAATCGGCGTTTGATATGAAATGGACATCGATCGATTCGGAGCATACAGCACAGATCAGCCAAGTGCAACGGAAACTCTCTGTTTTATTAAACGATGATGAAGAAGAATACGACGATGAGGGGCCTGTGATGAGCTGGGTTGATTTTTTACACGAAGCCAAGACAAAGAGTAGTAAAGACGATATACCATATATTCCATCTATACACGATACTCAAAAGGGACTCTTTGATGAGCCTGTATTTCGATGTACAGTGTTGACTGATTATGAAACCAAAGAAAAGCTTAAAGTACAAAAGGGAGATGTAATACAAGTATGGTTAATCACTTCAGATAAAGATGATGAACAGTGGTGGTATGGTAGTATGGACTCACATCAGTATGGTTGGTTTCCTTCTTCTATCTGTAAAAAGCTATAATACATTATACATATTATCACCCGTAGTCATAGTAATAATATCTTAATAAACTTTTTATTTTTGTGTGCATTTTTGTGAAGGAGAGAGGAGAGAGGGGCTGAGCTTAGGGACAAACATTGTCCAATAGAAAAATTTTTTCTCCTTATTTTTATAACAAAAAAAAAAACAGCGGTCACAGATCCACATCAGAATGGTTGAGATTTCTCCTCTTGTCCATTGAGGCAGAAGAGGACATTTACATGTATACTATTACTTTGCTACCTTTTATACATATTCAATATTTGTAGGTAGAACGAATGAAGCATAGATCAAATAAAGACAAGTCTATCTTTTACTTTACCAATTAGAATCAGTATCCACATATAGTCTCCGATGCTAGTTAAGAGCCAATGAAAACAGAGGAAAAAAATTTGGGATGGCTTATTTTTTTTTCTACGCGTTTTAAAACCCATCTTTTTCTCTTCTTCTTTTTTTCTTTCCTTTATATTTATATAATCAACGTAAGTATAAATTAAGAAAATATTTGGTTAAAGCCATTAATAACACATATGACAGCATGTCTGACAAGCACGACGATCACACCTTCGAAAGCGCTGATGCCGGTGCCTCCAAGACCTACCCCATGCAATGTTCTGCCTTGAGAAAGAACGGACATGTTGTTATTAAGGGTAGACCTTGTAAGATTGTTGATATGTCTACTTCCAAGACTGGTAAGCACGGTCACGCTAAGGTTCACTTGGTTGGTATTGATATCTTCACTGGAAAGTAAATATCGTGAATATATCAAAAGTATATCTTTAGATTGACATTTTTTTTTTTTTTCAACAGGAAGTACGAAGATATCTCTCCTTCTACTCACAACATGGATGTCCCCAATGTTGTCCGTAACGAATACCAACTCATCAACATTGATGACGGTTTCCTCAGCTTGATGACTCAAGATGGTGCCACCAAGGATGATGTTAAGCTCCCCGAAGGTGAACTCGGTGAACAAATGGAACGTGATTTCGAAGAGGGTAAAGACTTGATTGTTACTGTTGTTTCTTCCATGGGTGAAGAGCACGCTTTGTCTGTTAAGGAAGCCCCCAAGGGTAGCTCTTAAATAGTATAAAGACTATTTTTGTATGACATTTTTTATTAAACCTATATATAAACATTGTTAAAGCATATTTTGCTATATTTGTTGTATTCAAAAAAAATTTTCTTCTCTGTCTCCCACACAAAGTAAGCTCCGGTAAGTGGTCCCCATCAGTGGCTTACGCCAAGTGTGACATAAGCTTCAAGCCCTGGTTTACTTACAGTGTTTTTAAAAATTAATGTCGCGCCAAGATGTCGCATTCCTGTATATTTTGTATTGTAAAAATTCAATTTTTGCGATATTACTTTCTGGAAATACTGTATTTTGCCCCCTTTTCTGAACTTTAAAATTTGGAGTGGCTGCCTTGTATGGCATAGAAATAAGAGATTTTATTTTATGCTTTATCTTTGCATATTTATATTTGATGGAAGCTGCATCTCTTAATTTGCTGACAACAACTGTCTTAGTTCATTATAAATTTGTAATAGTCTGTCGTTATTTTCAGATGTTAATTGTATACGACTTTCTAAAGCTTGTCTGTATACACTTGTAATGCTTGTCAACACCTCATCCATTCTACTTCTACCTTCAGTTGGTACCTCTGATTGAAGCACATCAGAGCTATCAGTAACTGCTTCGATATGATCATTCTCTACAGTATTCTGGATAAGTGCTGTCTTATCCATGGTATGAATTCTCAAGCTAGAGTCAATTTCTAGGTAATGTAAGTACACTGTAGCATTTCTCTTAGTATTATCGTGACAATCTACCTTGATTGTAAACCACACAGCTTTTATTGAAGCGATAAACCAAATACATATGCTTACAGGCACGCCTATTTCGTTGAAAGCCTATACAATTGCATGCAGTCATCATTCCTTGCTCAGTTGATATATCATATACAACTTCCGTCGTGAAAGACTTGACAATATAGCAAACTTCTTCATTGGTATACATTCTGCACCATATCTTCTAATGACAGCTCATTGATCTCTTCTACTACAATCATTCTCTTTCTTGCCTCTCTAGTCTCTGAGCTCGTACGTCCGATATTAGCGACCATCCTTGCGGTATTGTGAAAAAAGTCTGTATGAACATCATCAATCAAGATAAAAATTAAGCGATCCAGTCTTCTATTCATCTTTCTTTGTAAGTGGTTTGTCTTCAATTGATTGTACCAACTCACTCTAAGTAATAGTTTTTAAAATAAAACATAAATGCTGGGTATATACTGAATTTTTGAATGAATTGGTCAATCTTTCTAGTATACAGCTCTGCTACTTTCCTACATCGTCGCCTTTACTTAGGTAATTACTAGCTGATATCTGATCTTCTGCTCCTTTACTGCAAAGCCAATATAGTCGCTTGTTCCATGTGGGATGGCAATCATACAAGGTTTTCCAAAGATATCCAGCTCGTGGTCTTCCACTAGCTTCATTCAATTCTTGGTGTATAATTTTACACAATCATTTTTTTGTTAATAAACCATCTGAAGGTTCCTATACATATAAGCCTCTTTATCTAATATAAGAACATCATTAGGATACCAATTCTGTCAATATATCTCTAATTCATACTTGGTCTGCTTTAAATATACATTACTGCAAGCTTGATAAGAAAATATATAAAAGTTGATCGTTTTTCTGACATACAACAATTATGGTGTTAAAAAAAGCTGCCCAAAGCATTCGATAAAGCAAAACTGTTGTCGTGTCCTTCTTTTTTTCTTTCATTTGTAATATCAACATGCCTCGTAAAGTGTTCATATGTACTATATCTTACATGAATTACAAATAACCTGTGTAGGTAAAAGAGCTTTATCCTCTACAAACCCTCTTCCATTACCTAAAAAACAAAAAACTATAAAAGATATTGTTCTAAATCCTTCAGATAAATACATTTCGAGAAGATGTAAACTATCTTCTTTATAAAAAAATGACTATAAAGAATATCGTGTAAGAATAAAACCCAAAATCATAAGCACCTTACTGTTATGGATAGTATTAAATAACTATATTTTTATGCATAGCAAATACTTTGACAAGTATCAGAAGAGTTTTCAATCTTGAGAGCAGATGCAATGAACTTTGATCTTTTTATAGTGAGCAAATGGATTGAAAATGGGTTTTCTAGCAGTGACTTTCCGTTGATTACGACGTCCAAGTTTTGAACTCATTTGTATAGAAAAGTAGCAGACGATAGAGACAAGTGTAATGAAAGAATTGTAAGTCAAAGCTATATCAACTTCTTAATCACTAATGAAATGAGCGTAGAAATTCTCCAAGAATATCAATGATTGTTTTGAAGAATTTGATTCCACAAGAAGATCTCCTGAAACAAAAGGTAGGCACTATAACACGTATTATTTTAACACTAAACGGTTTTCAATAGAATATTTATATAACATACCTGTCTTGGACCGTTTGCATGTAGCAATATCAGGCACTTATACTTCTTCCATTATACAAAGTAATTTAAAATAGCCTAGTCAATTTATGTAATCTTATTTTGTTTTGAAGATATTTCTCTGCATCTTACACAAAACGTAAACTTGTACATATTTCGAGTCCTTTTGGGGTTCCTTCGAGGCCATAGGAAAAGTACAAACCAATCATTTAATCCTAGAACCATTGGTGAGTCAATATCTTACCTTTTATGCTGTGTCAACTTACAGTAATCTATTAGTAACCATAGCTGCTAAAAGTATCGAGCTCTACAAAGAATACAAGGATGCCAATATTGAACTAGAAGGATTCGAATTACAGTACAAGTATGTAATAAAAAAGACTTCTAAATGCGAAATTATTAATTATCTTGTCTAGCAAAATACTTGGCATATATAAAGATGTATTTAACAATGATACCTTTGAATCAATTTCTGACTATACATATACCAAAAACAGCTCTGCGAAGCTTGTACGCTTTAATGCAGAGCTACTAAAAGAAGCAATATCAAAACCGGAATTAAAGATCAAGACTTGGCATGTTATGTCTAGACCAAGCAATAACATATGTAAGTCATATATGAGTGTTATCAAAAGTTACTAACGACAGTAATCATTGGTAGTGTTTGTGCCGCTAACCGGTGTTCATGCAATGCATGATGTCCTCGAGAGAGGTTTCAACGCTGGTCAAAAAATTCCCCAACAAGTATATACTGAGGAGTATAGTTTTGAAGAGAAAAGGATATTTCTATACTGTAATATCCAGTTGTGTGCTTTACTAACAGTAACTGCTATACAGCATATTCCGGTATTGATGGGACCAACAAGCTTTGAGGACCACTACGGAGAAGTTGTTTGGAAAAACAACTTGTGGGAAACACTGTTCAACTTGGACCGCATACAGAAGAAGAGAAGCAACGTCAGCCACGGTATGTTTACACTGTTGCTTTAATAGTAACTTATTTATCATTTTTAATTATAACCCTATTAAAGGGAGTCAACCATATGCCAGGTTGGATTACGGATTGAAGACCGATGGACATATGGTAGTTATCCTGTTCATAAAGAAAGCCATAGGTAATGAAAAAACCTTTTTATATACCTCAAACATTGATCAATGTTTCAAACAGAATAAATTCCGCAAGACGACAGCGAAATGAACTTTATGAAAAGAAGAGTTAATTTGAGCAGTTGGAGCAAAGGATTGTATCCTTTGAAGAAAGAGCCCACGGGCATAACAATGAATGATCAAATAATCGGCCTGAACCCAGGCATGAGCATTATTTTGAAAATATCAAGTAATGCTTAGAATATACATAGGCCATAGAGACATATTTGTTTCAACAGATTGCTCAACTGCTGAAATTGTAGACAAAAAAGCAGCTAAAGAAAACACTACAAAGTTTAGCAATGCGAAATACAAGCAAGTATACGCTAGTTTATATAATCTTCTGTTTAATGCAAAAAAAAACCTTTTACTGACGATTCGTTAGGATGCGCTCAGGATTTGAGTGGGCGAGAAAAGTAGAATTGAAGAACAGAGAGGTAGCAGGTATACAGCAGGTATACAGTGAGATTCTTGCAGTGGACTCTGTAAATAGTAGTGAACTGTTGAAATACTTGAGGGCCGTCGGTAGAAACCAAAAAAAGTAAGTAGTTGAGTGGCCTTGTTTGTTATACTTATTGTTTTGTATCTTGTAGAATTTTTGACTTTATGAAAGGCTACCGTCATCGTGAGACGAAGTCATACCTTGCTCAGAACAGACAAATCACAGACAATTATATGTGTGATCTCGTGTTGGATCAAACTGCCGCTGGTGCTCCTTATACCCTTGCCCACAGAACAAACTCAAAGAAACGAAAAAAAGCAAGCGGAATAGTTGCAAAAGAAGCAAAGCGAACAGTAATCGCTTATGGCGATGCAAGCTTGACTGGAACCAAAGCAGGGTATACTCCCATCCCTGTGAAGGTAGAGTAGTATAGCGACTTTATCACTTTATTGAATAGGCTAATGTTCATTTTATATACAGAAAGTTCAAAGAGCATTGGCCCAGAGGGCATTAGTAATTCCCGTTGATGAGTTCAGGACAAGTGTGACCTGTTCCAAATGCCACTGACGTCTCGAGAACAAATACGAAAGACAAAAACTTGTTTGCAATCATAAGTAAACAGATCATTGTATTTGTAACATTAAATAACTAACTTTTTTTTATGTTCAAAAGGAAAAAGAAAGTTCGTCTGCAAGGGGGAAAAAAATGCTACTCTATGATGTTTGGACGATAACAAGAGGGTTGTTTGTCGAACATCGGAGTGTCCACAAAGAGAACCCAGCAGTAAGTAAGATTACACATGAAGTCATATACTAGGGCTATTATTGAACTTTATCTGAAGGCTATTCTCCGGTCATTTATCAGTTGAAGCATTGTCAATTGTATCCAGCTGCAAATGATCGTGATATCGTAAGTGCAATGTAAATGATAAGAGTATTGATTTTAATGAGTAATAATAGGTATGGCAAAGGGATATAAATGCTGCTTTGAATATTCGCCCCATCCTGGTGTCTTATGTAGAGTCAAATTATAGTATTTTATCTCTAAAAAGAGAATCAACCTCTGATGGTTATCAAGCCACTTCACAGCCACTTTGATTGGCCCTTTGGACCCTTACGTCACCATTTCGGTGGTGACTTTGGTGTGTCCTTCAAGCCCTACGTTGGTGATCCAATCAGATGTCTATAAAATTCATACTGTTTATGCGGGTCACAGCTTTTCATACCAGGAACCATAGTCAATTTGTGTACCTTTTTGTATTTGGAAAATAATGTTTAAATCTAACTTATGCCAAAGACGACTTATAGAGCATGCCTTCAGACCTATTTACAGAAATACGCTCTGGCGACGACAACAGTTACCAATACAGAAACGAACACTAATGACAAGTCCTCAGAATAAAGGTTGGAATCAGGAAAACATATCAGCAGGTATGTACACAGCTAGCATCTTCATCTTCATGCTTGGTCTGTCGTATGCAGCTGTTCCCTTATACAGACTCTTTTGCGCCAGTACGGGATTTAACGGTACACCGGTGATTGATGCCGAACGATTTGGTCCTGATCGACTTGTTCCTCAAACCAAGAGCAAACGCATTCGAGTGACATTTGAATCGAACACGTCAGACACATTACCTTGGTCATTTAAACCAGAGCTTCGAGAGATCTATGTTGTACCTGGCGAAACAGCCCTGACATTTTACAAGGCAAAGAGTAGAGCCAAGCAAGATATCATTGGTATAGCAACCTATAATGTCACGCCATACCGAGCAGGCTCTTACTTCAACAAGATTCAGTGCTTCTGCTTTGAAGAGCAAAAACTGAGTCCTGAAGAAGAGGTAGACATGCCTGTCTTCTTTTTTATAGATCCTGATTTTCTGGAAGATCCATTGATGAAAGATGTGAATACCATCACCTTAAGCTATACATTTTTCAATTCGCAGCATGCAAAGGGATTAAAACCAGTGCAACAACAACATGTTGGATAAAATAAACTTCTTTTTTTTTTTTATTAATAACATATATCTGCTTTAGTTGTTTCTAGGTCTTGATTATATTCGCTTGGGTGGATGATATGGGTTTCTAATGCTTTTTGGGTATGCGTATGAGAGTCATTATGATTAGGAATAGCAGTAATGGTGGTAGTAGTAGTAGTGGTGGTGGTGGTGGTGATTGTGATTGAAGAAGAGGGTTCATGGAGAGATGTATTATCGTCATATTCATCATAGGATGGCATAGAAGTAATAGAGGAAGAAGACCTCGCTGATCGAGAAGACCAGCTGAACAATTTATATGGAAACAACCTTTTGCTTGAGCTGTCACTTTTGGTGCATGAAATATCAGATGGCCGTCGTTTGCTGTGACTTTCTTGCATCTGTTTAAATGCACGTAATGATTCACAGGATTTATGGCTTTTGAGAAATGATCTGCTGTAGAAGTGATTTGGAGGAGTGAGTAGAATACTTGAGGCAATACTCGATTTTTCATCATAATCGTCGTCGTCATCATTATTACTATTTTTGGTCTTTTGTGATAAAGTTGGCACAGAGTTGTTTGACTCTTGGTATATTTTGGAAGTAGTCATTGGCATATCTAGTCTTTGTAACCATTTGTCGAGTACACTAGTGGATGAGCCAGTAGCTAATTTTTGCAGACAGTCTATCCAAATCTGCTTTTCTTCTTCAGAATCCGCTTGTAAAAAATAATCAGGCCAGTCATACTTTGATTCATCGTTTGACTGTAAGCAAAAGATAAGAGATTTAGATTGCTTTTGCTTTGGGAGCAGTGGATCAGGAATGAGGGTATAATGATCAAGAGAAATGATTGCTAAAGCAGTTGTATCATTCTAGATGAAAAGAATGAATATACATATCTAGTTTGCTTATTAAAAGAGCGTACCTGATTCTTGTAATATCTAAGCTCTTCACCATAAAGAATGAAATATCTTTTATGAAATGCTTTTGATTTTCCATGCTTTTGTTTATATAGCCAACCCTTTAAATGAACCGTTGTTGGAGGGTCTCTTTTAACATTATTCTTTACACTGGGCACAATGGACTTTGCCATAGTTCTAAATTAAAAAAGAGAAAAAAGGAAATGCTGTGCTCCCACTCTTAATTTACAGGATGTTTGAAAACTCCGCTCGCTTTTTTGAGGTTAAATTGCCCAAAAAGATCAAACTAAGTTGATCAAATAAATTGCTCGCTTTTGAGAAGGTTTTTTCATGTTGAATTTATTCATAATATCTAAGGTATCACTGTTAAGTTACACATACATAATGACCAGCTGCATAGTTCATTTTAGTGTAGCAGCAGCAGCATCTTCAAGTGTCTTCTTTCAGCACCAGCAACTCTTCTTTTCTTGACACTGCTTGTTTCTCTATAACTTTGGGATGGTGGGTGGCAACCTTTATACCGAGATTTCGATCATCTTTTATGAATTCGGCAGTTACATATACTGTATCAATGCTTCTTCTATATTATGCTTGTTTCCATCATACCAATAGGCTTACGTAATATGCATTATCATCTCATATAGATACATGCACATCTTTTCGTGATGTTATGCTGTAATTATATTATCAACACTTTTTGAAATCAATAATTTTATGACTCAACAGCCTTTTATATATCAAAATAAACAAGTAAATGACAAGAGACACCAATTAAGTGCTAAATATAGGACATTCAATTAAATAGCAGCAAACGAGCTGGTTTTATTTCTTAATGAGTTATAATATCTAGGATTAAAAGAATATATTGAGAGCATCCGTATTCGCGGCAGTAGCAAAAGATGAACAGCTTAGTAATTATCAGTATCTAGTGATGATAATCAAATAGCATAAAGAAGGCTACTGTTTTTACTAAAGCTAGAGAAAGTACAAGAGTACCAATTTTGGCAAAAAACCAAGAAAATGCAATAACATATTCACATAAGGGGGATAAGTGATGAGTGGCAACATGACAAATGGCCAGAGACGACAAGGCAGGAAAAGAGAAATGATATTTATTCTTTTTTAATTGTCTTTCTAAACGATGGCCTCTTGTATGATGTCTTTTTTGATTTATTACGTTTGCATCAGCTTAAGCTTAATATAGTTTGTTGCAAACGAGTCAACTCTTCCTAATAAATTGCTATTGGCTCATCAACTTGTGAAAAGAAATATACATAATTACATCAAGATGTGTCAGAACATTGATGGCAGGTAGTAGGAGCATAATGTCCAGGACATCTTGCAAAGCACGAAATTGGGCTATTAGAATAGAACGATATTCAGTTTCGTATTGAATGGACTTTTTGTACAAATAACAGTCATAGCCTAAAAGTTTACAATGAGTTTTTTGACAGAATTCATGCTGTAATAAGTGCTTACCTTCAACAAGAAGGCCGTAGCACACTGGATGATCAATGCCCAAACCAATTTGCTGATCAATGATTGCCTTCATCTCCTGTTATACTTTTACAAAATCAGACTCATATCGGTTTGACGAACAACCTGGTTTTTTATTCGCAAACGAATCTTTCATTGTTAGCATTGTCTTGTCAAATCTAAACGAAAAAAAAAGGAAAAGATGAGATTATATGTAGCTTTTCTAGCAATCATTCAATACTTACTGTTGTATTCACCTTTGTTATTGAAATAAAGCTAATAAGTCGATGTCTTACGAATTTGATTCTTTATAAAAAGAAGAGCTGGATATTATTAAATTAGGTTGGAGTGAAAGTTTTATAGGGAATATTAATGTAGTCAGTGTGGTTATTTATCAATGCTATGTTAGTAGCTACTATAGCAATTATTGTTCTTATCAGATGAGATAGAGAAATGTAAAGTAGAATGTATACTCTACTACCAGATTATGCTTTAAATCAATATGCTATATTTTAATAAGAGCATATTTCAAACGCGCCATCTATGTTCTCCTGTCAACTTTCTTTTATTAATATTTTGCTCTTTCTTCCTTTGAATAATGTTTGTAAGCAAGTCAGCATTCAGAATACAAATTCGGAGGATTTTTTTAATTTCCAAACCATCGCCTTTGCCGAGAGTAGGCTGATGACGAATAGGTACTTTTTAGTTAACTGAAGATATGGACCATTATGAACATAAACATGATAGTTTACGCTCTCATAAAGGTGTACATTCCATTAAAAGCCATGGGAACGGAAAAGATGATTGAAAAGGAAAACATCGAATCTTCCTCGCTAAAATCGTGGTTATGCATATGATTTGCATAATAATATATCGTCATTGCTTCAATCACTTCAGCGTGTTCAATGACAATTAAACAGCAGGTAGAAATTGGAAGGTATCTTAATGAAAGATGATGGGCTATTTTGCCGAGAAAATGCAAGACCCCTCTTTGTTATGATACCTTAACATCTATAGAGCAATGTATAGCTTTGAATGGGCTCAACCACATCAAGGTATTTCTTTAAAGTCTTGTTAAGGAAAAAGAAAAAAGCTTGTCACTCAAATTACTATTCTCCATTGGTGTGGGTAATAACTTTTTGGCGTAATTATCTATAAAAAGTCCCTCTTACTTGATTCAGTAACTCTATCACCTTTAAAACTCTTTGCTAATGACATAAGCTACTCTATTTTTACTCATGATCGCCATAATAGTCCACGCCTTTGATTAACTAATTAATCCCGGAATTATCATTAGTCTATTCCGATAAAGGCAATACAGCCGAAAAGCTGATACAGTGGTAAAAACAATCTTACTAAAAAAGAATTGCAGGTGGTACTTTAATTACTAGTTTTGCTGCTTTTGATCTGTAGGCTCTGACTGCGCAGGAGAAGGCTTGGTGACCGTATCTTCGTTAACAGTTGGAAGCAATTGGTCCATGTTAAGTTCAGGCTGATATTGTGGATAATACGCTGTAGTCATTGTTGTATTAGGGCTGCTACTTAAGGAAGCTTTCTCCATTTTCTCCTTAGTTTTGACAGTGCTTAATGAATCACGTCTAGGCGGCATAAAAGTCGGGGTTTGCTGTAAAAGAGGATCACTACTATGGCACTGTACCACAGATATACTCGTATCAGGGTTAGTTTGAGCTCTTGGCACTTGTGGCACATGTGTAATTGCACTGTCTCGAGGATTCTTTCCTAACAGAGATGAGCCTCTTTGTAATACAATCACGTCTGACGATGATCGGTTGGGCGTGCTAGCAAGGTCATTTTGATATTGTTGCTGTTGATCGTTGGTTAGGACTCCTTTCTCTAAAGCACCTGAACCTTGCTTTGCACTATCAGCAGAAATCATTTGGTTCTGGGTTGCACTGTTATTCTTTTCTGTAAAGTTCATTGTAGAAGAATAGTCTCCTTCAAATACATGAGACTGCGATAAATTCGATGGAATACGGGGAATAACTGGCCGATCTTTTAAGTCTACCATTTGCGGTCGATTAGGATAGTTTGGTACAAATTGTTGAGGTGACTGCTGTGCCTGTGAATCGATTGAAGAAAGTGAAGCTAAGCGCTGCTGGTAGGTAGCAGGTGATGTACCAATTATGGTTGTCAACTTTGGTGGGTAGTAGTTATTGTTGGTACTTTCGGGATATCTATTTCCAGAAGGGTCACTTGACAATAGTGGAGGCGACATCGGTTGAGTGAGAAGCATGTTCTTTGGTGTTGTTACTGGCACCGTAGCAGTTGGGGGGTTACTAATATAAAGCAAGTTGCTCTGAGAAAATTGACTGTACGGACTCTCTCCTTTTAGTGCTTTCTGCAGCTTGGGCTCATTTAATTTTCTAGCGTTTTCTTCAGCGACAGGGAAGAGGACCTCATGATACAGAATCAAGTCTTCAAAGAGATCCTCTGGTGACCAATCTCCTGCTGTCGTTTCATCAGCCTGATTAAAGTCATGGAAAATCACTGGCGTAAAAATCAAGGAAAGGTTTTGAATATTCATCTTGTTGATATGATTATTTGAATTTACGCTGATAAAAAGTATTGATTAATAGATCAAATATGATAAAAAAGGCTTACTTGGACAAATGACATATAAGGCGGTGTAAAGTCCTTCTGTGTGCGAGAGATAAGTTTGCGAGTTTCATTTCCAGCAGCCCAAAACGCTGTGCCTGGGGCATATTTTCTGAAAATATAAATTAGTTTTCTCACTCACGCTAAAGCGTGCATGAACAATTCATCACTTACTGCTATAAGTCAGCCTTGATTGAACATTAAAATCGAATAAAGGGCGTTTCAGCTCTCGAATGTACATTTTCAGGATTGTAGCAATGGTAAACACGTCATATTTGGAATCCAGTACCACCTTATCCTCATCAAGCTCAAACTGATGCTTTAATTGCTCAATATTTGTTTGCCTGCCAGAAACTCTGTAAATCCCTTCTTTCTGTAAACCACCCATGGTCTCAATTGCATCGATACATTTTTCTACAATTACTGGTACTGGTCTATTATGTTCTATGGCATAAGATTCTAATGACCCACCAAAGAGTACCTCTATATTGAAACCCAATGTTAGATCTAGAAAAAAAAAACGTAGGCAGTATTTACCTCTGCATTTGCCCTCGAGATAATAGTTTTCATATCGAATAGGGGCGGGTAACGAATAACCTAGAGATTGATAATGCATTGTGTACGTTTGAATGTCTTTTGCGCTGTCAATGCTCATTGTAGCTGCGTAGGAAGCAGTACTTTTCTGAATAATGACTGAATATATTTGATTCATGTGTAATGAAAATCATACCTCAGTTTCAATTCTTAGCGACTCCATTTCAGCCATGATGATAGCCAGTAATGAAGACTTGATGCCTTCTGTTTTTCTTTTTATAGTGTTTTTTACTTGCTATATGACCACATAGATATAAGGAACTGAGATTGTTGATACAGCATTTTGTAGTTACCCAATTTGTTTCTTCTACTGCTTTTCTCTGTTTTTTCCTTAAAGCTTCAAGTATTAGAATGCCATCACGATATTCAGAATCAGCTTCAGCGATATCTTTCTTCATTTTGGCAAACTTTGAAATTTGCTTGTTTTGATCCACAGATGATAGATAAGAACCACCGCTGGAAGCTATTGTTCTCATTTGCGAAAATAATCCAGCCATTCCTTTCTTATTGTGTTGATCGCTATTCCCATCCAAATCTTTTATTGAGCCATATTCTCCGGACAGCCTTGACGCTTCTAATGAGTTCCTACTTAACTTATGATCATCATTGCTTTCTTCATTTGCATGAAATTGTTGTTGTTGTATTTGCAACTGCTGTGCCTGATATGTAGTTTGAGCGTTCTTCAAATCCTCGCATTTATGAGTATACAATTTTTGAAGCTATTCTCAAAGTTGAGCCTCTGCCATTAATGAACAATCTACCGGTTACCTTGACAATGTCTCTGTTACGATAGTTTGCATAATTCGAATTGGCCTCAGCTAGTTTTGTTTTGTATGTTTTTCTTGTGGCTTCTTCGTGTTCCTGCAGATTGTTATTTATCTTTGCATATTGTCTTTTTATATTTATTTACCCTCTGTTGGACTAATTTATCTATTTCCTTTTTGATTGTGTCTCTAACAATCTGCCTACTTTCAACCAAGCTGTATATGCTTGACTCGTATGCTTTTACAGCTTGATAAAAGGTAAACTGAAATTCATAGTTGGGTGCTTTGTCAGATTCATATATAGAAGTTGCCTTTTTTGCTTTGAGCAGTGCATTAATGTACATCTCTTCTGCTGAAAGTCTGACATAAACTATTGTTGAGGAGCAATATCACAAGTAATAAATATTAAATTACCTTGCACGAAGTAAGGTAATCATAGCATCCAAATCATGAACATTATATTTAAATTCTGTATTTATAAAGTCAAACTGTTTGTCAATTGCAGTGAGCTATTTCAGCTGTTAGTAACAGAAATATATAACCTCTATTTGTATATGCCTCATCGTCTGCAGGTTGCTGAGAAACACTTCTTCCTCTAGCTCTAGTCATTGCGACGTTAAAAACCAGTAAAAAGAAACAGAAACTCTCGGCTGTTCAAAGCCAAATAATTTGTGCTTCCTTAATTTCCATTATTTCATTAACTTTTATATCACCCTTTTTTTAGCCACCTCCATTTAGCTTAAAGTCGCATCTTATTTCTTCCCCCTTTCTCCATCTCTCTCTCACATTGAAAGCAAGTGTCCTATTCATCAATGCAATTGTGTCTTGATTTCTTTGTCTTTTTTTTGAGCTTGTATTCAACCAAGATGTTCTTGTCTCAATACTCGTTATCTACGCGTCATATCCCGATGAGTTAGCAAAAGACCTTTTTACGACATCTTTTATTTTCAGATAGTATTGTATATGTAATGTCACTTCAATTACCCAATAAAAGTTCATTAGCTGAAGCAACTACTGCTCTTTGTCTTTAAACTTGATATTCAACTGAAGATGGTTTTAGCTTCAGCTCATAAGCTGAGCCTTTGACGTTCCACACGTACACTGTTGTACCTTTTTTTTTTTTTTTTTTTTTTTGAAATAGCACATAGCACATAGTCTATGCCGATCCTTCATGCTATTGGTGCAAGCATACAGGGGCGCTTTGAGCGACGCTTGTATGCAGATACGCTTACACGCGTACTAAAACATTTCAGAACTCTTGTAAGTTTTATTGAATTTTGACTCTCGCATTAGCACCATGATAGTAAAAGAAATAAGATTCGATGTCTGTACTTCTGTGTGCATAATCATGATCGTTTCATATAAATAAGGAACAGTTAAAAATAGTTACTTTGGTGACATAAAAAGGAGAATCAATAAATATAGCAAGTGTAAAAAATTATGTTTATTTTTAATAATACATTATAAAAAAGGGTGTGAGGTATTAGGCAGTTTAATTTGCTTTTAATTTCTTATCAATTTTGAACTTCTCAATGATAACTCTTCTCGAAGTTAATACGTAAGCAGAGATAGCAAGGCGGTATATGGAATAGACCAGTGCGAGTAAGGAAGCCAATAAGGCTAAATGAATATCCAGGTTATAAGCCTTGAAAAATGAGAGATCTCTACGGACATCTCTTCTATGTGTTATTTTTCCATCATTATGCGTAAATAGCGCTTCTTCAATTAGATCGGCAGCTCTTTGTTTACCACGTTCGTTTCTAATTTGCACCAGTGCCTTGCGATGATTTACATTGCGTCTGTATTGACCTGTCTTGTCCTCAATAATCTCCTTGACCAGGGCATTTGCCTCCGCTTGACTTAACGTCCTTCTGAACCAGCGACCGATGCCAGTCTCTTCAGCCATGACAGCATTACCAGGTTGATCAGCAAAGAAAGGGACTACAGCAACAGGTACACCGGCATGCATTGATTCGTACAAAGAACCTGCACCACCATGCGTGATAAACAAACGAGTCGAAGGATGATGAAGGATAGCAACTTGAGGCGCCCAGTCTATAAATGCAATATTAGAGCTATTTGCTGGACTTTCAAAGAAGCTGTTGATGTCATAGACTGTCTTTGAACGAGTTGTTATTGTGTCAGGGAAAAGATCACGGATACCACGAGTAGACCAGATAATGCCGTCAATATATTGAATTTCCATATTTTCGAGCAAGGCAGTCAAGACGAGTTTAATGTCCTTATGTGTGGGTACAGCCATTTGACCAAATCCCACGTAAACAACTTTATGGTGATTTTCAAGGAAAGTTTTAAGTTCAACGTTCAAGTCAGGATAGCTTTGTGGAAGAATAGGACCTACAAGTTCAACAAGGGGACCCAAGGGACGTGGTACTTCAAAACCAAAAACCGAATTGACAATTTTGATACTATCTTTCCAATTATCCATAGGATTGATTGGAGCTTTGATGCCCACAAGCTTCATCTGCTGAGTGTATTTCTTTATTTGCGGTAGGCTACCAATAATGAAACGCACAGGGCTGATCACTCTGTCAGTGAATCTTGTGTAGAATGATTGGCCTTTGCTTGTAGGATGATGCATGTTGAAGAACTTCGTGTTAACGTATGGCGCAGAAGCATCTATATGATAGACAAAATGAGCATAAAGTATATGGAAATAATAAAAAGCTTTACCAGGGCTCACAGCCAATGATGCTGTTATAACATTTGGTATCTTGGTTGCTTTTGCAGCTTCGGTACAGGCTCTGTTTATGGCGTCACATATTACCAAGTCCACTTGCTCAGTATCAAATACGACGCGATGCTTCAAGTATTCTATGTTACAATATTTTAATATGTCGATCTTTCTAACAGCTTTTAATTACCATCCGTATAATTTAATGTAGTTCTGCTGAATAAATGGACACTCTTCCTGACCGGGTCCATATGAGATGCTTGCTCAAATAACGTGCGATATTCTCCTTTTCCAAAGACACCAGGCCCATTCACGATAAGTTTAACGGAAGGATAATCTTTAATGAACTTGGCTTGATCCTCCTATAGGATATTCATAAGTATTCATTGCATACCGTTTGGCTAATTCCCACTTACTTTTGTTAACCATGCAACATGATGCCCTCTAACAGACAGTTCCTGAAGAGTTTCCAATACCCATAAAACATGCGATGCACCACCAAGATTACATGCAAACAGAATATTCTTTGGCTCCCGGAAGTTAGTTGTGAGATCAAATTTTTGTTGAGCCAACCCAGGGGTCAATTGACTTGATACGGTAAGCAAGGCTATAGAAATAATGGATAGTTTCATAACAAAGAAGAAGTGGTATAAAATGAAATAAACGATAATTCTCTTCTTTTATAATCGTTGCAAATGTGCGCGGTTAATCTTGTGCATCAAATTAATCTGCAAAGTAATTTACCTCATCTGCGAGAAGTAACTTGCTTTTTTGCGTGTAAACAAACCACACCAATCATTTTATAAAGAGAGAAAAAAAATCGTTTACTTAGAGCGATAAGCACATGAATAAATAGATAGATACACTATACTTGCTTTCCCTTTTTAAAACAGCCTATCATTGACATCTTTTTCTCCTGCACATCAAACATTAATAAGTGGCTAATATTCTACTGATAAATAACTCGGCTTAGTCTTGCATCTCTAATAATTGTTGTTGCATTTTTATTATCAATTTCAGAACACAACAGTCATAAGTTTAGCTTATTTTGACATAAAACACGACAAGGAATATACTTTGCTTTCTGATAAGCCTTTGGATATTAACTTTTATGCTGACGCGGTCACTAATAAGTTAACTGTAACAATTTGATCGAATCGTTTGCAATTATAAACAATTTCTCCAAAGCACTTTTTGAAAAGATGAAGCTACATGATCTCTATTATAGATATGGATGGATTTTTACACTAATAGGGATGTAGTAATATGATTTATTATGGCACATCGGTTAAACGAGGCAAATAATTGTGAGATGAACATTTACAAACACCATGGCAATGTTTAAATGTCAATGATGAAAGTATATTTGCAGTCATTCACCACCCAATTTGCTCACCAAAGCTTTGTTGCTGCTGCTACTATGTAGGTTGAGGAGGATCTACATTGTTTATATTTTATTATAAACATATCATGCAATGATCGTGTCACCGTTCCACAATCTACCACAAAGATATTGGGTGAGTCAGCGTGAGTTCCTCGCCCTTGGGCTAACTTTTAGATGTATTATCTATTAAATTGCAAGGCACGCTGTATAAAGATCACATTTCATCCAATTAGAAATTGACGTCTCTTATATTTGCGATCTTTGTCATATTTTCAGGGTGCTTCCATTACCCATTGAGATAGCATTTCTGATGTACATCACATGCCTCTACTTTATCCCCATAAAGTGTGAGGTAAACTGAGCTTTTCTTTTTTGATCCATTGATCCATTAATCCTGAAATACGGACATAGGATATATGAAAAGCAAGAATCATACAAACTAACATTAAAGACAGTCCAGATCCATCCATAACCTTTGAGTAAATGCACTTAACGGGCGCCTTGTTGCCTTTTGTAGATCTTCTTCTAAGCTATTAAATGCATATAGATTTCGTCTTACAAAAGGATCGACAAACATAAACATATTTTAACTTTTGTTTGCTTACGAAATCTACCAAGATATAAAACCGCCTTATACTAGGGGACCATTGACATTCTAAAATGTCAAAGCTTAAAGGATCCATAGTCCAGAATATAGACAAAGTATGAGTTTGAGCTGAGGAGATATATTTCGAAAGACAGCAAGAAGCAAACCTTAATTTTAAGCCAGGCAGTGGCTTTCAAAATGCAATTGATTGCTGTATGAGATATTGTCTGTTACAGTAACAGCAAGTTGCAGAGGAAGCGTGATAGTAGCGCTAAATTGGAGGAAGTCATGCATAGAAGCTTCAAACTATCCTTTGTATATAATTTAGATAGATAACATAGCTATTTAAAGCCGTGTACACATTCCAGATCACTCATGGTCTGTGGTATTACTATAAAGATGATCACTTATGGTGCTTCTGCCATGACTTATATCGAGTGACAGGAGTTAACAATCAAGGTCAACATGACTTAATACTTTGTACTTGCCTTTTTCATCCACTCAAACAGTTGACTATGCATATTGCATGCATGATAGCAAAAAGCTTCAGTCGTTTATCATAATGATCTTTCCATTTTTTAAATAAGATTAGGTCACTTGAACGTCAAATTATTTCTTAGGAGATTTGATAGACACAGCCATCATTTACATTAGTGCTTGTCAAGCAGTGAAAGTACTTCTTTAGCTTACGCATTCATTGAATTTAGTCTTTATTAGTGAGAACTTGTATTGAATTAGTACTATCACTATAGTAAACATCGGTATACAACACTAAAGTATAAGGCAAGTGTATTTCGATGAGTCTGTAATAATCTCTTTATTAAGGTCACGGCAAGAGAAGATTCGTTATTACAAACAATATCATATGAAAACAAGATTATTGCATGAATTAAGCATGTCCAATTAGAATTGAGCATAGCGCGTCTTTAAGAATATGTTTTGTGGTCTGTCTTTTTTTATATTTTTCTTTCTCAAAGTAATCTTTTACGACAAGATGAAGAACTTGTAAGGTAAATGCAATAGATATGCTGTTTGCTGTGCAAAATTGAATTGCCTACGTCACTAATTGTGAAAATGTTGTGCAAATAGCAAACCCCGCATTCTGGTGCATGTAGTATTGGCCGATTAAAGTCCTGGATTCCAAATGCTCTTAAAAGATTAGAGTATTCCATATCTGATGACAACCCTTTATTGCAGTAGACGATAAAGTTTATTCTCCTTGTTATCCATTAATTTCTATTAAAAAAAAATGCTGAATAGAGTGTATTAAGGCAACAATATTAGTTTTGAAATATATATATAGGTTGTTAACTTGACTGTCCATTTAGATGCTCCATATTAGTTATTGGAAATGCCAGGGAGTGTAATAACATTAGGCTGTTCTTGGTATTCTGTATGACGTCTAAGCCCCATACTAACTGACAATATCTAAAGTAGATAGTTGAGTATATATATGCATTCAATGTGTGCTGTTTGCAGTACCTCATCTAAAAGTTTTCTTAGCTGTATGTTGTCTTCTTCTATTTGTCTTAATCTTTCCTCATTTGCTTTATATAAATGTCTCGTCTCTTCTAGCAGCTCTGTCAGTGTTTGAGTTTTGTTTTCAAGATTTTCGAGCGCATCATCGACATGATTTCTACGATTTTTTGCTGTTGTATGTGACCTGAAAAATAAAGTTAGATACGAATTTCAGGGTTCTCCTGATTTTACCTCCAGCTTTCCGCAACAATGACAGATGCTGCTACGGAGAAAATGAAGGCCTCGCTCAAAAAATTAGCGCCACTCTCTATAGCTCTAAGATACCAATAAGAATCTTTTTCTCGGGCTTATGTCCTGCCGGGTTCTCTCTCTCTCTCTCTCTCTTAAAGTAGTAATAGTCCACTAACCTGGCATCATTTAGTGGTCTAATCTTTTCAGTTTTATATCCTAGGAATTTCATCTTTAATGTCATTTCTAATTTGTGTGAAGTCTAATTATAAAAATTGACAAGTTTATAAAACATTTGTATTATAATGTGAGTTAACTTGCTTACTTGAGCAACATTAATGCAAAATTCTCTAAATTTTGGGTGATTCTTGGCTTGCGTCTTGATGGAGTTTGCAACTGGTTTTGCCAATGTCCTTTTTAGTTTATTAGATAGGCTTATTTATGACTGTAAAGCAATAGTTTACCTTACTAATAAAGATCCAATCTTTATTGTACTCATATTATAGTAAATAAAGGAAGAAAAAGAAAAAGTTCATATAATTGTTATCAAGGGTCAAACTGAGCGGGGCTTTGTTGTCAACATATTCCGCATTTGGAAAGTAAAGTTGGTAAAGTGAATAGGTCACCTAGAGTCATTTACCCTATGTAACCATTTAAATAGCTTCCCCCTTTGAAGGCATGTGAGAAACTATAAATGATGATAGACCATAGATCAATTTTTCTTGCTGAAAGTGAAAATAGAGACGCGAATCCTAAAAATATTTTTTTTTTTTTTTTTTTTTTGCTTGTTCAACCTTTTGATCGACACTAATGAATAATGTTATTACTGGCAGTGTAAATGAAGCATTTAGTTGCTTTTGTGATTGTATTTCTCAGTTAAATGAACAAGACAAAGCAAAACTAAATCTTGATTCGTATTTTCATGGTAAGATTAAAGACTATTAATGTTATAACAGACACTGATTGCTTATTAGACACAACAACTATCTCTAATGAATATACCAACAACAACGCATTTGTAAAAGGAAGCACAACGGCCTTTCCTGAACCATTGGCTAGTATAATTCATAGTAAGTCATTCTACGAGTTTTTGATTCTTTATATTCATGCTTTATATACTCTAGATCCTCTTTCAATTCCATACAAGCTTGGGTTCTTGTTAAATGCTAACCGAGTATGGCTGACAGCAAACAAGACTTTATACATTTGGAACTTTTTAGAAACAGACAATATCTTTAGATATGATTGTCACGACAATATTGAACGCGTAGAAATTTGTGAAAAACAAAAGGAACTGTACGTCTGCACCCGGAACAGCCTGTTCGTTCACAGCTTTAGCATAGACACAGACAATCGATTGAAAATTTTATCAAAGGCAGATGCGAGGACAAGCGGCGTTGTTATGTCAAATATTCTCAATACTGACACTGGAAGAACATTCATGCAAGGAGATGATGGACACCTTTATGAATTGAATATAGATCGCGACAGTAATGGATTAGTGGTTGGAATCAAAAAGCTCTCATGTATCACAGAACAATCCTACTTTAGATATTTGTCTCTGTTTGTAAAGTCGGTTCCTGAAGGTGAGTAAATTGCTTCAGTAAGCACAAACACCTAAAGTTAAGCCTGATAACATTCTTTGTAGTTCCCATTAAGAAAATAGCACTGAATAATGAAGAAAAAATCCTCTACATCTTATTGAAGGATTCGACTATCCAAGCCGTCGATATTCAAGGAAATAACTTTGTTTATGGGCATAAATTTAAGGCTACCATGGTAGAAGACATTCAACTAGTACCAACATCTGAATCAAGAATTATCGATCTTATCGCTATTGACGGAAAAGGGAACAGATACTATCTTTCAAACAAAGCAAGTGGTATTGGAACGGTTCATGAAAGATTGGCGCCACCCATGCTAGGATCACTGTTATTCAATCAATTTACTAATGAGGCCTTGCAACACAGCTTTTATGGCTCAGGCGTCTTTGCGGCTATTGTCAGTAAATCTTCTAATAATTACCTTCTTTTGACTCGTACAGCTCTGACAAAAACCGCCCAAACCCAACCGGTAGGCATATGCGTAATGTGTACGCAACTGTCTGAAAGTAACTAATATTGTCTTTAGGTATTCAACGAAGATTTTTATGCAGAAAGGTTAAATGACACGCTCATGATTATGGAAAGTGAGTTGAACACACCAGGACGTTACATTGAGAATATAGTCGAAGCATCTGGCAAGCCACAGCGTCAACTCGTAGCACTCAACAAAAACGGTGTTACTTTTTATAAAGAGCAGCGATTAATTGAGCAGTTTAGCGCCCTATTAGCAAAGGGAAATCCTTCAGCAATCATAGAGTTTACTGAAAAATATGGTGTCGATGAAACATTAGCCTTGTGTCTATTGACCAGTATTATATCACCTGCGCATAACCGTGAAGCAACATCGTTTCTTTACGAGTATCCTTCAGTAGATAATGGGTTATTATTATACATCTCAAGATTACTCAAAGACATCCGAACCGTGGATATTTTGGCAGAAGAGTCAGTATAAGATGACTTGTATTATAACATGAATGCTTATGTTAGTCTTTGTAGTGTACCACTCGACGCATTTAATTTTGTAGCGGATCAGCTTGAAAAGTTACATTCATTCCTGCGACAAGCAAGAATTAATATCAGTGTAAGTCATCGATATATAACACACTACAACATATTTAATTTTTCCTCCCTTAGAACGACTTACTTACCTACACCATACGATGCAAGGAAGGAGTACACTTTGTTCAATTTATTTATAAAGTCTGCTTACAAAATGAAGCGGCCAGGTAGATCCTTTTTTTTTTATTAATGCTCATAGATGCTAATCCAAAGGTGTTACCAACACAATATATATAGGAAAAAGCTTGTAGATTATGCTCCATTGACTTTTGAAAAGCTTGTTTCAACAGAAAAAGGAGCTTTTGCAGCAAAGAATGTGGTTGCCGCCTGTATTGAACTATTCGAAATATCAGATTCAAGCCACAACCAACTTACCCTCACTCCATACCTATTTGAAAATTGTAGATCTTTACTAGGAGAAAGCAATATAATATTTTATAAGGCATATATCATATCTCTATAACTAGGTTGGGCACAAAACTAATATATCTTATAGGGACTGGAATCCTTACGGCGTGCTGAAGTTGAATTGAACAAAAAGCCTGAATTGGAACAATCCCTCACGCACTTTAAGAAGATAATTGAACTGATTTCATTAGATCAGCTAAAAGAACTATGTAACAAGTACTGCGCCTTAAGGGGCAATATTGAATCTATGAAATTAGTATTAGCAAAATATCAGCTAGTGAATTCAGAGCAAAAGACACAAATATATGAACTTATATATGATACATTAAGATCAACCTTTGACGAGCCAGAAGAACGTCTGCGAGTAATCTTACAAGAGTCACTCGACCTACTTGACGAAGAAGCTTATCATGAAATAATTTATCAATGGCTGATAGACAACAAGCAGGAACGAGCGCTAGTTACTCTTACAACACCTCATCTTGTTCAATTTTTTACAACAAAATTGCCCGAAAGTGTAGGTTACCATTATCTATTCGAGTACTATACGTACCGAAATGAATATTATGATGCTATTGTAGCTTTGAAACGACTATCTACTGTAATAAGGAATGTCGACTTGGACAAACGAGTACACTATTTAGAAAGAGCATGTGATCTCATGGGTAAGTCTGCAGATATCTCTAACGGCGAGAAGCAAGAATTACTGGCATTGTACAAAGAAGCGACCATTCAAACCAAGATTCGCAATGTGCTGCAACAGCGACACGCGAGCGATAGCACAAGCTTAGTGCAGTCATTAAACGACGTTTTGAAACCTGCCAAAGAACTTTATTATAACATTGCACTACCGCAAAACTTGTATGAGGAAGCTCTATATTTGATGAACTTTATGGAACTGTATGACTGGAAATACGCACAACTGGCTTGGGAAAGGATAGTTAAAGAAAGTAGGTGTAAGCGGATAAAAGACGCACAACAGGCCATTTTAATCTTTTTTCTATAGATAAAGACAGTCATGCATTAAGGAATAAATTAATAACAATGGGCAAAGATCTCTATCCTTCAATTGCTTCATATCCTGTGTGTAAGTTTTTTCTTTATTAATTAGATCTATAGATATATATTAACATGATACATTAGTTATGTTGGTACATATCCTAGATGCTCATTGTCAAGCATATCCTGAAGAATTCAAAGATGAATTTGTTATATCGACACTTACAGAAGTTGGTGTCCCTCAAGAGATTATATCTGAAGCAAGAACTGCAAAGGTTTAACATGAACAAATGTCATTCTCGACAAAGCTTTATTTTTTTTTTACAAACTTTTTCTTGCCAAATATAAACACGTAAAGAACAATAATTGATATACAATCTTTTGTTAAAGCTTATTATCTACAAGGCCATCAGGGCCCTCCTTAATGCTAAAGTACAGAGCAACAATCATGATAACTGTGAATTTTAGCCAGCGCCAAAGAGCGTATATCAGTCTCTTTATGAAGCCAGTTGTATGTGCCGTTTCTTCTTTCCGTGCGGTTAGAGTACTGTTAGTAACCCCTGTCCGGTTACTGATGACTGAAGGTGGAACTGAAGGCGATACTTCCTTCTTCAGTGGTTGTTCGGGTCTGTACTTGGTCTCTAGAGTTTTTAGTCGCTCTAGTACTTCGTTGATCGTATCAACATCCAATATAGCTGCATTTACCACGATAGATTCTATAGCAGAGTTACAGTCTGGTGATTGGTTGTATATGGACAATGTTGACAGCAGATTCTCTTTATCTTTCTCCATTGCAACACTATCAAAGGATAGCTGAGAACTATCTTTCCATTGTGCCTTGTCTAATTCTGTAAATAAGTTATTTTGTATTCTTATATCTTCCATATGCTGTAAGAATGAGGGTGATCTGCTACTACTATTACTACTGTGCAACAATTCATTGTTATCGCTGCTTGTGATAGACAACGCATCTCCTGTTGCAAGTAAGCCATCATCTCGTAATCGAGCGATAACATCTTGGCAGTTCTCAAGTGATGAACTGAGCTCCTTTATGTGTTGCTGTTGTAGCTTAAAGTCATTAAGCAATTGCGCATGTTCAGACGTCATGAGCTGAGATTGATAAAACCGCTGTCTTAGATCATATAAATCCTTTGTGGCAGCCTTAAATTCGCTTTCTAGCTGTGATTTTGATTCAGCCACTTGCTCGCTTTCCTCCTGTAGCTTTTCCATCTTACAGAATAGCACTTCTTTTAGATTTTGATCAAAGGTATCTATGCATGATAGTAGGGGATTAGGTGTTTTTGCAGTAACAATGAGATGCTTGTGTAATTACCATTTTTAGGTATTTCAGAACAGAGTTGAGTCTTATGCTGAAGATTTTCGATTTTTAAGGTAGCATCCATCAGATTCTCTTGTAAAAACAGATTTTCGTTTTCCAGTGTTTGAAGCTTTTTCTTGTTGATATGCTCTTGTTTTTTATTGTTTGAAACGATCTCTTCTAGTTCTTTGGATAACTTTACTGTTTCTTCTTCCAAGCTTGCAATCACCTTTTGATCCTCATCATTATGATATTTTCTTTTCTCGTCCAAAATGGTTTTTGAGTTACATGGGGTTGGGTATGGGGCAATGTTGGGGTCATCAGTATATGAAAATGCTATACATTAATCTATTATTATAGTTGATCTAGAATTATCCGATAAAGACTAAAGGTACCTTCCATCTTCTTGTCTGTATTTTCATAAGCATTTAGAAATGGAGATGACCACTCTGGAAAGTCTATTGACTGAGATGATTTTGGTGATAAAGGGGGTGAAGAAGGAACATCAACAGATATCATGGAAATAATAAAGTTACGAAAAAAAAAAGAGATTAAAATTACTAAAGAATGACGAGGGTTTTTATTCAGACATTTTCAAATACAGGAATAGGGTTAGTCATCTGTTCAAAAGAGTACAAAACCCTGAAGGCTTGATACAGTACACACACACAAAATCACATAAAAGGTTGTCTACATCAATATTGTTTCAGTATTGATCATGCTTTGAAAAATTGTGTAATACAACACACCCAAAAGTTCAAAGGGATTCACAAAGGTCCTTTTATATTTATGTTTTGTTAAAGAATCAAGTTGTAAATAAAATTTGGCTTGAGTCTTTCTTGTTTGTATGAAAAAGTTGGATATAAACGGTACGAATGAAATAGGAAAAAATCTTTGGAGTAATTTACTCAAGAGAGGGTCATCTGATGAAATAAAAAGTCGTATGTCCACCAGATGAGTGCATTCATCTCCACTTCTTTTTTTTTATTTTCATCTTTATTTGTCTAAACTGAAGCATAAACAAAAGAGCTCACTGTTGATCTATTTGAACTTTAAAAACCTATCCCATCTTGTTTGTTTTACTCGGGAATAAAGCATACTATGGCATATTCCTATTGTCAATAAAACACGTCCTTACTCATCTGTTTCATCTTTTGGTAGTACGACCACCTATTCTTTCAAATTACGCTCCATTTGATGAAATAACGGCAAGTCTGTATTACAATATGATCGAACTTTAACAAGTAGCCTCATGAACGACGTCTCAAAGGACTATGGGGCTTAATTGAATATATATATATATATATATATATATATGTCACAATTTAAGTCATCCGATTGGTCTTCTGCTCTTCCTCTTTTCTTTTAATATAAATGCAATTACGCTTTATTATGTGTCGCCCTACGCTTTATTCACAAATGAACAGTTGATCTAAAGCAATGTTTTATATCACTACTTTATAAAATGCAAGCAAAAATAAAGAACCATGATAATTATCTCAAGAAATACATTATTTTTCTATTTATTTTCACACGTGAAATGTAGAAAACTTATCTACTACACGCATTATGCATGCATGTATTAAGAAAATGATTTCATAACACAACCTCAAGTTTGCTGATTCATGAAAAGGAAAACAAACGAAAATATATGTGAGATCCATGATTCGTTATTAGTCATTGCACTTTACACTTTATTCGCACACTGACAGAAAAATAATAATTCCAGACAACAAAATGAAACAATAAAGAAATGATTAGTAAATCAGTTATTTACATTGATATTAAGTACTTGCACTATAAAGAAGAGGATTTATAAGAGAAAAAGAAAAGCAAGAAAAATGAGTAAACATTAGAGAGATTATTAATATCTTACCTGAAGTGTACTATAATGGGTCAACGATAACTAGCTCGGAGAAGGTAGCGAGGAAAGAGAAGAGCAAGGAAGAGAGAGAGCAAGAGAGAGCGGCTAAATGAGCGGAAGGGATTGAAAAAGTAGATGGGACCAAAGTTTGGTAAGAACCAAACTGTCCCCAGCCAACACTAGGTTAGTTTCGATTGTGATCTATAATACTACATGTCAGTTTCTTACCAGAATAAAGAATATAACATACCTTAGGGTTAACTGGGGAATAGCTGATCTTAATTTGGTCGAAAGAAGAAAAGAAAAGAAGTCAAGATCAGATTATTTAACTTTTTCAGTTACGCGTTATTCATAAGTGTTGACCACATTTATCTTTTCTCAAAAAGACAAAATTCATTGCCATTTTAATAATAAAGAAAGGATTGATAATCAGTTAAGGTGTATTTGTTATTGAGCTTAGCATTGTGTGCGAATAACTTCTGAAAATGGTGCATCTTCAGGTCTTTCTCCAATGGCTTTCTCCTCCTCCTCTGCTCTCTCAACATATGTCGGCCAAATACTTTTTAGTTCCCTTATTACTCGGTTTCCTTCGCTTCTCTCCTTCATTTTTTTCCCTTTGATCTCAAAAGGGGTTTTAGATTCTATGTACCTTTTTTGACCTGGTCTAGGCGGGACGAAATTAGATTGTTTCAGTGCGCCCATAGCAATCATTTATTTGTTTAATCGTATCTTTCAGGTCACTAAATATTCAGTCTCAGCCACTAGACAACTACAGTCATTTGCACAGTCGTATTTAGATCTTAATCAGTAGATCTTCTCTCAACTTTACAAATTATTGATTCTTTACTGCTTTAATCACATCTTTTTTTTTTAAAAAAAAAGGCAAACATTTACTACAGCTACGATTACTATGTCTGCTACTCATTCTTCTCACTCTTCTCACCCTACTGATTGCACATCAAGCACTGCTTCTGCTATACTTGCCAAATCACTGGCAATGTCCGAACGCCTGACAGATAACATTAGGAAGCTTAGGCTACGAATGCTAGAAGAGGAAGATCCAGCCAGGCTTGAGTCGCTTAAGAGGAAGGTTGAGATATTGTTCGATATTTATATATCCGTTGAGGATGATATTGCTTTAGCAAAGACTAGGACAAGTGAAGAGGGTAAATCCCACGCCAATACACCACAGCTAGCTTCGGCTAAGGTTATTAAACCCCCAGTTCCTGCTACGAGCATTCCACCATTTAGGTTGATCCATGATGGCTCGTTCAATGTAAAATATTGATGCCGACAAGGTGACCCCAGAAGAAGTCGATAGCGATAAGGAGTTCAAGACAATACACGACTTCTTACACAAGTTTGAGCCCACACTGCAGAACTACGGCGTCGATATGGATAAAGAATGGTTCAAATACCTTGAAGTATCCATCAACAATGGGTAAAATCCTAAAAGCATTAGCTGGTTGACACACAAAGCCAATCAAGCAGAGTTCAAGTCGTCTACATGGCAAGCAATCCGTGACATGCTTGTTGTTAAATTTGGGGAGCCATTCAGTCACCAAGAATATAAAGAGAAATTGATGAGGTGAAGACAGCGTAATGAGGAGCACTTACATCCCTAAATATTCACCGTTAAGCTGTCTGCATTTGAACAGTTCCTCCCTGTAGTCTTCGTAAGTGATAGTTTGCCCAAACTTACTAATGAGGAGTTCTTGGATGTGCTTCCATTTGGATGTCTTAAAATCGCTAGACTGGCTGTTGCGATTAAATCAATTGATGCTGCGTTCATCTTGGCCGTTGTAGATCGCTAATCTCAGGTATCTGTACCAATCATTCTCGATATCGACGCGAAAGTATGCAAATATCACCTCAAACCCGATTAAGAAGTCGCATACCGTTTTAAACACGTTATTGTTATCGATTTCAGGAAGCGCTTCGTCTTGGTCATAATAATTGATATTGTAGGAAGCGGTGTCGAGCACCCGGAAAGGTAGAATATTTTCCATGAGTACATCAGGCTTGGAAACATTGGTTGCAGCTGGTTGTTGTTTTACTGACTTGGTTTGGCGGCTGCTGTTCCAAGATTTCTGGGATTGAGCAATACGCTCCTCAATGATGACAATTATTCTACGAATGCGGGAGATTTTCTCATCAATCTCTTTATATTTGCTATCGTCGCTTTCATCTAATTTAGCGAGGATGAGTTTCTCCATACTTTCAGCTGACTGGATGTAAAGAGATTCCCAACGAGCAGGCTCATTTTCGAATCTGTTCCTGCTGTTGGAACTCGAACTGGAATTCTTAATGGGCATTTTTTGCGCCCCTTCCTCCTCAGCGATGGCCAGGCTACTGTTGCCGGCAGAGTCCTCACGAGGGAAACTGTCCCTAGAAGGGCGAGGATGAGCACGAGCATATCGAGTGTTGGTCATTGACTTGATAGTAGTTGTTTGCTGCTTGAAGAAAATATAGTATTTAAAATAGTAAAGAGTTAACTGCTGACAATCACTATTTTTACAAAAGTCAGAAAAGAACAAGTGAATGAAGAGACGTCCTTTATAAATATTGCTGATAATATCTGATGCCGCCTTATTTGCTAAATTTCAATTGATAAAGAGAGAGAGAGAGAGACAGCAGACATGGCATGAGTATATTTATTGTAAATGCTTGCTTTATATTATACAGAATAGTCAATGGCTTAAAAACACCTCTTGTTTTATCCAAAGACATCATCTCCTCTACCCAACATAACTAAATCGTATATTATCATGAACACGATAGCAATTGTCAACGCTGTGCATACAATGATAGCCAAATAAAATGGGTTGAACCATCGTGTAGTTTTGAACGCTATAAATCGACCATTATTCTCACCGTCTTCTTTCTTTTCAACGTGTATAACTGCAGCACCCTCAGGTGCAACCACAGAAGATCTAAAGGAAAGGGCACTTGCAAGCATGGACGAGCGTCGGAGTGACCTTATTGATGGTGAACCTGGCGTTGAGGCATGGCTTATTTCTGGTGTTGTTGGTACAGCGAGCATATCTATATTGGGAGATGTACCATCTTTATGCTTATATTTTGGAGACATATAGGGTGGACTTTTTGGAGTACTGGTTGGTGATAGTGTACTTCTTGCGAGTTGTGGACTGGATTCCTTTGTGTCCTTGGTAAGCCTATCATTTTCATAAGTAGGATGTGAGATACCCAAGCCATTTATAGCTCCGCTTTGGCTAATCACTGTGTTGGAGGAAGGGGTAGATAGAGATTGATTTGGATATAGAGGTTTCAAATGGCTATTAGGTGAATGCGTAATAGGCTTGCTGCCTGGTGAGTTGAGTATGTTTGATCCTTTTTGGTCGTCGATAGATGCTATATCACTGTAGATAATGGCAGGTACTACGGATTTATCCATATTAGGAGAATACACAATTACTGAATTCTCGACATGACTTGCTCTTGAGTGCTTTATACTTGATCTTCGGATTGAAATAGAATAATTGTCTTCTGGGTTATACATGCGAACGTCGTTATCATCAGGATGCTTTATGGCTGACAAAGGACTTTTCAAGTGCGGTGGTATAGGTGAGGTTGATTTTAAATCTTGACCATCATTGTCAGGCACAACTGGTTCTACAGTTGCTTCATATTTTCTTGAAACAAAGTAAAGGATAAAAGGTAAAATAAAGTTTACAGTCTGTCAAAAGTAAAGAAAAGAGTAAGTATGTTTTAAAAGGAACGAAAGAATATTACTGATTGAAAAAACAAGCTGCTCCAGTTTTGTATTGTACCAATATAGTCTTTTGTTTGGAGCGGACTAAAATAAACTTTTTGTTAGTACGAGGGATTATCACTCTCTTGTACTCGTATTGCATACATGCAAACTATCCATGGCAGAAAGTTTGACCAAAATATTGCCCATGATCTACTACAGATTTCTCCTCTGAGAAGATTCGATCTGATGACTATGGTAAATACTGGAATCGAAGTGACTAATGCAGAAACAGGAAAAAGGTATGCTGTTACTAACGAAGCAGTAGAGCCTACAATGTAACATTAGTACTACATATACATAAACAAAATAAACACTACCATTTTGACTAAGAATTGATAATATATCACTGGATGCAGTCATTTGATATGCCATTGCTCCAAGTACACCTAAAAATGATGGTTGATATCTATAAAGTTTGAAATGGCTTGTATATTTTACCAAGTACGAGATAAAATATTGTAGAGATAATAATAGAGACCCACATGCATTTATGAATATTAACGTTTGGCTTTAGGCTGTTTACCCAAGATGGAATCTACACAAGAAAGAGTTAGATATGTAGAGTATTCAAAAACAAGGAGCGTAATTACTGTTGTTATGTAACTATAATTGAAAATAACGATTCCTAGAACCATTGTAGAATTACCTCCGTTCGCAGGCAGTAATTCTGGTTTCAATCCTTCCTGGCAAAAGGCAACACACCATTGTATTATAATGGCGGTCAATACGATAAAGGACGTCATTTGAATAGCAATATTTTCAACCAAGCTGAAAAATCCTAAAGGAATGACCAATACTGCTGTCAAGAGAAACCCGAATGTAAAGATGTAGTAGTCTTCAGATGGAAATGGGGAGTTGCCACCAGCACTAGTAGCATTACTTACACAAAACCAACCACCAGGAGAGACACCAAGACCACAAGTGCCTTTGAATATGGTAATAAACATGCTATCAAATGTCTTGTATGATAATTGAGTGTTAGTTATCAAAAAGAATGAACAAGTACATACTTGTGCAGCGAGAATAATACTTGCAACATTGACAGCTTGAAGTGCCAGATACAATAGAACTTGGAAAACGTAGTGATATTTTTTTCCGAGGTAAACTTGTGCTATAGTTGTTAATTCAACTTTTGACTATATAGAGGATAAATCAATTGATATCTTTTGAATAATCTATCATACGCTACCTGGAACTTTTCATTTCCTTTGATATTGGACAATGCTTCACACACAAAGAGAGCAGAACAACCAGAAAGAATGGCTATTATAATAAATATGAAGACAGGAGCAACCCAACCGGACTACACGAGCATATATTAGCAACTTATGTCGACAGAAGCATCATTGACTTACTTGTTGAAATAGTGGTGGAATAGTAGACAGACCGGGCCCCTATAAGGTTGTTATCAGTGTTTTTACAAGAAATTGTATTCTTACTTACAGTCATCGATGATACCAAGAGAGCTGTGCTTCCAAAGCTGCCAATACCTTTCACTTCCGACATGCTGATGTTATATATGTCTAGAAAATACGAAAAAGTTGAATAATGACAAGTCCTATTTATATGCTCCATTTTGGTTTTCGCCTTTTTGCCGGTACCGCACTAAGTTTAGTAAATAAGACCATATTTGGGATATAACTCTAGTATTTTCTGTTTCAAAATCTAATCATGTTACACGAGTATCTCATTCATCTTGCATTATATGTTACTGTAGTAACCAATTCTGCAAAGGGTCCATGTACACAAGCACATACAGAAAATAGTGGGAAATCATATGTTCAATACGTATACAAAAAGCGAGTCTTCACTTGCTTACCTTGGTTTGATGTTCAAGTAAATAAAAGAATATCAAAACAAATATACACAAATAACGATCTTTCAGCGTTTCACCGAATGCAAGTTGGATAAAACGTGGACAATTTAAGGGAGTAATATCTTGAAGTATCTATTGCATCTGCTTTTAATGAATAAAGGAAAATCAATTCTTTCTAACAATGGTAATATATTCAACAATCTATGTATGCAAACAATAGGGCATCGTTAATAGACGGGAATATTGTAAGCAACAGATAGACTGATAGTATGTATATACCTGGGATTTCTACCAAAATACTTTGTAGAATGTGAAACGTTGATGTCATTGGTACACACTAAACAAAGAGAAAAAAAATCCAGATGCAGAATAAATGAATAAAAACGAGCAAGTCGGCTAAATAGGGTACAGTAGCTAATTAGGAATTCATTGATTGAATTAGCTTTACCTATTATGCGATTCACGCATGCTGACTAAAATAAGCAACACCTGTAACCAAGCGACTTATAAAAAAGATATGGTATCTTTAGTAAGTTTGATCTTCAAGACTGTTCATCTTGTTGTGGTAATACTTGTGATTCTCTTTTCTGAGATAGACATACTTTCATCAAGTGTTTGATATTAAAGTAGTCAGGATTTGAATCGAGTGTATTTACAATGAATTTTTTAATTTGAGAACATAATTGATGGGAAAGAGGCGGTTATTCGGGTCATTGTATTCGATCCCTACAGGTTTTATGTGCTCTCCAAGACAATGAATACAACTTATGGTTAGATCAGACATTTTAACAATGATTTCTGTTTTTAATGTTTAATATATGCATATGAATGTAATTTAATGCAGTGTCAGATAATGTGGCTTTCTGAAAGCAATAACAGCAACGTCATGCTGAGTACATTACTGATACGGCTAATGTTAATGGTTGTCTTTTGGTGTGATGAATACATATTGTAAGAATGTTTAAAAGGATCGTATTTCTAGCTTGCAGTTGATCAACAAAGATGTAGATTATTACTATATTTGGGATATTGAATGCATTTGCCTTAGTACTTAACTGGCCTCTTTGCTCGAACAGACATACACGGCCGTCACTTCAAGGACAATTTTTATCGGTACAACGCCGTCTTTGGGATGCGACATTGTTTCAGCTGAGGAGCGTAATGTCAACAGTAACAGAGATAAATTTAAAGCATTTCAGATTCACGATACCCTTTATCATTGTCAAGAACCTCTACTCCCAGTTGAGAATAACGTATCTTCATAGGCTGCTCAGAGACAATCAGAAAGGAATGGAAATTTGGACCACGAGATTATAAGTATCCGTTCAGCTATGCTTTCCCGGCCCAATCCCTTCGCACGTATTTGCCGTCATGCGTAGGAAATATTGAGCAACCATGAAAGCTCCAATACCAAGCGCAAAACTAGTCAATTAAATAACATCTCAATTACTGGATCAAAGCGAAGAGTACACTCTGTCCTCAAGTGTGAATCTTGTGGTACGGTGTGGAATCGCGATATGAACAGTGCATTAAATATAATATCTTTGATTGCAAATCAAAACATGACAATGAAAGTCTTCCCTCCCTTCACAAGATCTTCAAAGACTAATGGTTCCGTGGATTTAATGCGCTGCCCATAACGGCACTGCATTCCTTAACGCCTCGCTAAGTATAAAGTGAATAATGAATTATTAGTTTTCTAGCTAAAGGCTAGATCAAAAATGAACGAGAGTATATTTTTAACAATGAAGCAAGTTTTTTATTGGGATAATATAATACATGATGACTTTTAATGATTTATGCTGATTATATAATACGTAATGTATATTTGTACATGATTTCAAAGGAGTATATGAATATATACATATGTGTATATTTGTAAAAGATATATTTAACAGGCTGATACAGGAATCAAATAACCATAATCTTCCTCTTCTTCTTCTTTATATTTATAATGTGTTGATAGTCCAGTAAAGAATAACGGTCCTTCTGATAGTACCTTGGTATTGATTGACAAATTTGGCTTGTTACGAGATTTCTTGGTAGAAGATGAATTTTCAACTGGCGAATTGAGTACACGTCTTCTTGAGTTAGGTATTACAGATAGATCGAGGGGTGCAATGGGTGGTCTGTTGCCGTTGCATTGTTGCTGCTTCTGTGGAATAGCGGAGGATTTTATTGGTTCATTGTCTAAACCTGGCATTGGCCGGAAGGTATATTTTATACAGGGTGTAATATATGCAAAGTAGGATCTATCGTACTCCTCTGAACTGTATGTATAGTAAATAGTATCTATAGGTTCAAATGTAACAGTCTTCTTCATGTTGTATGTGTATGTAATTGGGTTGTGATATAAAGAAAGAAAACGATAAAAACATTGGATCTTTTTATATTCCAATTTTTAGTCTAAATCTATTTTTAGATTTTGTTATGTACAACAAAATAACCAATCATAATTCAGTCCGTTTCTATTTTTAAAAGCAAAGAAAAACACTGAAAACGATCAAACCAAACAATTTATAAGCCAAGAATTCTGCTATTGGTTTTCATTGTTCAAAAGATCTACTAAAAAAACAGCGCCACTCTTGGTAACTCTTACTATTTGATTATGCTTGAAGAAGCCACATCTAATAGATGCTCATGTATGGCCTCCACGTCATATTTTGCCGAGGTTAAATAACTTCACATTGTATGTGGCTTAATAACGCTATGATATGTACTTGTATTAAAACACCATTATTTGGCTTATAAGTATCTTTCTTGGCAGAACTAAGCTTTTATTAATTGATGAATTACGTAGTACATTTAAAGTCTTTATAATGATGTGAATGCTTGGAAACATGTCTGAAAAGAAAAACATGCCCGTATACAAAGGATTGTGTGTCGCTTCTATTCACAATGAAAATAGAATACACTCCGACAAAGTAGGACACCGCTCAGCTTTGCCAGGCTCTTATTTTCAGAAAATCTTTTTCCAAAAACGAAGTTGCACATCGCTAATACTTTTTTATATGAAGCCAAAGCCTAAACTTCATTAATGTGAGAATCATCTCAGTTTAGATATTTAAAGAATCTCTTTCGTTTATTTAAAATAAGTAAGAACTAATCTCATGATCGTTCAGAATTATTAAGGGTAGAAAAAACAAACAACTAAAAGCAGAAAGGCCAAGTGTGGAGGACCGGAGTATGTCGAGTTTTATGGCAACGGAGGACAAAGGAAGGGCGTGGGGCTGGTGCAGATGAAGACTATCAACTCAGCTACGCACCCTACAACTACCGCCAACACAGACGAAGTGGTAATAATAGCCGAATGTCCAAAAATGACCAATCTGTTGTGAAAGCATAACGTAGCATGGTATACGTATGAGTTACAGGTAGGACATTATCTAATTTTGTAACTTTGGATAATCAACCGTAACTGATAGTGGTTTTTTAACTTTCTTGGTCTGTGCAAGACACATGCATTTTCCAAATCTAAAGCATCCAAGGTAACGTTCCAGCTTGCTAAGCTGTATCATGTCTACAAGAGTAAGCTTTGCTTTGTGGCCTATTACTTTATACCCGGTGGGAATAAGGACATTGTGCGTGATTCATAAAAATTCTTTTGTGAAAAAGCGTCTCCTCCCGATATCAAATGAAATGACTCAACCATATCACGTTAAATGATTAACAGATTTTTATTTAAATAATTAAAACCTCAACTGGACGCACGATTGAAATATTACATCTTTCCCGTTTGAGGCAGCTCATAAAGGAAGGATAGTGGTGACTAAAAAACCCTTTTGGGATCAAGGGTAAAAATGCTTTGACACTGATGCCAAGAGTAAAATTCGCTTGCTGGCAAATTAAATATCGTATATGTAGAAGCTTTGTCGTACAAAATATGTGTATATTAAGCATGAAAGCACTGTCGGCTCTCTTTTTACTCTCTTTCTCATTAAAAACCGAGTATTACAAAATGAGTTTTCAAATTTTTATGAAGACGGGCACCATAATGCAGTTGATGAATGCGGTAGATCTGAGCCCGTGGACTACATCATTGATGAGGAGCGATATGCTTCAGAAGCAGCTAATTCACGCATCCAATATTTGCATAATCAGTCTCAGGAGAATAATTTCGATGTAGGCTCTATGGCAGATGAAGATGCAAAAGATGATGTAGATGTTTGCATGAAGGAGGCGTCGAATAAGCGAGCGTACACACTCTATACGGATCAAGACAAAGTTAGATTCTTTAGACTGATGTTTGAGAAAGTTATGAGTGCTTCAGCTGCTGCAAAACAGTTAGGTATTCATGTTCGCACAGCTCAAAGATGGGCTCAAATGTACAAAACAGATCCTGATGGTATTTTTATAAAACATAAGAAAACCGGTCGCTCGCGTATACTTCATGAAGAACACAAGCAAATGACCTTGGAGTATATAGATGAGAATCCTTCAGCTGTCTTGGAGCAAGTAATGGAGCGGCTGCTACAAAAGTTTCAGGATTTCAAGGTCTCTAAAAGCACTGTCTATAATTTTGTAAGACTGAATATAACTTGTCACTCAAAAAAGGCTCAATTTCAGCCTATAGATAGGAACAGTGAAGAAAAAATTCAGAAGCGTTTTGACTGGGAGTGTACGGACATGGACTTTGCTTGTAGATGCACCAACCTATACTGTAGACCCGCCATGGCAGCACTAGATAGATATCGCTTATGGAACAGGGATGTTGTTGCTTGCCTCAACTATGCATATCCTTCGTGGGCTTCGACGTAATGGCATGGTTCCTTATAGGTTTCGCCGAGTTGCTGTTTCTCCTACAAGACGTCGAAGAAGAGTGGACGATCAGGAGCAACTAAGAACTAGAATACGCATAAAATTTCTCCATCCAGTTATTGCTAGGACACATATAGATGCCTACGGGGTAAGTTATATATATAATAATTTTCTTACATAATTAACTGTGTAATTCTTTATATTCTCTCTCCTTGGTACTTATTACTCTCATTTGTGTGTCATCTCCTTTTATGCATTTTATACACGTCATAAAATAGTATTTGCTCTCGTTAAACACCTTCATAGCTGAAAAATTGATTAATTTCCCTTCTTTTTTTTTTCGCTGTTTCACCCATTCTTGATCTGAAAATGATCTTTCTCGAAGCTTGTTCTCACTCGGCTGTAAGTAAAAAGACAAGATGTTGCACAAGAAGGCTTGGCTTGTATTCTTTCTTTGCTCAATTAGCGACTCAGTTTTTGCAAGCCACTGCGTAGCATAATATTGTTTCTGGTATATTTCCGCGTGTGTAGTGCCGATTTTGCTTTTTAAAAGAATACATGGGATGATCAAAATAGATCTAAACTCCGAATTCTATTGGTCGAAATGGGATGTCAAATTTCGTTTAGTTTAAGAGTGAATAATGGTCGTTTCTCAACTTTTTTTTATTTTATACTATGCATACAGCTTTGTGAAATAGAAGCTGAATGCTCAAGAAAAAAAGTTGATTTTAGTTCTTCTTGAAGCCAATCATTAAAATATCATTAAGGGAGATATTTTAATACTGTCATGTTCAAGTTGAGTTGAAAAAGATGTTCAAAATAGGCAAGTTTTTTTTAGAGTGCAAATATTTTATTCCGACTTGTGGGGCAAAAGTATGGTTTTTCGTAAACGAATGATAGAATGAATAAATGTTGGTAACTTGTTCTGTTCATATCATATTTGAATCTGTAACTAATTAGCTAGCGCTTAACAGCTGTAAAAAGACAAGATATCAATAACTAGTACAAGGGATGGTATCACTTGATATTACATATATTCTCAGTCAATTAAAGGATAAGTGTTTCATTAATCTCGGGCTCAAGTTTGTAGCCTTTTTTCAAAAGCGTGCCAAGTATCCCTCATCATTGAAAGAAAGACGATATATCTATAAAAGATATAAAACAAGAAAGCAAATTATATGATTTAATCTTGTTTTAATGATTCAATGTGAACGTATGAAAAGCAGTTTCTCCTTCGCACGTCGCTTGTTTTAAACATATGTCTTGTTGCTTATAAAAGCAGAATTTACAGATATTTTAAATTTATTATAATTAAATTCTTAAACTTAATGACGAGTCTCCAACAGATACTAGAGAAGTATGTGTTTCTACAGGATATTCAATTACAAATGTCTGTCTACGGTCACAAGACATACTTTTCGGTACGGCATATTCTGATCTTCCAACTTCAAGTACTGCTTCATCAGGCACTGCTTTGACAAATTCTTCCTGTACAATAGCAGATAATTGGTTGAATACGTTTGACTTGATAAAGGATCCATAGTTTTGAAACATAAATTTGAGTGTTAACCATTTTAATCCAATCTCATCCGTCATGATAGCCTTTTCAAATATATATCCACAGCTTTCAATCGACATGTGATGTGTATAAAGCCTTTGACAGCATAATTTCTTAAGACGGTGAAGTTGATATAGATTAGCCAGTAGCAGTAATTCGCATAGGATTTGCCATGGCTCAGAGTCATCCAAGGTATCGCCGTAAATATACTTTAAAAAAGCCATAACGACATCAAAAGATTCTGGTATCACTATTGTTTTCGTAACAGACTCAAACATTCCCGATGTACACATGTTTTCGAAGTGTGGCCAGCGTGATAAAAGTATGACTTGATGTACATAGATTTCCTTTCCATCACCTGTTCGAATCGAGAAATCTGAATGCTCAGGTATATTTAATAGTTTAAGAAGTTCGGTTGTTGGTAACCTAGGCTCTCCTAAATCGTATAATCCAAGTGACTCGCAATTGATAGTCAAGGCATCTCTGTAAGTAATTTTGCGTTAGTCATTTCTTTTTGAATATAAAGTGTCAATACCTGAAATGATCATAGCCTTGCGTTTTGCTCGAATCTGTATTGCCCAAGAACAACAAGCTGTTGCAAAACACTTGTGACCTAGGGGATTCTATTTTATCATTTAATGGTTCTCTTATGACGATGAAATAGTTCCAGCCGCCAACTTCAAAATGATTGCTGCATTCCTGTTTTTTCCATTGTAATGTATCAAGATCAAGCATCCAAAGGCTGTAGATGAGGTCATTGTCGCTACTAATGCTATTATTGCTGTTGTTCTTATCACTGTTGTCTAATTGCTTTCTGTTCGTATATCTTCCAAATACGAATAGTTTCCCGCAGGTAGTATCGCAAAAATGCTGACTCTTTGCCAGCACCATACCCAAATCCTCAAACTGGTCATTACAAATCAACGGATAAGCAGTATAAGGTTCATTTTGAAGGTGGATCATGAATAAATCAGACACAGTTGTGCCTTGTTCATCTTTTCCTGCATAAATGTACATCTTATTTCCTACAAGCGTAGCAGAGTGGTTGTATCTTGGTGGCATATTATGATGGGTTGTCCATGTCATTGTATTTAAATCTAAAATGCACATCTCGTCCAGAACATAGGTGCCTAAAAAGAGCAAAGATAAATAATAAATCATGTCAGTACCACTTGCACTACTTTAAACGCTTTACACATGTTACAATCTGTAGTTTTAGAAAATCCACCAAAGACAATCAACTTATCCTCAAACACAACCGCGCTGTGCAAATGGCGATTATTGATGGTGCCCACGGTCGTAGGTCGACACCAAGTTTGCGTCATGAGATTGAATATGTATACATCGTTGCAATACTCTTGGTTATCGGTACAACCACCAACGATGATAACAGAGTCTTTCCATTTGGTTGCTGTATGTCCATATCTTCTTGAAGGTGGTTTGCCTTGTACGTTCTATAGTGTACATAACATATAAAGAAAAAGAACTATAATATGAGCCACCCATCAGCCTATATTTAACATTTTTCTTTTTCTTTTTTTATTTTACATGAAGTGCCTTCCAACACATGGTTGACAGATCAAGATAACGTAAGTCGTCTGTTACATGTCCACCTCCACCAAAGGCATAGAGGGATTGATTATGCTCAATGAAAGCAGGCCTCCATATGCCTACGAGATTGTTGCCTGTTGTTCTTGTTGTCTGGTTATACTTTAGCATGATTCAATCAAGATAAGAAGAAAGAGGATAAATCTCCGTAACAAAGGGAAGAGAAGAAGGGGTGAGAGCGAAAATTTATTAGGATAATCACTACGTTTTCATTTTTTTCATCATATTTGGTCTTTGTTATTTCGACCGAAGCTACAAAACCAGCTCTTGTATTATTTTGTTGGTGAAAAGGCATTTTTTGTCTCTGTTTATGTAAAGTTGTTATTCAAGAATATTCTTTATTATGAACTGCTTTCTAATAACCTAGGATCATCCACAAAGGAAGGAAGTTTGTAAGAAAGCTCAAAAAGCCTCTATACTAATTTAACTTTATGTTGTTAATACATGATCTATCTGCTTCATACACTTTATTGAGGAATTATTCGCACACTGATAAAAAATAATAATTTCAAACAACAAATCTTAAGGCTGGCTGGGGAATAGCTGGTCTTACTTTTTGGTCCAAGAAGAAAAGAAAAGAAGTCAAGATCAGTCTAATTATACAGAGTCTCTGACAACTTTTTCAATAACATGTTATTCATAAGTGATGACCTCATTTATCTTATATATCTAAAAAATATCAAGCTCATTTTATATATTATTAAACGCTGTCTTTTAAATAATAAAGAAAGGATTGATAGCCAACTAAAGTGTAATTGTTATTGAGCGTATATATTGTGCGAATAATTTCTGAATAAACTGGTTTACATCATCATTTTTGTCCTCCTTTTTGGAAGCTATCATTTGTTCTTGATTTGATGAGAGGCATTGTTTTTAATTCTGAATAGTCATTTCTTTATATTGTAATGTTACCGAGAGAAGAAGAGGGTAGACTATCTAATAGCTTTTTTGGTATCATTCTAATTATTTTACTTGCATTGGAAAGTGGATTGTTTGATATATATCCAAATATAGCCAAACTGTCTTTTACAAATCAAGTTTCTTATTACACAGCAATTAACATAAAGAAGGCGTGTTTACAGGTATAACATTGACTTTAAATGAGATAAAACCCATTTTGATGTAAATTGTTGTCGATTTCTTTAGTCTCTTACAATACTCACACAGCAGTCAGGCCTGTAAGTTACATACAGGATTTTAGTCTAAATTGGTACGCTTGAAATTTTTTTTGGTACGGTTGATTTTTTTTATGGTACGACTTCAAATAGGAGCAATCTATATTGTGATTATTCAAGAATATGCATTGCCAAATATGACTACATGTTCTTCTGATTTCATGGAAAGACCGAATGAAGAATTTAAACTTTTACAAACAGACTAAAGAGGACTATTTCTAATATTAAGTTAATTTCAACTCCAAGACAGCCCACCTGTTAATATTACGAAAATATTCTTGGCGACGACGAATTTACATTTCATGCAACATGAGTTTTGTTCTCACCATGGGTATATTTATTTTCGATCACAGGCGAATTTACTTTTCGGAAAGAGTGTATAACCAATGCTTTTCTTTATCTTGTTTTATTGGACAAGATGTCAGATAGATATTTATGTAGTAAGATGAATCGATAATTGAATGTTTTAATTAATGTCTGCTAGAATATTCTTTTATTATAAATGAACTAATAATAACAAGAATACATTTAGCCGAGCATCCTTCATTGTTTATTGCAAGACATTATATGTAATAACAGCCTGAACCAGAGCCTGTATACAACAATAGCCTTAATCATAGCCTATTTGATAACTTATTTGATAACCTAAATCATAGCCTAAATCATAGCCTATTTCATTACAAAATTAATTTTTTTTTGTAAACATTTAAATGTCTACAGTGATAACCAAATTAATAACATAAAAATGAGGTCTGTAACTTTATTTTAGCAAGATCAAAAGGGTAAAAATATATTCAATAAACAAAAGAAAATAAATAATATGTTGAAACTTGCTGAGCTAACTACGATGAAGCTGCAAATGGCATGGCCTTTTTCTATTTTTTGATTCAGAAAATAACTGTTGCAGCTTAGGTACTGCTTTAGTTTATAAATTTTGCTGGCCAATGCATTCTTCTGTCCTGTTGGCACGTAAACAAACCTTATCGAAGACTTGCAAGACATTTAAAACACTTGAAATCTCAGTGACCAGTTGGGGCAGTTTTTGCAAACTGTCTGGAACCTTGATTTCAGCAAGTTGAAGGAGCACATGTGCATCAGTAGCAGGCAGGGACAATAGATAAAACTTGATATCTCGGCCAATTGTTTGAATGCCCAGGCTGCCTCCCAACTGAGTATTTACAGAATTCTTGCAGAACTCAGCAATTTTGTACAAATCTTTGCATATTAAGTAGTGATTTTGAATTTGTGTGGCAGGTTTTACTTCTCCATAGCCACGGCTGACGTCCCACTTCCCACCACATGATTCGGTTATGCATATTGTTGTATTCAGCTTTGTTTGTTATTGAAAAAAGGTTATTAAGTCGATGACTTGCGAATTAGATTCTTTATTAAGAAGAACTGAATATTATTAAATTAAGTTTGTGTGTGAGTTTACTTGGGTAGAGAATCTATGACTGCTATTTATATTATTGTCGTCACTGACATTATTTATGCTTATGTTATTATTGTTATACTAGTAGCTACTATAGTTATTATTATTATTATAAGTTATTCTTATCAGATGCGATAGAGGAATGTAAAGTAGAATGTATGCTCTACTGTAAGATTATACTCGAGTTATTATAATGATTATCTCATCAAACACGTCACATATATCTGGCTGATCCCTTGATAAATCAGACTTTGCTTTAGACTCCAAAGTTGTCTCATTTGTCCATCGAAGGTAGATACCGTTGTCCGGGTCATCAAAGAGAGCGGAGAGAAATGGGTCAAGGAAGCGTGTGCATAACTCGAGCTCATTTATATTTTCTTCCATTGGCATTGGGGGCAGTTTAGTAATCAAGGCACTAATTGCTTTGGCAAACTTGTGCTCATGATCTGACAGAGGCAGAGACTTCAATCTAGCTTCAGCTTGCTCTCTATTGGTATTCCTTGATAACAAATCATCGACAACAGTCAAAATGCTTGCGACAGTAGTTATCGGCATTGGCTGCTGTTTAATGTCGTATAAACTTTCTACATGACCTATTGCATCATTCCAATCTTCTTGTCTGAAGAATGGTTTTACTTCTTCAGGATAGCGATTTGGTGATAAGAGCAAAACTGACATTGAGGCCAGTGCAAGGTGCAAATTATCTTCAAGAGAAAGCTTCCACGTATGCTCTTTTAATGATAGCTGCATTCGATGAATAGCATTGGATACGTCGAAGTTGTTGACAAGAAAATGCTCACCATGTGATGGATCGAATGAAATATCATCGTGGATCACTGTTTCATTGTACGATCTCTTTTGGCTTACTTCTTGAAAACTTTCTTCCTGCTGTGACTCGAGTGTATTAATGGAATCTTAGTTTTGATCAAGTCTGTCGATAGAAGAGCTTTCAGATGAATCGCTTCCATTCTGTTGTTGTTGAAAAGGAAGGTATTCTTTGTGGACAGTTTGAAAATGTTGATTAAGATCACTCAGATTTTGGAAGTGGGAAACACAACATGGGCAAGCATGGTGCTCTTTAAAGTTTTTGTGCTTTGAAAAACCACGTAAGAAACAAAATGATTCACTGTTGTAACGACGAATTGTTTGAATGCGAATGGGGAATGTAAAGCTATGAAATTTCTTTAGATGTTCTCGTAAATTTTGAGGTGTGGCGTAATGCTTAGTACATTCCTTATGGTAGAAGCAACGATGAATTAGTAGTACGACTTCCGGTTTTGGCATGTGATCAATGAATTAGATGGAGGTGTGATTTTACTAGTGAGGGGCATTAAAATTAGATAAAATCGAAAAACTGTTTTATAATTTTTATTTTGTAAAAAAAAAGATATTGAAAATAATATATGCATCTTAGTTTTAAACTCACTCATTTTTGTAATGTTTTAGGTCCTTTAACGAAAGCAGATGCACAAAAGCTAGAACAAGAGTATTCTAACTCTGTCACTAAAAAAAAGAAAAGCAAAAAACCCTGAAAAGAAACAATCATTAAAAAAGGGCACCAGAGCTTATCATATTGTGAAGTTCATGGAAGTAGTAATGGATACTCTTGATAGGCACAACAAAAAAGGGTTCTTTATCGTGCTGGGTAATTGCAAAATTCACCACTCTGCATTTGTTGTTGACTCTATCAACAGGAGAGGGTATAAACCTTTGTTCATGCCTCCTTACTTTCCTTTTTTGAATCCTATTGAAGAGTGCTGGTCAAAAATAAAGAGCAATATCAAGAGGAACCCACTTGATAAGGCAGATACTTTGACATCTCGCCTTCCTGCAGCCTGTCAATCAGTTACTGTTGAGGATTGTCAAGGTTGGGTTAGTCATGCTGAGACCTTCTGGGATAGGTGTATTAACAAGGAACTAGGCTTAAGGTAAATGTTACCACTATAATTTATCTTTTTTTTTTTACGTATTTCATCCAAAATAAAAATGTATTTTGTACCAAAACTTTACTTCAACCGTACCAAAAAAAACTTCAAGCGTACCAATTTAGATTAAAATCCTGTACTTTACCACGTATTATTCTTCAACGTTTATTTCCTTTCTTCATTACATTGCCTCTATCTCCGACTACTGTGCAGCTAATTCTTACTCATCTGGGCAGTTTTGTTGCCAGCCACTTTCGGCTGATTTACTCTGAATCTTCCAAGAGTACTTATCAACACACTTTTTTGTTTGCAAAGTGTATGATAGTCAGTGCAGCCGATGGCTGTTAAGAGAACATATTCCTGTAACAGAAGGAAAGGAAGGGGAACTAGAGCGAAAGCGTATGTTACACTATGATAGAACACCGACAGTGCTCCAAGAAGTTAATTTATTGGTTCCTTTCTCCCTTTCTTTTCCCCTTTTCTTTTATTACTTTTAATACTTTTTTTTTCAATATAAGCCCTCAATATTATGCCTGACATCATTAAAGAAGGCTATATTTCACTAAAGGAGGAAGGACTCAGGGCCTGGATATGGTCAAAGAGATATTGTGTGCTTAGAGACCAATCTTTAACCTTTCATAGAAATGAAGTATAAACTGTAGTCTTTTTTAGTTTTCCCTTGCTTACATAATTATTAGGCTGGCCAGTGTATTGGTTTATTATTTTTAAAAGAAATTGGATCAGTAACAAGAGTGGACCTAAAACCTTATTGTTTCGAAATTACTGCAAAGGATAAAACATACTTTATTGCCTGCAAAAGTGATGAAGAGCTTTACAGTTGGATGGACGAAATTTACAATGTATGGAAAAATATAATATACAGTCAATTAAGCTAACATTTCATAAAAGAGATCTTCGGTGGGTACCTCAGGGCCAACCAATTTTGTTCACAAGGTACACGTCGGCTTTGATCCAATCACGGGTGCTTTTACTGTAAGTTCAGGTTCCAGATAATATATTCATTTACAAACTTCATTATAGGGTCTTCCTGACCAATGGACTCGACTCTTGAAAGGTTCAGCCATTACAGCAGAGGATGCAGCCAAGAATCCCCAGGCCGTCTTGGACGTACTCGAATTTTATGCAGAACAAACGAAGCGAGAAGAAGAAGAGTACGGTACATCTGAGCTTCAGGGTGCAGTCGAACGGATGAGTGGTCTCAATTGGGCAAAATATATGCAGGAAGAAAAGTCGCCCATACCTACGGTCAAACTTCCGCCCAAGATGGTTCCCACACGACCTGCTCCACCTCCGCCACATGCCAGTGTGTCTACGAGCAGTACGTCAAGTGATAAAAAATCCAAGGTAAAATAGAAGAGACTCAAGGTGCCACGGTAACTTATTGATTCATTAGGATCAAGTACTACAAAACTCACCTAAATCGAATGTCTCTGTAAGGTTTTGTTCATTTTCTCTAACTTTAACTGACTTTTATTAGAACAACTATACGTTGCCATCAAGAGATCGAAATGATGTCCCTATTCCAAGCGGAAAGATGACGCAGGATACACCGCTTGACCAACTGCTAGAATCTAAATTACACCTAGACAAAAAGATACCAAATAATGACCATAATAGATATAATCATCATCAAAAGGATGCCATCGATATGGAAAGAGAAAGGGAAAGGGAACGTATTCTCCGAGAAAGAGAAAGAGAAAAGGCTGCTGCTCAAGTATCCTCCAAAAAGAAGGTTGAACAAAGGATCAGTACGATGACTGAAGCGCAAATCATGGAAAAACTTCGTAAGTTTATCTTTTTTTTTTTTTTTGGCTGCTTTTGCTAAACTAACCTTGTGTTTAGGTTCTGTTGTCTCCAAGGGCGATCCCAATGACTGCTATAAAAAAGTGAAGCGAGTTGGTCAAGGGTAACTATTTTTACATTTACGAAAACAAGTCTTTACCTTTTTATAGTGCATCCGGTTCAGTCTTTGTGGCAGTCTCACTTGCTACCAACACAAAGGTTGCAGTAAAGCAAATGGATTTAAGTACTCAGCCACGTAAAGAATTGATTGTGAATGAAATACTTGTCATGAAAGAATCACAGCATCCCAATATCGTAAACTACCTGGACTCTTTCCTCGTTGGAAATAATGATTTATGGGTTGTTATGGAATATATGGAAGGTGGTGCACTGACAGATGTGATTGATAATAACAGCACAATGACAGAACAACAAATAGCCACCGTGTGTCTTGAGGTAAGATAGAAAAAAATTTAAAACAAATGTTAATCTTTTTATTATAGACTATCCATGGTTTACACCATTTGCATTCACAAAACATCATTCATAGAGATATTAAATCAGACAACATCCTATTGAACTCTCAGGGTCACGTCAAGATCAGTGACTTTGGATTCTGCGCAAAACTGACGGATCAAAAAAAAAAGCGTGCTACAATGATTGGAACTCCTTACTGGGTAAGTGCATTATTTTATAAAGAAAAAAAAACATTAATCAGCCACCCCAGATGGCTCCTGAGGTCGTCAAGCAAAAGGAGTACGGAGCAAAGGTGGACATTTGGTCTTTAGGTATTATGGCTATTGAAATGATTGAAAACGAGCCACCTTATCTTGATGAAGAACCATTGAAGGCTCTTTATTTAATTGCTACAAATGGAACACCCACACTAAGGCACCCTGAGAGACTCTCAACCGAGTTGAAATCGTTTTTGGCCGTCTGTCTCTGTGTTGATGTACGATCTCGTGCAAATTCTGCAGAGTTATTAAATGTAAGAACACCTTAATTATCGTTTATCAATACCTAACCTTTTCATTAGCATGAATTTCTGAAAAAGGCTGGACCTTTAGAAATTTTGGCGCCTTTACTAAAATTCAGAGCAAAGCAGACATAAGCCTTTCTTTTTAAATAAAACCCTTTAATTCAATTGCACGTGCATCAGACACAAATGATTAAAGTTGCTTTGTTGCGTCAACTCCTCTGTGTATGTAAAGAATATACTTATCATCCTAAATTATGTAAGCGATGGTATCCGTTAGAATGTCTACCCCCTCTCTCACTCTTATTCAATTGTTTTGACTTGATTTACTTTTTATTACAAATATTACAATTAAGCTACCTTTATCTACTATGACTAGCAAGATTTCTTGAAGAACCTTGACGGGATATAGGAGTACCAAGACTACGGGAGCTACCAGAGCGCTTCATGGTTTCCTTTTCCTTTTCTTCGCTTTCTTTCTTGGCTGCTTCGTGAATTTGTGCGATTGTGGTAGGCGCAACTTCATTACCACGTTTCAGTGTCCATTTGCTCTTACGAAGATCAATCACATCCTATTTGAGGTTAATAAACTTGTTTCCTGTTTAAAATAGATCAAACGTACCAAAATCATGAATTTAACTCTGGAGCTTAGAGTTTTACTTTCGTACATTTCTTTCATTCTTGCAAAATAGACATCGAGCCATTGCTTGTTATTAAGACTGCTTGTATCAAAGACTTTACCCATGGTCATAAGCAACTTGCACATTGTCTCAGTTTCTTCATCTTCAGGGTTCTTTGGGTCACTACACAGAGTTCGCAAACATTCTTTCATCACACGATCTGTGAGCATCTGAAGCTTGAATAATTCACCAATGAATTTAACTAGACCAAGACCGCGACGCTTAGCTTTGACAGCAGCATAGTATTCGTCAGTGAGCATGACATTGGGATCATTTTCATCAATCTTGGGAAGATCATGCTTCCAACCTTTTTCAAAATCGGCTTGACAACGGTTCAAGAGATATTTACGGAATAGAGGGCCACCACAGACGGCTTCATTGTTCTTGTCAAGAATGTTTACGTTCTTGATTTCCTTATTGTTGGAAGTAAGTTCGTAAAGTCTTTTACAGAGTTGTGCCCACATGCTGGCAAAAGGAGGTTCATCACATGCTTTATCGAAAATGAGGTCGATCACTGTCTTTAAGGATTCAGAATCGTCTTCCTTTTCTGATTGTTTGGCAAATTCCCAGATTTGATTAGAAATAGAATCGAATTTCTCCAGGGTGAGCTTATTAAGAAGTGATTTGACTTTACGTTTGATCATGTCTTGTGAGATCAATTCAGGTTCTTCTTTAGCTTCAGCTGTTTCTGAAGATTGCACCTTGGGCACCCAGCGGTTCTGGCTCTTCTGTAAGGGTGCTACTTCCTCGACAGGGGTTGAAGGAACGCTGTCCTTACCGTCTTCTCTGGATTCCTTGGGTGCACGACGAGACTTGCCACCACGGCTGCTACGGTTTCTATTTGAGCCTTGACGGTCCATAGGAGAACCAGGTCCAGAGCTGTCTTGGCGACGAGGCCCACGACTGGAGCCGCTGCGAAGCATACCTTCACCAGCAAGGCCAGGTGCGCGCGGTCCACGACCACGTTCAGATGTTTGACGTCGTGACATACTACGTCCGCCTCGGTCGTTGCCGGATCGTTCAGTATTGATATCTTCAAATGGGACCATGTTGATGTCGGTTGGAAGTGTCTTATAATCTCTAAATTTCATCATAAAGGCAATGTCGTAGATAATGCGATCGCCCTTGCATACTTCTACCTTTTCTTCTACTGGTTTCTGTTCTTCTTGCTCTTCCTCATCCTTTTTTTCTTCGGCTTGCTCAAGAGTTGCCTCGTCCTTAGGCTCTGATTCTTCCTTAGGTTCTGTTTCTTCTTTAGGAGCTGTTTCTTCTTTAGGTTCTACTTCTTCCTTAGGTTCTGCTTCTTTTTTAGATTCTGTTTCTCCCTTGGGCTCTTCTTGCTGAGTGGTGCTCTCTTCCACTGGTGCATCTTTTGTTACTTCACTCTCTATATCATCCTTCTTTTCAGGTATCTCGTTGGCTTCGTTGGCTTCGACAGCTGTTTCCTGTACGTCTTTGGATTCAACAGTCTCTTCTTTTTCCTGTTTGTCAACTTCATTATCATCCACATTATCTGCCTTTTCTTGATCCTAAACAGAGAAAAAGAGTTTATTATTCCATTTTTTCAAGATATTGCAGCACACATGGTATATATGGATAATTACCGTGGGGTCTACAATCTTGATAGGAGAAGAAAGCTTCTCTTGGTCTTTAGAAGCGACTGGAGGTTGAACTATTTCCCTATTGTTGGGGTTAATAATGGGAATCGCTTTATTGCCAGTGGGAGGACGAACGAATGTTTGACCGGTGTAGTTGGAGCCGTAGTATGTAGAAGAAGGATACTATAGAATATTAAAAATAAGCCGATATACATGTATTTTGACGTACGTATTGGTTATTCTGCCAATTCTTATCGTTATTCTGACTGTTGTTGGGCTGAGGAGCGTTTGAAGGGTCGTTATGAGAAGGTGATTTTCTACCGTGTGGTGGTATATAAGTTGGCTGCATTATGAAATAAGGCAAACTGTTGAAGAAAAGAAGTATGACTTTTTGGCACTTTTTCAAAAAATGAAAAAATTCTGTAATCGTTGTGACGACTTTTTTTGGCAGCGGTGTCCTAAAGTAAAAGTGCTTAGACATCTACAGCAAAATTGAAGCTTATGCTTCACCAATGTCTGACGTTTATGGCTTTCTTTTCCTTTTTCATCATTGATGAATTGATAAATGATGTCAGTCAATATTCATTATGATTGCAGTAGTTGAATAATATATGAAGAATAAGCTTTATGCCCAGAGAAAGTGAGCTGAATGTATGCGTACCTCACTAGAGTTTAGCTTTAACTTTGGCGATATTGAATTTAATGCTTGATGAACATCCAAGCAGGGATTTTTTCAGGAAGGGTACAAGCTTATTAGACCTGCAGATTTTTCTCCTGTTGAAAACTCAGATTTCCCAGTGGAGATTCGAGTCAAGGGCTTTTACTATTCTTTATGACTCTTGCTGTCTCATCTATAATGATCATATGTGGGATAGGTAATAATCAAGAAAAACCATGGATAATAGCAGAGACGGAACAAAGACGAAATCATGCCTTTGACTTGTAACGAAGGTGCATAAATTTATATTTTGCAGAAACGAGTCAAGTATGTCTCTTGATGCAATTGCTTCAAAGATTTAAAGTATTCGTTCATCAACAAGGCTTAGCTTATCTAAATTTTCTGTCCCTTTTTTTCTACATCTTTTCATCATTGTCAACCAAGATTTTTACTCAGTAATGGGAATAACTAAAGAGGGCAAGCCGTTGTTGCGAGTAAACACTAATAAACGGAGAGAATGCTTCTTAGCATTTCTGAATATTGATGACCATACTTTGGCTTATTAAAAAATGATCCGATTCTATATTGTAGAAATAAGCTCTAATCATGTGCGACCATCAAGGTTTATCTCGGAAGTGCTTTCCTTTCTTCAACGGAATATCATATAAACATTCGGAGACTCTAGTTTTTTTAGTAAAATACAGGCTCGTTTTCAAATTTAGTAGTTTTATTGTGAAGCACTTTTATCTATTGTTGTTGTTGTTGTTGTTGTTGTTGACTGTCACATGCTTCACAATCTCGGTTACTGCAATATGAGTGTTCTCTATTATTGTTACCATATTCTTTTCTTCTCTACTTTTCCTCTTTTTTTTTTTTTTTTTAAAAAAAAAACTGTTCGGCTGTAAATATTTATCAAACATATAGTATGAGTAATCTATAAATTTAAAGGAGGCAGGTAGAAGTCATATGTGCATTCTTGAGCCCTACACATAAATGCAAGTGTTTAAGTCATTATATATATGAGTCAAAGCGGCCAGTGGCATAAGTGCTCAGCAGTGCTTGGCTGAGTTGCACAATTACCATAAAGGGTGGAATTATACCGAACTATCAATCAGGAATGCAAGGTCCATTCCCCTAAGCTTTTGTTCGGACAGTTTCAAACAAATATAGAAATGCTTATGTTAGCATATATATACGAATACTTTGCTCTCCTTTCTTATAAGCATCATTCTCTTTCATATAACATAAACATGAATTATATTGCATTGGATAAGAAATCTGAACATCTTTACTTGTCTGCTGGTGCTTTAATTACTGCCTTTGTGTTGCTTAAATCAACATCTCGCCTATTGTCTAATAATGTAAATACCATATGCATCAATTGATAACATAGGCTAATCAATATATATATATATATATATAAAAGTCAAAAGAACAAATTCCTGTAGTTCCATACAAGCTGCCATTCATTGGCTCCACGATTGACTATTACAAGGATACGCTTGAATTCACCAAGAAGTGGTCTAAAAAGTATGGATCTGTTTTCAAGATGCATCTTCATGGTCAATGGATCACTGTTGTCGGCGCAGACGATGCCCCAGAAGCCTTCACACATCCAAGCCTAAGTTTTCTCGCTGGGCAAGTCGAGGTAAAATTTACTCCCTAAGAAGGGATTAAAAGGAGAAAAACTTAAAGAAAATTCTAGTTTCTGGGTCAAACTACAGCCCATGCAAATTCTAAATACGTCTTGTCCCCTGATATAGTAAAACAATCCATTGTGAAGCATCTGACACCTCATCTTGATAAGTACTGTCCGCAAGGCTTTGAAATGGTAGAGTGTGTTAAAGTGTCAAAGCAGTCTTTTTCTAAACCTTTGCTTTTCTATTAGATCATAAAACATGCTAAGCATGTACTGAATGAACCAGAAGGTAAAGGAAATCAAAACTAGAGGGTTGCTTGTCTTTGCTCATTTTGAACATAGTTGTCGTGCCTGATCTACTTCCCTTCTTGAGAAGTTTTGTAGCTCGCTACAGCGCATCTGCTTTTGTAGGTAAAGAACTGTGTGCAGACGAAAATTTGATGAATGCATTTGAGAATGCAGTATCAGAGATTGGTAAAGAAATGACACCTGGGCTATTTCGTGTATTATTCCCATCCTTCAACAAATTATACTTGAAGTAAAATTGAACTCGTTTCCAGCTCAAACATGATTTAACTTTTCTCTATTTTTAGGTTCCTGTATCCAAAAGCAGCAGCTATAGATAAACACAGAATGCTTATCAAAAATGCATTAACAGCAGATATTGAAAGAAGAAGAGCATCACCAGAACAAAGGGTATGCACGCATAAAAATAAATTCAAAAAGGATACTAAAAGATGGAAATCAGGAACCAAGTGGTATCCTTGGTTACATACTTGAAGCACATCCTCAAGAAGAAATAGATGATGCATATCTCGAGTCTCTGACAACTATCATCCTCATCTTTATCTTTGTTGGCGTTCATACCACTTCAATGGCAGCAGCAACCGTGATGTACCAACTTGTAGCGCACCCTGAATATATCCCAGAGTTACTTGAAGAGCAAAAGCAGATTTCAGAGACCGGCGATTCACAGGACTTTGTGCCAAGTGCTTATCGACAGATGCCAAAACTTGACAGCTTCATTCGTGAGTCTATGCGTACTCGTGCTACGGGTATTGCACTGCCTCATAAAAATATCACAGATAAGGATGTTGTTCTTCGGTCAGGAGCGATCGTTAGACCAGGTAGGAACAAGTAAAAGAACATGTAAAGCGTTTCCTCTTTTCTAACTCTTTTTTCAAAGGGGAGGATGTTTATATCAATATGTGGCATGTTCACTTTGATGAAGCTAACCAAGGTCACATGGATGATGCCGACCAGTTCTTGGGGTTCAGATTCGTTGGCCAGGATAAGCAAACAACAAAGACGGGACATGATTTTATCTCTTTTGGTCTTGGAAAGTAAGTGGTTCAGATAAATGGGTATAAACCAATTCTTATTCGTCGTGTTATAGGCGAGCTTGTCCAGGAAGATGGTTTGCAACCCAGCAGATAAAGGGTATTGTTTCTTACTTTCTTAGACATTATGAAATGCGTCCAGCAGGCGATATTCTGATTGCTGGTGAAAATGGCTATTCTAAACTATCAACAGGTCCAGTTCAGTTTATTAAAAAGGAAACGAAATAAAACTCTAATTTAATTTTAATAAATCACTAAGTAGCACGAGGCAGAGCAGAGGAGAGAACGATTGTTGTTTCCGTAGCAGAACTAGAGCTGTTTGAGTCACCAACAGGCAATGTCCGAAGAGGATAAACGTATTGTTGTTCCCAATAAGGCTGGGTGACATTGTTACAGGCGAGGGCAGGCACGACATTAAACACCTTTTGAATTTTGGGCAACCAGAACATGGTCATGTTGACCGTGGCATTATTAAGTTCATGCTCGAGGACAATGTGACCATGTGTTTGGTTGCCTGATTGCTCGTCTTCGATCCAACCTTTAAAGTAACCATCGACCTTAGAAGGAGCCAAGTTACCACCACCAGGTGCAGGCATGTCCCAATCGTTCGTATCCCAATCCCAAAGGACGGTGTGCATACCCATCTGCCAAGCAATGGAACGAATACGGTCATCAACATCACCTTGAGGAGGTCTCCAGCACTTTGGTGTGACACCCGTAGTCTCTTTAATGGCCTTGAGAGTCCAGTAGAATTCGGCCACAGCTTCTTCGTTCGTCATGGTGGTCATGGCAGGATGAGACCATGTATGGACGCAAATGTAATGGCCATCATTGAATGCGCGCTTAGCAGCCTCAGGATAAGTAGCGACATTGGAGCCAATATACTAGTAAAATGAGATTAATTGAATACTCAAAAAATAACCCGTATCACTTACAAACAGGGTAGCCTTTTGATTATTATGCTCAACTAGATAATTGTAAAGAGCAGGTTCAGCGTACTTGTTCTGAGTGGCAGCTTCTTTGCCAGTGTACAAGTTAAAAGGTCCATCATCGTAGGATAGACCCCAATCACCCTTGTTAGGACAAATGTAATAATCTTTGGGCAGACTAATCTTGGGCTTGACACAGTTTGTATCGGACCACCAGCAATAAGGATCATCATCACCATCCGTATCAGGCTTGAAATCACCATTCTCATCTTGCTTTCGAACAGGAGCGTCAGGTACAAGACTCCAATCGATTTGCTTAATGGCTGCCTGGACTTCATCGCTCATGGTATCAGGTACTTTCCAGGGCGAAGGATAGCCAGACAAGGTTGTGGTAGGCAAGGCATCAGAGGTATTGTAAGGACCATAGTTGTAAGCTGTGACAATGCCTGTAGGAGAAGGCACGTTTGAAAAGGAAGGCGACTTTTGAGGAATATAAGTTCCTGTCGTCTTGGTAGGGGAAGGTGCAGCGGTAACTGCAGTAAGTAAGGCGGCACTAAGAATGGCGAGCTTCATGTTTTGAATGAAAAGAAAGAAGGAATTAAGAAAATGGAGGGTGTTTATATAATGTAAATACAATGGATATCTTTTTTCCATGTTTCTATAAATACATTTATCTGAGTAAAGGATTTAGTGTATCTTTTATACACTCATGATCATTTCACATTCTATTCACGCATTTCAGATGCTTACAATGGCACGCCCATACAACAAAAGCATCATCAGATATAGCACTTTATTCAAAGATCTTTGTCTACCTTAAAATAAGAGGCTCAATGGACAATTGCAAGTAGAATGGATAACACAGTATTTTCTATATTCTGTATGCCAAGCCTTTTTTTATTATTATTCTATCTCGTAAGAGGATAAATTATCTATTTTTGGTATTTTCCCGTCGTGTCAAATTTAACCACGGCATCGACCAGGTGTTTTGCGTCGGGCTTTTCGGCCACGGCATGAACGGTCAGGCCAAGGGCATGGATGTAATCCGCTGTGGTAGGGCCTATGGCAGCAATCTTCATTTGACCTGGTTGGAGAAGTTTGGAGGTAGATAAAGCGGATTGAATAAACTTTAACCCCGAGGGACTAAAGAACACCGCCCATTCTGCTTCAGCTTGTTCCAATTGCTGCAGTCTGGCAGGCAGATCAGGATGAGGACAGGTTGCATAGGTCTGTACTTCACGAAAGGGTATATTGGCTTCTGCCAATGCTTGGGGTATCACATCACGTCGTTTGTCACCCGCTAAGAACAGTAGTTGGCCCTTTTTATTATAATGATCTATGATTGGCTTGATTAGCTCAAGAGCTCGGGGTGCTTCTATCCAGTGATTCGTGTGACAGTGGCTGTATAAAGGGGATTGGGCCAATAATTGTTCTGTTTGTGGTCCTACGATAAACACAGGTAATTCATGCCACTGCTGACGTATTTCTTCCTTCAGAGGTGTATAAGCTTTTGTAAGAGTATGAACTGATTTTTGTGAAGTCACGATGAGACCAGAAAGGTTGAGAGCATGTGGACCAGTGATTAAGATGGACTTGAGCATGTCGACATTTTGACATGTGTAATCAAGTAGGGGTATAAACTCAGGTGAATAATTATTTTTAATCAATAGCGTGTCATATTCATCATTGTTGTCTTTTTTATCTTTGAATATCCAAACACGTTTTTCTGGCATAAGTTTAACAAAAAAAAAAGGGAGGCCAGTCGGAGAGATGCCGAAGTGATAATAATAATAATTATGTAAAAATAGCAATTTTATTGGCCCCGAAAAATGACGTCTTTTGATGGTCGTTACTCTTCTTTTTGCTTTTACCCTCGGAAATGAAAAAGAATAAGCTTTTTATTTTTATATGTCAAGGAGATCGTATCAAGGGGAAGAGGGGAAAGCAAAAACTATCTTTGTTCTTTTCTTTTTTTTTTTGTAAGGGTTCGGAAATCTAATTTTAAACCATGTTTTGAATACACACACAATCATAAATGGTAGCACGAGTAAAAAAGAATAGAGATTTCTTTTGATCCTTTTTTATATTAAATGATTGACATCCTGAAACAATAAGAAAGAAGGAAAGAGTGAAGCAAAAAGTAACTAAAGAATTGAAATTTCATTATTACGTAATGTTGTTTTCTTCTTTGTTCAAATCGTTTTTTTTTTACCATAGTAACGTATTACTATGGCAACTCATGTTTTACTTTTGTGTTGACACAGTTTGTTCATTGTACAAGAAAAAAAGTGTTCTATTTTTTTAAAAGTCAGTTGAGCCCAGTCCAAAAAATGATTGATGAGCCTTTATGAATAAAGTATATAAACTCTGTTTGTTCTCTTTCTTTCCCCCCTTTTATTTCTTTTTCTTTATTCTCTTTTTATTTTCTTCTTTATACATATTCTTTATATATATATTCTATATATATATTCTATCCATACCCCATTTCAACAACAAAAAACTCTCATATAAATATATATTTGCATTATAATATATATCTTCATATATATATATTTATACCATATTCCCCCTTTTTTACGACCACCAATTTTTTTATTTAGATATCCCCTTCCTCATGCCACATTCATTTCCTATTACTGTCGTTGCCAATCCAACCAAATTATCCATTAAACCTCCGCCAATGATGTGTGATTTGGAAACATCAAAAAATGAAAATCTTACAAGGTTTCCTGTCCCTACTCCTCCACTTTCTTCAACTTCCCCCATGGTTGAATTAGCTCCAATTATAGATTTGTGTGGTAAGGACAGCTAAAATTGCCTAAAATAAAAATATTAAACTTCTTCTAGACAACAGACCACCATCTCCCGAGTCACCGAAGATAAAGAGATTCATTGTGGAAGAACAAGAACGACCTGTGCCTCTTGAGCCTGCTGTTCCTTCTGTCCAGCATAATACCCAAATATTTCCTGTTCGTCTTTTTGAACCTTTGCAACGTCCATACTCATTTCTTATACCCAGTAACATTCAGATACCCATACCACAACGACGATCTTCTCCTCCACGCTATGATCCCTTCTTCAAAGCTATCCAGTCCTCACCCATGTCACCTACGATGGCTGCCGCCTCTGCTTCAGCGGCAGCAGCAGCAGCCCAACGACACCCTGGATCTCAAGTGGCTGCTAGTTTATTAAAAGCCATTCAGCCTGATTCAAAGCAAGATACGAAACATATAGAAGAACTAGAAACAGATATTGCTTTAGCCTTCACAGATTGCTATTCAAACGGTGATCATGTCATGTATAAATCTGCTCGGAACAATGTCGATCAAAGCATGTTTCTAACAAAAAATGCCCATATCAAAAGACCGCGTAACGCTTGGATTCATGTAAGAACTTTAAAGTTGTAAAGGTTTATTTATTCATCTGTTTATGTAGTTCCGATGTCATTATGGACAAGCACTCAAGATTCAGGACCCTACTTTACGTGCTGAGGAAATATCCAAGTAAATATTTAAAAAGGAAGATTCGCATTTTTTTTTTTCTAACCTTAACTAAAATAGACGTGCGTCACGTCGATGGAGCAAGTTATCCGAGAATGAAAAAAAGCCGTGGCATGGGCTCGCAGAACAGGAAAAATTAGCTCATCGTGAAGCATTTCCAGAGTACCGCTATTGTCCTCGTCGTGCAACCGCTCCTTCTTCTCCTACAAAAAGACCCATAAAAGATACGCCACTTAACATGCATGACGAGCAAAGAAAAGTGAAGCGTAAATCTAAATAATTGAACCAAGAAGTAGTACATAGCAACATATACATACAACAACAACAACAGCATCTTTTGTTTTTCTTTTATTTTTCAATACCCTTTTTTCGTTTTTTTTTTTTTGTTATCATTTCAATCAAAGGAAAAAGATTTTCCTTTTTTTTTTTTGTCAAAGGGGAAGGAAAGGGATTTGTTTTGTTTTTAGCTTCCCTTCTGAACATGTTTGACTATACCACACACGCCTAATAAAAAAAGAGTTTATTTATTTATATTTACTATTTTGAATACAGGGGGGCTTGACTAAGGACAGGGTAACTCAACATTTTATTATTGTTATTCTTTTTTCCCTTTGCATAATGTCACACTACATAAAATGTGTCTAGGCTTAAAACAATGACAGGTGTTACAATTCATATCTATTCCCTCTCTTTCTTCCTTTCTGGATGCACGGCCATTGACAGAAATGCTTCTCTTTTTATTTTTTAGCTTATTTTTTTTTTTAACTTTTATTGAAGCACTTGATGCTTCACTGTTTCAAAAAAAAAGGAGAGGGAAGCAAAAAAATAAAACTTTGAGTAACCATGGATATTAAATCATAATTATTTTGCCCGCTCGCAATAAAAATAAATTTACTTTACGTTAATTCCAAAAAGTAAAGTCGTAGTTTTAAGTTTGTTCAAAGATAATGTCACTTGATCCTAAAAGAAGCCGTGTCACTTTTCCTTTGAACGAATCTGTTACTGCGAAGCATCCGAGATATATTGTGTGTTTAGGATCGAAATCACTGTTCTTTGATAGTTGAATGTTAATCTGCCATACGACAATCAAATGTTATCAATTTTAAAATGCTTCTGAACATCTAAATATAGATCATGTGTAGAATCGTTTCATTTTATTCTGAATAAAATCATACACACACAGTTTCATTGTATTCTGTCCACTCCATTTACAATCTAATAAAGTGTAGCATTTTGAAAAGGGTTCTCTTTAATGTATGCTGCAGCCATTAGTAAAGACAAAAGCTTTTGAACAGAATATTTGCTCCTTTAAAACCATTCAGTGATCCTACTTTTGCATACAAAAGGATCGAAATAAAGGATACTATATCATGTATATGGTGATATACTGAAGCATTTAATGAAGGGATTTGAAGGATTGAATAAAAGGGATACCACGAGGTAACCAGCGCCCATGGATGCATGTTTGTGCACTTGCCAATTCAATTCGTTTATCCTAACAAGCAAATATCAACAATATCAGCGCTTTCTTTAGGTAAACCCTTCATGTGAATTAATACAACAAGTGAATATAAGATATGAGGGCTTAAAGAAAGTTATGGTTGATTGTTTATCATTTGGCTAATGCATTATTCCATTGTGATAAAAACTGAACAGCCCGATGGCGTTGAATGACTTCAATTGCACAAAATAACGCATATTGTCTGCTCTTTTGTAATCACAGGGTTCATAACTATAAAAATGAAACCAGAGAAAGGTTTTTGAACGACATCTGTTTTAAAACTGCGAAAAGCTCATGTTTCCGCGTTTTCGCTTTGTTATACAAAAGCTAGATCCATGACTCGATTTGATCAAAGCTCCATGTAAAAAAATGATTTTGTTTCGTTGAATTGATTATCATTCGATTCGAAGTTTCACAAGGAGTGACTCGGGAAACGGAGAGTGAATTGTGCTTCTCTATTGTTGCGTGTCACCTGGGGTTATTAAAGATTCTTCCAGATAGATTGGGGTCATCAAACAAATAACCATAGTTACACGACGTCCTAAACAACACCAGACCTTTTGTTCAATAAAAAAAGCTTTATTATATATTAAAGTGTAATTCTTGATTGATTTCTTTCACCAAATCAACCTGTGGCGTTTGATACATGAGCTGATTTTCTCCAAGCTGTTCTATGCTTTTTTCTAGCGCATCACAATAGTTTTGATATTTAATAATTTCATGCAATAGATATTTGGCCCTTGCTTCCCAGTTGGACATCACTTTACTGTAATTACTGCATTTGCTAGGAAACTAAAGAAGAAAATGTGAACCTGCATTACGCATTGTGTTGAGTTGCATTTTACCTTGATCAATATTTTGGCTTTTCTATCTCGGTGTTCATTTATTTCATTATCCAATTCAGCCAAGTGTTTTTGTAGCACCTTGTATTGTTCTTTTTCATCCAACTGACTTGACACCATAGTTGCCGTGGGCGGAATCCAATCATGGATCGTAACCGAGTCTGGATCATGGATATAAAAGTTATTGGCTTGTCTATCGCTGTGATAAGCATCCAAATCCATGACAACGTCATCAAGACAGTGGCCCCATCCATATTCCATGTTGCTGATGCCTCCTGGCAACGGTTCCTTACTTGTCCTCGCCGCCCAATAGTTACATGTTGACACCCATTCTTGCGTTTGTTCAGCCGAGGCCGCTTGAAATAAATAAACACCTCCATCGGCTTGTTGTATTGCAAACACATGAGGTCGCTGTCGATTGTATCCCGGAGGCGGTAGTGCGTTTGCTAGTGTGTGGTTTAGCTTTATTTTACCAAGTAACTGGGAATGTGTCTAAATAAAATATATTCAATATGAATTTTTCTTTTCCTATTTTTTTTCCATTATATAACTTACTGCCCATCTGGTATTGTTTCCTCCTGCGCAAAAGGATGCGGGGTTTTGTGGTACAGTAGGCTTCAGGGTATCAGACAAACTAAAGTGTGCTGCGCTTGAATGTCTAAAGAAACTCTTATCAAACGATTCCTGCGTTTGTTGTTGTTGCAATTGATACATGCACAGTTCACCATGCTTATCTACTTCCAGATAACATTCTTTCCACTCTCGATGTTTAGCCTTTTGTGTCGCATTCTCCAGCAAATGCTTCCGCATGACAACACCTTCCTTGTAGTAAGGGGGTCGGCTTGAGAAAAGGGCAGATGCATGTGTATCCATATACTGGATCATGGGCTGATAACTGTTAGAACTCATGTTATTGATGGGTGATCCGCATCGTGAGGAGAAGGATGTGGTGCTCGAATTAATGGATGAAAATGATTCTCGACGAGAAGACTGAGCGTGACCCGAGCTCATACTTGTCCTTGGCTGTTGTTGTTGCTTTATCAAGGGATGGTAAGTATGGAACACAAAAAGATCACGATGAATCTTACCACAGGCGAGGTTGGTTGAAAATCGTCTGGTAACATCATACTATCGGTAATACCCGATTTACGAATGATCGAGTTCACACTTCGTTTAAGTCCTACGACCCGACGACCCCCTAGAATACTGCCTCGTTTCACTAGACTTGTCTTTCTTGTCAACGGCTGAAGTATTTGATATTGCTTGACGGATGAATACATTTCCTGTTATGGACACAAGGGGGTTTACATTTGCCTTTTTTTGATAAGCTTAATTTGTTCAATCTTACCCTCAAATAGTTTTCAATCTCCATTTCCCATGTCTTGCCATCCATTGATGTCCATCTGTTGCCCAAACTCTCTTCATGTTCCTTTTGATCCAAAATAGTGGACATTGTGTTTCGAATAAACTCTGCTCTTGTCATTCTCACATGTTTCCCCTGAGCCACATGCAGATCGGTATTCAACAATAATAGAGAATATACGACGGCATAAACAACATCTATAAAAGGATAATAAGAACAAAACCCCCTTTTGCTTTTTTTTTCTTTTACCTGCACTCCCAAATAAACATCCTGTATTACATTCCCAATAGCGATTTGCAAATACTTCTAGAATCCTATCAATCTGCTGTGCCTCTGCTTTGAAATAAAGTTTACTGCAAAGTTTTCTGAATGCAGCATCTAATCTCATGTCTGCAAAGTTAAAGTAATCCATGTAATGCCGAAGAACGGTCGAATGAAATGGTTTGTTCTGACCTAGCCATTCTGCCATCTTTTCTTTCGTAACCACTGACTCATCTTCATTCCAGAGCATCTGTGCCGTCTCCCTGGCCTTTTCCTCATCCTGGCCCTCTTCTTTTTTCTTGTTTTTTTCTCGAGGGTCGTCCAATAGGGAGATACTGCTTGTACTTGTCCAAACGTCGCTCGTGAACAGGGTCTCTTGCTTGGATTGACCGTTGAGTGTCTTTTCGGCTTCCTCACGCAGGGCGAGTTTATCGGGCATCGATAGCTCCTCTTCTTGTCTTTCGGAGGTCGCTCGCAGATCAATCATGGTTACTGTGCTCGCATGTTTGTCGTTGGCTGTCTGAGGTAATCCTTCTTCTGTATGTTGAGTTCGTAAAATATGGCTCCATCGTTTACTGCTGTCGCTATGCCGTTTCCAGTTGAGCATGCTCTTGGCTAACTCGTCGTCATTCTCAATCTGCTTGGACTGAATGCTGACAACCAGTCCACCTGCACTACCATAGTGGCCACCACTCAGTCGTTTGGCCAGATGTGTGTCCTGTAATTTCTTTTCGAGTATGGCCAGGTCTTCCTCTGAGAATCCATGGGCGTCCACAAACGTATCTTCTTCTTCCGTATCTTCCTGATGGTCCTGTACGGTGTTGTAGGAATCAAGGCTTTCTGAACTGACATGATCCACCGAATCAAACGAGTCTCGGCCAAAGGTAGAATAGATAGAGAAGGAGCCGGATGATTTTCTAATGACTTCATGAGACTGGCTTTGTGAGATTGATGGTCGTTTAGTGATGTATTGTTCTGGTAGGTCAGATAGGAACTGTTGTGAGATCGGCTGAGATAACGTACGATGACGCATGGTAGGTGGAGGAGCCAAGGGTATCTTAGAGTGCTGCCGAACCGAGGGTCGAATTGGCCTCACTTGAGGCAGGTTCTCTTGGTCGCCTTGCTCTTCTGGATCTGACTGTTAGTTTTATTAGAGATATTTGTCATACATTCATAATTTTATTAAAATGTCACCTTATTCCCACTTATTTTTTTAAATAGCTTTCCAATGCTTTTCTTATGATGGCCTGTCTTTATTATCATGAGTAGATGGTATTTATAGAAGCAAGTAATAAAAAACCTTATCATCTAGTTCTATCGTATTATTATGAGGCGGCGATAAAAGGCGAGATATAAACCCCTTTTTATGTGTTGAATAGATGCCAACCGAATTAGATCGCTTACGTTGATTAGATTGAGGCTGAGGTAAGACTGGTATTAAGCGAGAGTTTGGCATCATTTTATATGTAGAAAAAAAGAAAAAGAAAAAGAAAAGAAGAAAAAGACATTTTATTTCTTGTGTTACAAGTTTTATAACTTGCATCTAAAAGGGTTTCATGCACATGGTTCGTTGTACCTTTTTCTTAAGGTGCGATATTTTCTTAAATAATACATTGTTTCCAACTCTATATTCTGTTGTCAGGGTCAATGTTGTCAAAGGTTGTCATGGTTACCTTTGATAATATATTCTCCATGCTTGATTCGTTTTTCGATCTCTTGGGTATCTGTCAAGTCTTTATTCTTTAAAAAGGCCGCTTTTAGTTTGGGTCGAAAAAAATCCCACCCAGCTGGATATTCTCTTCCCAAGTAAACAAGCTATCGTTTATAAATTCGTTTGCCCCTCTTTTTAATATAAGAAAGTTTTTACTTGCTTGTAAAGTGAAATGACTTGTGGACGAAGTGGGGAATGCGTCATGATTTAGAAAGTAAAAAGAAAAAAAAAGAAAATGAAAAATAGAACACAGCAATTGTGTGTGTGTATGTATGTATGAAGTCAGCTTTCTACTTGTTTGTAACTGCTGAGAGTGGCTTAAAATGAAAGATTTAATTCTTTTTTTTTTTTTCTTTTCTCTGTAAAATAAACTAATGAAGAAAGATCGTAGAGATAGTGTATCAAGTACCAGCAGTAGCTATAGCACCGATGGCAGTGATAGTAGCGCTTCCTCTAGTGACAACACTGAGGAATTCCAAATTCAAATTAGAGAAAGAGAAGATCCTAATCAAGATTATCAAAGACCTGAATTATGTAAATACTCTTTCTCTTCAAAACTGATCAATTGTTCTAATCTTGTAAATAGTAAAGCAAGCTATTGCAGAAATTGAAGCTGAAGTAGCTGCCAAGGCTGAAAAAGAACAAGCTGAAAGCAGCAGTAGCAGTGAATACGAATCAGATTCAGACGAAGAAGAAGACGATGATGCTAAACAACTGACACCTGCTGTTGACTCACAGATCTTTCGAACCATTGCTGCCATTCGTGCCAAAGATCCGCGCGTGTATGATAAGACGGATTTCTTCAAAGATATCAAGCCAGAGATAAGGGAGACCAAAAAAGGAGAGAAGCCAATGACCCTCAAAGATTATGAACGTGAGATGTTGCTCAGCCACGGTGGTCATGTTGAGGACGAGGATAGAGAAAATTATGGCCAAGAAGAGCTCACACACAATCAAGAACAAGAAGTGCTGCGTAATGCGTTCAAGAGTGTAGCTGAAAATGAGGAAGACGAAGATGATGATTTTTTGGTCAAGAAAGAAAAGACAAAAGAAGAGAAAGAACAAGAAGAATCTGAATATAAAAAGTTCTTGTTGGAGCAAATGAAGAATGATGATACAACCAAGGAAGCATTTAAAGAATGGACTAATTATAAGAATAACCCAAATATCAGTGAAGAAGATGCTTTCTTGATGGACTATGTCTTAAATCGTGGATGGGTTGAAAAAGAAAATCCACATGTTGAAATCAATGAAGAGGAAGTGGAGAAGGATGAAGCAGAATTGGATGATATTGATCGATTTGAAAGTAAATACAACTTTAGATTTGAAGAAGAGGGCGCATCTACTATCCAGTCCTATGCTCGTGACATTGATGGAACAGTGCGTAGAAAGGAAAGTAAGAGAGCAAAAAGAAGAGCAAGAGAAAAGGCCAAGAAGGAAGCATTGAAGCAGCAAAAGATTGAAGACTTGAAGCAACAAAAGAATAAAAAGATGAAGGAGATTAAGGACAAATTAAAGGAAATTTATGAAATCTCGGGTTCAAAGGCATTAGGATTAGAAAATATAGACTTGGACGCAGATTTCGACCCTGAACAATTTGATGAACAAATGAATAACGTGTTCAATGAGGATTATTATGCAGAAGGAGAAAATGTGAATGAAAAACCAACCTGGGATGATGATATTGATACCGGTTTACCTGATGATAACAATGATAATTTCATTATGGATGCAGACTATCTTCCTGGTGGTGAAAAGTATACAGGCAATGATAAAAAGAGAAAGTTTGAAAGTGAAGATAACGAAGATAATGAATCAAAGAAGGCTAAAAGAGAACAAATTGAAAAGCTCATGGACGAATATTATTCCCTCAATTATGAAGATGTGATAGGTGGTGATGTTTATACTCGATTCAAATATACAAAGACTGAACCTGAAAATTATGGATTGACGCCTGAAGAAATTTTACTGGCTGATGATGCTGAGCTAAATAAATATGTTGGCATCAAACAACTGGCTCCGTAAGTGATAATTACTACGATCATAATACATATCTAACTTTACTTGATAATAGATACCGTCCAGAATATAAGAAACAGGTAGAAAAGAAATACTTTAAGAAAAACAAGACTATGAAGAAAAGAGATATTGAAAAGCATATCGCACAAGTGGTCGAAACCCTTCCACCACCACCACCAACAACACTTAAATCAGAGTCATCAAAAAAGAAAAAGACTCAAAAGCAAAAGAAAAAGCAGACTTATTAATAATAATAAAAAAAACCTGTAGACTTTTTGCTTTAAAATTGATTTTCTTTTGTTCATCAACACAAGGTCAATCATTTCTAAAAAAAGATTTCAGTGCGTCCACGTGATATACCAACTATCTTTTTACACATGAATACTGTCCATTGCAGAGTGCTTTGTTCCTAAATGATGTAACCGACAATCAAACCCAATTTCCAACGAAAAAATCACGAGCAACAACAACAAATAAAATTGCATATTTATAGATGCGCTTCTGTGTGTTTATAAAAATAGACTATTCCCTACACATTCTTATTTAAAGATTGAACCTATTCACGTCACTTCATTCTTCCCATAAAGAGTATTGAAACTGAGAAGGGGTAAAAAAAAAAGTGTGAAGAGTTACTAAGAAAGGACACAAAGAAAGAAGGGGGAGGGGTCATTTATTTTTAGCTTTCTTTTCCATTTTTTTCTTCTCTTTCTCTTTTATTTCTTTTTTTTATATTATTTAAAAAATGGACTCTGACGATCAACTTTCTGACACATCTCTTCATGAATCATCACCGCCACGCACTTTAAGAGTTATTAACCCTGATTTCGATGAAGAGACGATTCAACCATATCAACCTGGCCTCGTCAACGATTTGCCAAGTACACCTGAGCTTCAGCCAGTGTGCAGGAGAATGAGCAAGACACTGGTAGAACAACACTCGCCACAACCATTTGAACTACTGCCACCGCTCAAAACCCTTCCACCACTCATGGATGACATGATGATATCGAGCGAAGAGTCTTCGCCAAGACAAGAGCAGCATAAGGAAGAAGAACCGCCACATCCTCCAGAACTACCGCAGCATGATCCAGGCCTGACATCGAGCTATCTTCAGCCGCGGAATAATAAAGCCATTGCAGAATACCATGAACGACCACCCTCGATCGCATCCTTCACTCCCTCACAGACTCCGTCAAACGCATTCTCTTACCAATCTAAATACGCCAAGGCTTCCTATAGTCTGACAAATCACCCAGATGCGATCAAACTGTATAGAAGCATGGCTCTAAAAACGAAGGACCCGATTGTACAGCTGACCTATGCAAAATATCTCCTTGAAATTGCCGGTCTATACGACAAACCGTCCACATCATCACAGCCCAAGCCTTCGAATGTGTTCCTGAGACCAGTCAGTCGTATGAGCTACAGAACAAGTATGGACAGCCGACGTAGTAGCATTGATAATCCAAATACACAGCAGCCAGCTTTTGTTGAAGAAGATGTGGATGATGCACAAATTCAGAAGCAAAAGATGTTACAGGAGGAAGGTGTAAGGTGGATCAAGAAGTTGGCCAATCAACGCGTAGGAGAAGCAGCCTATCTTTTAGCCTCTTGGCTTGATCGCGGACTCTATGGGTTCAAAAAGAGCCCAGCCAAGGCTCTAAAGTACTACGAGGTGGCTGCAAAAGAACGTGTGCCTGAGGCCATGTTTGCTGTTGCACAGTACTACGAGAAAGAGCAAGATTATATGACCTCTTTCCAGTTGTATGAAGATGCAGCCGGTCTAGGTTTAGTGGAAGCACTCTATGTAAGTAACTTTGTGTAAACATTGGATAAAATCTCACATATTTATTAGCGCATTGCCATGATTCATCTGAACGGTGAATTTGGATCTAGACAGAACGTGATGGCAGCCATTCAGCTATTGATAAAAGCATGTGAAAAGTCAACAGGCACAGCGTGTCCTGAAGCTCCTTATACCCTAGGATTACTATTACTTAATGATTATCCTTCTGTCAATATACCCAAGTAAGTTCATATCCTTTTTTTTTTCTAAGGAGGAAATTAACTCGTATATCATAGTGAAATCATTCAAAGCTATGGAGGTAGCTTTGGTGCCATGAGTTATTTAGATCATGCAGCGGAGATTGGTTTATCATCAGCACAATATAAATTAGGCACCTTGTTTGAACAAGGCCGATACAATCAACGCATTGATCTCACAAAGGCTTTTCATTACTATGAAATGGCAGCACAACAAAACCATTCATTGGCCATGATTGCTCTCAGTCGACTGTACAATCAAGGGGTCCAAGTGCCTCAAGAGCAAGTGGAGGAGCAAAGATATCTCTTTGAACATGACGAATCACAATGGATCAAGACACATGCACGAGATGAAGATGCAGCGTTTCGATGGTGCCGTCTAGCAGCTGTCGAACATCATCTGCCAGAAGCATATTACCTCTTGGGATGGTATTATGAGGTTGGCATTGGTGTACCAAGAGATTATAAAAAGGCCCATCATTACTACTCCAAAGCAAGTAAGCATGATCACAAGGAGGCCAAGGATCGGTTAAAGATGATGGAGCATGTAGTAAAGTTTAAAAAGTTGGAGAATAAACAAAGAGGATCAGCTCAATGTCACATTATGTAAAATAAAATAAAATAAAATACCCTATTGTCGCATACCGTTACTTTATTAGAAAACAAGTGCATAATAATGTGGTCAAGCACTGTTGCTTGTCAATAGCTGATGAAATATTTTTTTTTGAATTAGCGCAAGGAGGTTCTTTTTTTATTTCTTTTATTTCTTTTATTTTGGTAACCATGACAAAGCGAAAAGTATTATTAAAGGTATAATATAAACAAGATACCTGCTTCCTATTTGTTTATCATGTATTTTAGGTGATTATCTTGGGAGACAGCGGGTAATAGAGTATACCTATAACAGATGAGCAATGAACCAACATTACAATCAGAGTAGGAAAGACCTCCTTGATGAACCAATATGTCAACAAGAAGTTTAGTTCTCACTACAAGGCAACAATCGGGGCAGATTTTCTGACAAAAGAAATAACCATAGATGATGACACGGTCGTTACTATGCAGATATGGGATACTGCAGGCCAAGAGCGATTCCAGTCGTTAGGTGTCGCATTCTATCGAGGAGCTGACTGTTGTGTCTTGGTATATGATGTCAATAATAACAAATCATATGAATCATTAGGTCAGTGGCACGACGAATTCCTTGTTCAAGCGTCACCTCGAGATCCTGAGCATTTCCCGTTTGTGGTGTTGGGGAACAAGATTGATATGGATGAGTCAAAGAGGATGGTATCTCAAAAAAGAGCCATGACGTTCTGTCAGGCGAAGGGCAATATACCGTAAATACCTCAACTTCAATTCACAACATATACACTCATATACAGCTGTATAGATACTTTGAAACCTCAGCCAAGGAGGCTATCAACATAGAACAAGCTTTTCAGACGATCGCAAGGAATGCACTTCAACAAGAGACGAGTGTGCAGCTTTATGGTGAATTAAGCGATCCAATTCGATTAGATAATGAAACGACAGTAGATGAAGATATCAATAAATGTGCATGTTAATGTTTATTTAGCCTTTGCAAAACGTTCAGCAACAGTTTCCCAGTTGACGACTTCCCAGACAGCCTTAAGGTAGTCGGGACGAACATTCTTGTATTGTAAATAATAGGCCTATTGGAGCAAATAAATTATTGTTATTATTATTATAAAAGAAATCATTTTATCATCTTACATGTTCCCAAACGTCAATGCCCAAAAGAGGAACCAGGTCTAAAGAAAGATGTTATTAATTAAACTCTATATCTTGTCACATTCACACTTACGGAGCAAAGGATCTTGGTTGGGGGTTGTAGCAAGTTCAAGACGGTTAGCGGCCTTGTTATAACCTAACCAAGCCCATCCAGAACCTATAAACGAAAAGATCAATATCATTCTTCTTTTTAATTTAATCAACAATACCTTGAACACCAGCAGCAGCAGCATTGAATTCCTTGATAAAGTTATCAAAGGAGCCAAATTCCTTTTCAATAGCAGAAGACAAAGCACCCTTGGGAAGTTTACCACCACCTTGCTCCTTGGGAGCCAAGTTCTTCCAGAACAAGGAATGGTTGATGTGTCCACCACCATTGAACTTGAGGGCATTTTGAAGAGCGAGTTGTTGGGTTAAATCGTTAGCTTGGAAAGCGTTTTGAAGCTTTTCTTCAGCTTGGTTGAACGCATTGACATAAGTTTGATGATGCTTAGTGTGATGAAGAGTCATGATTTCTTCACTGATGTAGGGTTCAAGTGCCTAAAGAGAATGAAGAAAAAAAAAACGCGAGCACGCGTTAAGGTTGTGTTGCTGTTTATTTTTATTTTTTACTTACGTTGTATGCATAAGGAAGAGAAGGCAATGTCACCTTAGTACGAATAGAGGTCGTCAAAGGACTGACGGCACGCTTAAGAGTGTTTGTCTTGATCGTACGAGCAGCAGTGGAAAGCATCTTTTTTAAATAAAATAAAGAAAAGAAAAAGAACTCGATAGAATGAAGAATAAATATACACCCCCGCGATAGTGTGAGCATATATGTTACACAATTAACGTCAGTCTTGGGTTAGTAAGCATTTATTCAACCAATCATATTAACCATGATAGCTTGTCACTCTATTCTCCATTTGCATTGAAAGCAACTCGTCGGAAACGGGCAAGTCCTTAAGTTTATCCGTGAGTGGCTCAAGGTCCAAACCAAGATAGTCGATAATAAAGTCACCGATGTCTGTATTCTCATGGCTACCTCGCAATACTTCAGTGCCATCTCCTTTAGCATACAAGTTGACGTCAACAGCCGTATGTCCATGAGTAGTCCACTATAATTATTATTATTATTATTAATACTTTATATTCATATCATATACTTACGCCAATAAGTGCACGACGAGAGACCATGTCGCCAAATAAATAAGCCAGCTGTTCAGCCGTTTTGCCACTCTTTTCCCAAGCCTTGATCTTGTCAATTTCTTGTTCAGTCGCGTCATCAATACCAAGACCATCCTTGATAATAACGTGTCGAAGGAAATGATCAATCACCTGCACATTTGATTCAGTCTTTATAAATGATTCCCAGGCGTTTGCTAATGCTTCAGAAGAATTTTGAACACGTTGAATCACTTCAGGGTTCCTAATAAGAATCTAAGACAACCTGTTCATGTTGCTCGTGGATATGCTTACCACTTGTATTCGGGATAATCTTCACCCACTTGTCTTCCAGCAGTAAATCCTCCTGTTTCATGATCACTAGTTGAAACCATGACTGTGTTTGGATGTTCCTCTACAAAGTCCTTAACCAATTGAACTGTACGTTGGTATTCGAGAATATCATGAACATGGGCAGCAGGGTCATTTGTGTGAGCAGCCATGTCAATACGACTACCTTCGATCATCAAGAAGAATCCCTTGTTTTGCTTCTTTGACTTTTTTTCAAGAATAGCCAACGCTTTGGCTACCATCTCATGAAGTGCGGGCTGTTCATCGTGCTTTCTATCAATTTCATAATCCATGTGCTATTTTTTCGTGTATATCTCATCAGCACATAATTTTATATACATTTTAGAATGACTTACATGTGGCGCAAACAAAGCCATGATGGGTAATTCAACATCGTCTTCCTTTAAGTGATCCAAGTGCTTTCTTGATCCATACTTGACGTTCCAGCCAAAGGTATCTTGTGCTTCCTTAAACAAGTCACGGTCATCTGCACGACAGCTGCCTTCAGTCGTATTACTCAAAAACTCACATATGCCACCTCCAAACATTAAGTCAACCGTTCTGCCGAGAGGAGTATGTCCAATTTGTTGCTCTGCAATCAAATTTTCCCAATCACGCCAGGCAACATGGGCCGAGAAGGAAGCTGGTGTAGCGTGAGTGATGCGAGACGTGACGACGAGACCTGTCAACATGTCTTTATGAATCTTGGCTGATTCCAAGACGGTAGCGCAGGGTTTTTTGTCTGGAAACACGCCGATTGCGCCATTATACGACTTGTGTGCACATGCAAATGCAGTAGCACCTGCAGCACTATCTGTGACTAGACTAGAACTACTTTGAGTACGACTATGACCGACATGAATTTCATCCAAGGGTAACATGCTCTTGACATCGCGTTTGTTGAGCCAAGTGGAATATTGACGGGCATATGTTTCAGAAGCAGGTCCAAATCCATCACTGATCATCATGATCACGTTACGTGGAGGGTCTTTTTCAGAGTCAACAATTGAAGCTTTTTTATATAATCTTTATTTTACCTGCATTATTTTTGCCTAATAAAATAAAAAATCCAATAATGACCGAAGCAATAAAAGCAAGAATGATGGATCCTACGATGATATGAAATCTTTTTCGATTCTGTTTTCAATATGTTAGTCTTGGTCCATTTCTTTTTATTTTACATACTTCTTCTCTTGGCTCACTTGCTCCTTCTGGATCTACTGTGATTGTACTATAATTTGCTTTGGACATACAAAAATAAATAAAAATGTGAAAAAAAAAAGAGAAAAACAGAAAAGAGAATGACGCTTTTATGTGTGAGAAAGGCAAAGATTACCTTATTTGGAACACATTCCGTTTTTATGTTTCTGTTTATCAGTGCTTCCCCTTTTCCTTCTTTATTTGATGATACTTTTGAGTTGATTAATAAAAATGACATCTTGTGCGTTGTAGCTATGAATGATGACTACACTCGATAACGCAATCCCAGGAACTTCCAATAGGGTACAGTATGCAATCTCCGAATGATTACCATATAAAGAGAGAGGGAGACCACCGCTCTTTTGGTCGTCTTTTCTCTCTCTCTCTCGTTATTTATAATCAATATGGCTACCAACATTACATGGCATCAAGGGCACGTTTCATTACAAGAACGTCAAGAATTATTAAAGCAAAAGGTAATAAAGTAAAAGAGAAAGAAGGGCTGTCATTGAAATAGATATGATAGGGTTATACAATTTGGTTTACAGGATTATCTGCATCTGGTAAATCTACTTTAGCCACTGCCTTGGAACAAACCCTTCTTCATTCTGGTATTAGCGCATATAGATTAGATGGTGATAACATAAGATTTGGCTTGAATAAAAATTTGGGCTTTGGACCTGAAGATAGAACTGAAAATATTCGTCGTATCTCCGAGGCAAGTAAATGAAATAAATAAATAAAATAAACAAAGACAAACACAAATCGATAGGTTGCCAAACTATTTGCAGATGCAACCACCATTGCTATCACAGCCTTTATTAGTCCATACCGTGCTGATCGTGATGCAGCTCGTGCTCTTCATGAAGCAGCAGGTATTCCATTTATCGAAGTCTTTGCAGATGCACCTCTCGATGTGGTCGAATCTAGAGACCCCAAGGGACTTTACAAAAAGGCCAAGGCAGGTGAAATTAAGGAATTCACTGGTATTTCTGCACCCTATGAAGCACCTTTGAAGCCAGAAATTCATATTCATACTGATCAAATGACTATTGAACAAGGTGTAGAAACAATTATTGACTATCTTTTGTCACATAATTTGCTTGATTCTCAGAAAATAATTAAAAAGTACTAGTTCCTTTTTCTTTTTCTTTTTAAAAATGAATACACCTATTGAACAATATATTGCTTGGGCTCGCCAAGTCTATAAGGATGATAAGACTAGACTATTTCCAATGTCTGCTGAACGACTTTGTTTATATGTAAAATACAAAAATATCTCGCCTGCAACTATTCCTGAATTGATACAATATCTTGCAAAACATCCTACACACGGTGAAGAATGGAGCATCAAGATGAAAGAGCACCCTTCTATTTCTGACTTTTTTAGTACAAAGAAAACAAAGAATCAATTGACAATAGTAAGAGAACCTAGTTGTGTTGTTGTCGAAGGATCTAAAGCAAAAGGTATTGTCACATGCTTGACATTGACTAATTGCTAATCTACTTTTTATTACTTTGTAGGCTTTATGATCGTATCGAATAAATCGATTACAAATAATAATAATAATAATACAAACAACAGCAGCAATATCGGCAGCAATATCAGTAGTAATATTACTGGAAGTAGCAGTAGTAGTAGCAGCAGTAGTAGTAATAATAATAGCATAAGGAATCGCGCTAATCTTCACGTGAGTTTCTGGGATACGGTCGATAGTGAAATAACCAGCACGCATAATATCTTACAAAAACCAAAATCGATAAAGACTATATCAAAACAACAGACTGAGCCGCCATCCCAGCCAGCACAACCACAGTCAGATGAACCTCATAGACTATCAACTGCCAAGGAAAAAGTTAAAATTGCAGAACTCACTGCAAAGAACAAACGACTGAGTAGGATTCTATTGTCAAAAGAAAAAGAAATAATACAACTAAGAAAGTTATTAAAGAAATCAAAAGTACAAGTACCAAGTCGCAGTAGAGAATGTGTTGTGGTAATAAAGCAATACCCGTAGCAGCTTGCTTTCTTTTGATTATAAAAGTGTATAAAAACTATTTATTATTATTTGATACATGTACATGAGAGAAACGGGGTATATATATTATTTTAGCACTTCAATTCTAGTGGGAATCCTGATGATCCAACACATTGAGTGGAATGGGATCTTCTTTGGCACGTTTGGATACTGGATTTACAACATCATGTTCCGTCAGAGGTATTTTACTATCATCGGATCCCGTTGATCTTTCACTTGAACGCTTTAATAAGGGGCCCTGATAGACTTCGAGACCCTTTCGGTCATTAGCAAATCGAGGCACAGGCAAATGCCGCTCTAAGGCTTCCTTGATCCTTCTTTCCTTTTCATACTCGCTCCATTTTTTCATGGTTACTAATTGACTGTTGAATTCGCCTTCCTTATCGCCATGGTTACCCTTGTCACCGCCTGCGACCTTGCGGGTATCTCCCCAAGAGAAGTCATCAAAGTGCCAGTAGGCATAAGTAGGCAGGACAAAGTTCCAGATGGGCAAGCTGATGAGGTACACAAGCATCCAGCCAACGTAGACAATCTTGCGACTAGTCATCACGATCAAGACAGCAGGGAGGCCGAGAATGATGGCAAGCAGGATGAGTGGAATGAGCGCAGGCTGGCCAAGGATGGCCATGATAATCAAGTATATCGTAAATGAGATGGCAGCCGGTAAGGCAAGTGTGCCTACGAGTTCCATAAAGATGACAAACTGCATCGAAAAGCAGAACGTGCCGCAGAGGTCGTGAACAAATAAAAGTTCCATCAAGTTGTGGATGGTCGAGTTGATCCAGCGGCGACGTTGGGATAAAAGCACCTTGAATGTATCTGGAACGACTGTCTTGCACCTACAGCACATGTTTATTGTCCTGCTTGTTGTTTTTTTAAAGAAATTTACTTACACTGCCTGAGGAACAAACATCATCTTACGATTGGGAAAGGTTCGAAGCATCAAGGTGGACAAGTATCTGTCCTCACCAAGGAGCAAAAGGTTCTTCTTGTGCAAGGTGTCTACCACGTTTTCCGAGTACTTGGCTACGATATCAGGATTGGCAAGAATAGGTACCCAATAGCCATCAGGTCCCTTGGGCGCCTTGATGCGGTACATACAAAAGCAGCCTGGTAAACAGGTCACGCCACCAAAGATACTCTCAAACGCTTTGGACTGGTGATGTGATATATAATACTCAAATACCTGAATCATGGATACCCAACTATCGGTCTTGTTCGCAATCTTGGTCTCTCCACAGAGCCCAGAGATCTCGGGATCCTTGACAGCACAAGAGATCAAACGGGAGAGAGCGTCAGGAAAGAGCTTTGTGTCGGCATCGACCATGAGCACAATCTCATATCTGTCCGGAGGCACCCCAGTGACACGCCAGATACTATTGAAGAATTCGTATTCCATCATGGTCATGCGCTCATCAAACATGACTTTTTGCATAAACTGCATCAGGATGATCTGAGAGTCGCGCTTGCCTCGATTACCTGGCTTTTGATGTTCCTGCTCTGTTCCGCATTTCACAATAGTGATCATCGGCACACGTTGCTGATGTTCTGGGTTGACCGTCGCATCATTGTACTTGTAGAAGCCGGCATACACCTTGGCCATATTGTTCTGTCGCGCACCGTCGGCAAGGGCTACATAAGCATACGGTTGAACCTCGTCTGCAGGGACAATTAGATCACGCATCATGCTGATACAAATCTCGGGTGTAGACTTGGTTTCTCCTGATCCTGTAATCAAACCATCGCAGACAACCAAAAGCAACTTGTGGCTATTCGGATAGTCACTGGTCGCAATCGAGTCGAGTGTAGTGCGAATACCATCTTCACCCTCTGAGTAACAAGTGACCAGACAGATCGTGTGGGCTAGCGGGTAGTTGAACGGCATGTAGTCTGTAGGAGGTTGACGAAGGACATGGGGCGAGAGCGGAAGGGGACATGTGGGGAGTTCGGCCTCTGCAGAGGACGATGCGACAGAGGATCCTTCAGCTGACAAAAGTCGACTTGCTGTAGCTCCCGAGGCATTCATGTTATAAAAGACAGAGGCCTTACTTGCTCCGTCCATTTGTCGATGCATGTACCCCTCTAGTGCACTGAGACTCTATAAGTATCGGATGTTTTTCCTTTTTCTTTTCCTTTTTATCTTACCTATTCGGGGTCTTCCATATCATTGAACCCGTTACGTCGAACCGAGTAGATCCAGGAATAGGCTGTGTGAATCTTGATGTCTGTGGAAATAAGGTTTTACGTTTCCTAGAGTATGCCTTGGGCTTGCTAAGCGGTGCGCTTGCTTGCATATTTTCTGTCCAGTTCTCGATTTCAGCAGCACGTTGCATTCTGGCAGCATACGATCCACCTTCATTAAAGTCTCCTAATTTCCAAGAAAGAAACCAGCCAAAGATGACGGCCAAGAAGAATTTGATCAGGATGACGCCGAGGATGACAGCAAGAGAGACGTAGAGGACAATGTCTGATGCCATGCATCCGATGCTGACGGTATCGAGTGAGCCGACCTTAATCGTAGCCGACAAACACTGCGCTTCTTTTTCCCAAAGTTTCGATGCAGGATCAGCACTGGCGCTGATCATTCTTGTGATATCGATGCCTGCAAAACTTGCAGGGTCTGACATCATTTGAGCAATGAGACCGTTTTCTGGGACTTGAAAGTAATCGGTTGGTAAAGAATGAAGTAGTTTCAGATTGAGTACGTTTCTATAAATATTAAAGATGAATACACATACTTTATATCATTGTTCTTTTATATTACCCGTTATAGACAGTGAGTGAATCAGCCGTACGTACATCTTGCCAATCATAATACACTCTTCCTGCTTTATCAAATTGGTTACCTCCTGATTTCGGGACCCCTTCCGTTTGAAGTTGATGATACATGGATCTTGCGGCTGATGATAAATGACATGAGGTTCTATTATTAAATTCAGAGGGAGAAGGAGAATCAGTCTGATTGGGATTGAATAGCTGACAAGGAAAGTAAATGGGCTGATCACCTTGGAGGGGTGTGAAGATCGATGCACACTGTGGTTTAGGAGATTGGAATAGAAAGGTAGCATCCATACCACCTGCGTTGATTGGTGGATAAAGCACATTTATTGTCGTATTGGTGATACCTATCGGATGATCCCAAGAAGCGAGCATATAGGCCCAGCCATCGATGATCAAATAACCCGTGTTCACCTGTCCACCTTTGAGACTTAACGGAGGCACAGGACATACAGTCTGAGTGAATCCAAAGGTAAGGAAACCAACACATCCCATGATGAAAAGAATAAAGCTGACCAAACCGATCTTTTCTCGCCAAGCCATCTGTGCAGGACCATCTGGGACACCTAGAATAGATTTAAGGGGCCGCTCTTTTTTTATTGTTGTGTACCTGCATTTATTTTACCTACAAATCTGAGACACTGTTTTGGAATACAGCAAGTGAGTAAAGTGCAATAAGTTTGCCATGGTTGAAAGTTGGAGAGAAAGCCGGATGATTTGATGTCATATTCCTTTACTACTTCATGATCCTCTTCTCTACCCAAAATACTCTTTCCTCGTCTTAATGATGTCTCTGCCCTCTGATGATAATGATAAAGTCGATTGTTGGCATCATTCTTTTGCCTTTCAGGTCGAATAAGGGATCGTTGTCTCTTGGGTAATGATGTAGATCGAGCGACATGAGTCGAATTCATGTGAAGCCCTTTAAGAAATTGAAAGAAATTGAAAGAAAAGAGAAAAAAGAGGAAGGACAGACAAATTTATATAACGGATGGTGGTACCAAACGGATTTACAGAATATGTCCAATAAGAACAAGAAATTCATCGTCTCTCTCTCTATCTATCTTTTAAAGAATTAAGGGGGGGAAAGAGAGAGTATGTCAGATGGGCGGAATATGTCCAACTTTGCTGATAAAATATAGTAACACGAGCCTATTTTCTTTGCTTTTTTTTTCTCTCTCTCTCTCTCTTGTATAAAAATGACAAACGAGAAACCAAACGTGTTAATATTAGGTGGCGTTGGATTTATTGGACGCCATTTTATCCATTATTTATTAGAACATCAGTTGGCAGGCCACATACGTGTCGCTGATAAAGTCTTGCCTCAAACAGCTTATTTATCTGAACAGTTTAAACAAGATTTCAAACATGTCGAATACAAGCAATGCAACCTCATCAATCCAGGTACTTTATATTCTTTAAAAACAAACTTGTTTTAACTCGGGGAATAGCTTCCATTGCTTCTTGTTTTGAGGATATCGAGTTTGACTATGTGTTCAATTTTGCTGGGGAAACGAAATATTCCCAAGTACCAGAAATTTATCATGACCGTATTTACAACTTGTCTGTTAACTGCGCTAAAGAAGCAGCCAAGCGTAACGTCAAATTGTTTGTCGAGATGTCAACAGCTGAAGTCTATGAGCATAGCTCCGTAAGATTGTTATATTCACACAGAGCGTCGGTTGACCTTGTTATTTTAGAGCCCATCCAATGAACAGTCGCGTATCGAACCTTGGACAATTATTGGCAAACACAAATATGAAGCGGAACAGGCATTGTCATCTATTGAAGGGTACGGGCATTATCCACGCACATGGCAAGATTCTAACACGTGTAATTAGTCTAAATCTTATCATCCTTCGCCCAGCTATTGTGTATGGGCCCGGGGCTCTGACGGGATTAAGTAAGTCCTAATTATTGGATGTTTTCTTTCTTCTTATGCCTTGAAAACAGCACCTCGTTTGATCATTGGCAGAGTGTACAAATACTTGAATGAGGAAATGAAATGTCTTTGGTCTAAAGATCTCAAACTCAATACGGTTCATGTCCGGGATGTGGCCAGAGCCAGCTGGCACTTGACCCAATGGTACTTTGATCAGCAGAAAGAAGGCGAGACTGTGATCTTTAATTTGGCAGATAAACAAGATACAGGTAATACTTTATTTAATAATCAGATTTGTAATATTAAAATGAGGGAACAGATCAAGGAATAATTAATCAACATATTTCAAGTATTTTCAACATTGACACTGGTTATCATAGTCATGCTATCTCAGCCATGGCCAAGGTATATACAATATATATGAGGTGATACATATGCTCATTCGTCTCTATAGCTTGATTTGAATGCAGTAGTAGAGATAGTCAATGAAAAACATTTGGCACCTTGGGGTGAGCTTTTAAACCAGAATGGCATCAGTTCGACACCTTTATCGCCCTACTTGGACAAGGAATTACTTTATAACCATTCACTCTGCATAGATGCAAGTAAAATAGAAAGAGAGACAGGGTTCAACTATCAAGTGCCATACTTGATAGATGATAATTTAATTGAAATTATGAATGAATTTAAAAATTTACATGTTTGGCCTAAACAAGATATCCAATAAACCATGTTATGTAATATTATCCATCGCAGTGACTAAACATGTCATTGCCTTTAGTGCATTTTCCAAGTGCATGTCTGGTGGTTGAGTATATCTTAAAAGGTCTATGTTTTCTTAAAGTTAATGTCATGGTTGCTTAATAAAGTAAGGGTACCTTTTATCAGTAAGCAATATCTTGGTATACGCTGAATAGGCGCAATTAGATAATCTGACATGCCTAGTCTGTTGGTATCTCTACTAGCAAGAATTTTCTATACTTATGCTGTCAATACTTGTATACATGCTTATAAAGTACTTACTTGATCGATTCTTATAAATAATGAATTTTTACATGCTTTTCTAATTGATTTCATATTGCTTTTATAATGTATGGCATATTTTAAAAATACAACAAATTCCGAGTCCGCGTCTTTAAAGACTTGTCCTATTTGATTTGATTTTTCATTGAATTGTGCTAATAGTTTGTTTGATAGTTGTAATAATTCTGGCAAATGTGAAAATAGTAATGGAATATCTGATGATTTGACTAGTGAATATTTAGATCTTGATGCTTCTTGAATCATGGGTTGCATATATTTCTATATGTAGTAATTATAAGTTCTTTGTTATATTCTATGCTGAGAAAATACTTGCTGAATGAATTAGATGAAGTAATTGATTATATGATCTTTCTGTTTCCAAAAGTTCATTGAGTATAAACCTTCTCATGGCTGTATCTTTTGTAGATGGGCTTTTGCTGAATCTTTGTTTTTGCATCTCTGGTCGATCCTTCTTTAATACAGATTAATATTTATATTAATCAATCATATATTACTCACAACTAGATTGAATTCAAGAAGGAATCTGTTCAAACAATCACTTTGTCCGCACTCACATGCTGATAGTTCGCTCACTTTCTCTTTCCATATAGATATTGCCGTGCGAACATCTTCTTTTGATCCATCTGAAGATGTGATGATGGCAGACATTCTTTTTCTACTGCTGGCTCGAGAAGGAGTGACTGGAGTTTGTAAAGAATATGTACTAGTCGAACTACTGCTCCTGCTAAACTCGGGACACTCCTCTAAACTGTCCTCTTCGTCTCTGAAGAAAAAGAACTGGGAGATTGGTCTGAGTCTGGGCGAATTCTGTCGATCATTTTTCTTTGTTGGTTCTTCTTGTGATTGACGCGAGCTTCTACTACTGATGGAGAGGTTACTCGTACTGAATGATGAAACTTTTCTGTTTATTTTTTCCCGTAGAGAGAACCGAAGTAATTTCTTTCTTTTACTGACAAGATTGTCAAATGGCATATGTTTAGCTTGGTAAAAGATAAAAAGATGAAAAGTGAAAAAGTAAAAAAAGGAGAAAGAAAGAAGGCGCAACAATAGTTTAATGTACAGCAATAGTGTTTTGGAGAGTGCAGGGTATTTGTGTCACATATACGGAAGATTGACGGATGGATTACTGTATTTGTTATTGGCGCTGAAGCTTAATCTGTCATGATGGATAGATTGCATTGCAGTGAAGATCAATGAGTGTGTTACCTAGCAACCTGTATTCCTTTCTTTTTCGTTATTTCTACACATTGTCAAGCAATTAATCTTTGGAATGAAAATGTTATAGTTCAGATAAGATATAATAGTTACAAGGAAACCAAGTCTTAATAAAAGGGTCTGGATCAGTTTGTAATAAAACCTAGTTCCCGGTCCAAGGCGTACAACATTTCCTTTTTCTCATGGAACTCCTTTGTTCATGTACAGTTATGTAATATAAATGTCTTTTTTTACCACAACTTGGCCTATCAGTATTCGCCTTTTGTGTTTTGACACAAAAGGGTTTGTTATTTTATTGGCAATCGCCGGAAGATGATATGCACCACCTTCCCTTTTTATACTCTGTTTCCAAATAATGAGTACATTGCAATATGAAAGTATACATTCTTTACAATTTACCATTTCAGTCCATGAAAAGTTACAATATTCAAAAAGGAGTATGTGATTTAAGTTGCGGTGTATATAAGCCCTTCAGTGGCTAAAAACTTCGCCTTTACCAAATAAAGATAAAAGTAAACAGGTTTTGTTGTGGCATCATAAATGGAACTATGAAAGCAATACACGGAGCTTCCTTTTGTATTTTTATATACGAAAGAAGCTGTAACTTTTGTAAAGGGTCTGTTCGTATATTATATGCGACATACCCTGTCAGAGTTACACCGCGTTTGCCCCTCATCCTCTTTCATTAATGATAAATAAAAATATCAATGAACATGTACTACACAAGGATGTTTGAACAAAGTATCAAGATTAGACACTGTAAGCTTTTCTTGCAGATACAAGTATTATTCACAATATGAATAAACACGGTTTTGCCAAGGGTCTGACCGAGGTATGGTTTATTTTATAATGCTTTGAACTTTATCTTTGGTGAGTGTCATCTCATCGATGTATCATTGAATAAATGTTGTATATATTAAATACATTTTAACTAACCACACTATACAATATACAATATTCTCCATTTATCGTCAGTTTAATTATCAAGTGACTCATTCGCAATCAAGTCAATAACTGAGCTTTTCGGATTTGTTTGCTGATCTGGCACGCACCAGGCGGTCGATTAGAAGTGGTACACAACATCGTATTTTCAAAAAAGGTTGGTGTCATGGTCGTGTTTTTTATTGTATTCCGAAGCACTGTGCTATTTATTAGGTTTGTGTGCTACCAAGCCTTGCAAAAATATCTGATAAATTGAAAGAGGCAAATATATTCAAAGCTGTTATTGTCATTATATTTCTCTCACCAACCAAATTAAAGTAGCCTGCGTCCCCTTCGCATATATTTTCGCCATTGAAATAGAGAAAAGTCATCTTTATTTATCAAACAATCGGCCAATATATTATATCAAACATGTTTTGCATACACACATGTATAAACACGCATGTGCAAGAAATTCCATCGCTGTCAATTGAACACTTAAACAGGTTACAGACAAGCTGCCTGTGTCTGGTGCGCTCTTAAAAATTGAACCTCATGCTTCAATTATTATTTATTTTACCGAGCCGTACATCACTAAACTAACGTGCAGGATTTTGCTCTAAAATTAGACTTTTTTAAACGCTTTAGAACATTTCTATTGGGAGTTTCAATAAACAGTTGTATAGAAACCCCTAGAAATAATCTAGAGATATCTAGTGCTAGCATAAAATAAAATGTTCATATTATGAATCTGGTGGCTACATTAATATAATAAGCTAATTGAATTATATCGTAGCGAAGCGGCTTACAATTTTCTTTTATGGTTACCATGATATATGTTGTCAGTCTTACTTTAATGGATTACGATTAATGAGAACACATTTACCGCATCTACAGAGCCAGCGACGCAAAATAATGTGTGTAAGCAGCAACTTGTCGCGACTTCACAGTTGTCATTTTCTTTGGTGAGCTCATCTGTGATTTTTGTTTCTACGATTTTAAACAGTTAAAGATATCTATTTCTTTGTTTAACCTTTTCTACAATTATCTTGTGTATTATTGAAGGTAGTGGAAGACTTCCTTTTTTACAGCTGTACTAGTAATAACAAAATGTCAGTTTGGTATTCAAGAAATACATACAAGCACGCAACCTTGAATGGCGTGTCAGTCTATCCTAGATTGATGATAAATGAAAACATTACCCTTGACGTATGACAGCAAATTATCTATTGCTTTAAACCCGAGTATGCCCCATTTTCACGATTAAATATAAGAAGACGAAGGTCTAAGATTACAAAGCTAGTAAATTATGTTGCCTCAGTTCCTGATCGAGGATAATAGTCGGAAGTTAAATTCTTAGGATGCTCTTTACTGATTTACTTTTTATTCTTTTGTTAATTTTTAGCAATGGGAGATGTGGTAAAAGCAATTCAAGCAAGATAATCATTAGTTCTAAAAATAAGTTGTGCATAGCATGGAAGAAAACGCGAGCGAACGACCGAAGAGCTCTTGAAAATCCGAAAGGAAAAGGAAGCAGGAAAGATAACGGAATACAACGAACTTGTCAAGCAATGTCAACAAAGGGTATAATTTAGCCATACAAAGAACGTATATATTCATCATGTTGAATGTAGATGAAGGACAAAATATATGATCAGGAAACGTTCAATTTAACAACCAAGATTGTAAGCTGGAATCCTGACTTTTATACCATTTGGAATTACCGTCGTCAAGTCTTGTTGAACTCTATACTCAAACCTGACGAAGAAGAAGAGAATCAAAAAGTATTTCAGAAGGAACTTTTGTTATTCATGCAGCTTATCAAATTAAATCCCAAGTCTTATTGGTTATGGAACCATCGTTTTTGGTGTTTGCAGAATATGCCACATCCTGACTGGGATAACGAGCTTGCTTTGGTAGATAAAATGCTTTCTTTAGATGCACGTAATTGTAAGTAAACAAGAAGTTATAAAATAGGGAAAATATACTCATATAAGATCTAGTTCATGGATGGGATTATAGACGATACGTTCTTAGTCATTTAAGAAAGATAAATAACAGCAAAGAAGACGTTTACAAACTAGCCGTGTCTGAATATGACTTTACAACCAAGAAAATCAATCAAAGTTTCAGCAACTATTCAAGCTGGCATCAGAGATCAAAACTACTACCAGAAATTGTTGCTCCAAAGAAAGCCGAAGAAAAGAATGAGATAGCAAGAAGAGGTAAAGGGTCCGAAAGGAGCTAAAAAAAAAGATATATTAATGCATATACTCTCTAATAGAATTGGATCTTGTCAAAAATGCTATATATACAGACCCAGATGATCAATCAGCATGGTTATATTATTGGTGGATATTAGGTAATGCTCCAGAGCCTGTGGAATTATTAGGTGCATACCATTTGAAAGATACATCCTTTGTAATTTTGGCATTTAATGATATCGTTCGCCTAACACAAAAGCCAAGCGTGCTAAAGGAACAAGGCGATCTTTTGGATGGCAATCTTTATCCTATACCGGAAAAAAACAAACGAAAGGACGGTGCTTCAATCTGGATATATGTTCTTTCTAAAGATGACTTGGTGGTTGATCGCGTGTCGATTTCTTCAAGCAGTATCCTTCCTAGTAGTAGTGGCAGACGTGTTCTTGATAAGTCATGGGATATACAAATACAGTCAGTTGAAAAAAACAAAGGTATACATATACATACATCTTCGACATGATAAGCAAGAGATACTCATTATTAGCATATAGCTATCTGTGAGAGTATAAGCACGTTGGTATCTACATTAGAGAAAAACGCTTGGACGTCTTCATTTGCTAGAATGTATAGGGATCCCACTATAGAAGATCAGTCCGATTGGTTTACTCTAGATAAAGTTCAGTTACTAAGAGAAGAAATCGATACAGTTCGCGAGTTGCTAGAGATAGAGCCAACAAGCGCATGTAAGTAGTAATATTCTATGAGCATCTTGATATCTAATACAAACTGTCAGGGGCACTGCAGACACTAGTCCATTTCTTGAGCCAGCTTTGCTTAAGAGCGAACGATGTGAACAAGGATGAAATATATGAGGAGATTATCTCTATATTAGATACATTAAAAGACTTGGATAAAGATAGGAGAAATAGATATGAGGATCAAAGTAAGTTTACAACACTATCTTTACCTTTTAAACAGTCTAATTAATCTCTCTTTTAAAGAAACATGGTTTATCTTTCAAAAGATTACACAAAACATACCTGGTTCATCAGATGGCCCATTGGACCTTACAGTCTTGAACGATATTCCATTACTTTCTAAGCTGTTGTTCGTTTCAAAAGTGATTGTATCCTCACAGAAAGTGCAATCTATGCTATTGTATTTACCCTTTCTAGAAGAATGCATTATGAAGGTTTAGATTATTGATGTGCACAAAGAATAAAAATAAAGGTAAAGATTTTATAACTCAGGTAAATAAGAAACATCGGTTACTTCATAGTCTCAAAGAACTTAATAACTGCGTCAAATGCAATGCTATTAAGTTTTGTTTTTATCGACAACTTCTTACATTCTATTTTTATCTCATGAAATCCGTTGCTTTAAATAACACTAGTTAACTTTTGGTCTTTCGAAAGACGCTGACAACAGCCGGTGCTTAAAGTAAGCGCAAACGCGTCCATCTCTCCGTGAAAAGTATATTCTATCTATCACATGCCATGACTCCGTTGTTACGTTTACATAGTCCATATATCTCTCGTATCTCATAGCTCAATCTCAGATATTAGACGATGCCAGGCATTTATATGAGTGCAAAAATATCTTGAATACGCTCCATAAAAGTGAAGCAACAAAAAAAAAAAAAAAAAAAAAAAAAAAAAAAACGCGTTTTTATTTTAAAAAAAGATAAGATTTTATTCATGTACAAATTTTAAATAACCATAGCAACAAAGAGAGATTTACTAAACTATAGTTAGCAACAATAAAATGATTTATAAATGATTGCTCATCGCGTGTTTTTTATATCATTCAGCACGTAAATGACGATATGATAACACAAAAGAGAGCAAGTCCCCCAAAAGGTCATCATGGAAACCATAAAGTGTCTGTCATATTTTTCTTCTTTAATCCTTGTAATCATTTATAAGATACTTACCTTAAAGAAATTTCCTTTTGTTTCAATCATCTTTAGAGAAGTAAGCAACAAAGAGAGCGAATATAGAATTTATACAAGTTTTGCTACCCTTTGCTTCAGACAACATTGACTAAAGATAAAGGATCAAAAAGAATAAATAATAAAAAGGGGAAAAAAGAGATGAGGCTCATTATTTTTTCTTGTCCTCTATTTATCCTTTTCTCTCTGTCTCTCCTTATTTTTGGTAATGAGCCAATTAGAGATGATCTGTATTTAAATTTAGTGTTTCATGTTTTTTAAGCTTGCTTCGTTTCGTGTCCTTTTATCCTTTAGAATGAATCCCACCTTGTCTGTTAACATCTAGTAAGTACTAGTAGAGATATTTGATGTTATTTTAGTAGATAATATAATCTGAATGAGACTAAATAATAACTAACTGCATTGCATGGCTGCTGGAGTAACACAAGCACCAACTCCTTTTGAACTTTTTTAGAGAGCAATTTCCATGAACCTCATTTTTCAAAAGGGTGTTTGTTAATCTAATCAAAACGATAACCTAGAATGAGGCTATTTTTTTATTTGCTGGCTATTTCTATTTAAATTGTATTTTGATAAGTGTTTATACTTTTACTGTCTCATGTTACAGTAAGGATTGACTTTGGTCATCTATGTTTGTTGTCAAGTCAGTGTGGTCAAGAGAAACAAGACAAACTATTTGCTTACTAGGAATACACTCATACATGTCTAAGAAGCTTTAATGAAGTCAAGTATTTAGTGATTCTATTCACCTTGTGTATCGCCAGTTGCATTCAGTTTGGTCAATGATTCGCTGTCATATCCGTCTCTAGGATGGATCACTTACTTCACTACATATTGATGCAAATATTTTATTCACGAATGACATTCCTTTCAACCTGTTGCACATTGATTCAAGGAGTACAACTCTATTATCATTCATAGTTAAATATTTCTTCGCGTGTTCCACGATTGTGTCCCTGCTGTGTTTACCTTTTTACATTTGTAAAAAGTCACACAAGTCGATGACCAGCAAAGTAGATTGCTTATAAGAAAAAGAAATGAATATTACTAAGTAACTGTGAGTTTTATAAAAAGAATTTGTGTTGTCAGAATGAGTTAATGTGGTCAGTGTGGTTATTTATCATCAGATGCGATAGAGAAATGTAAAGTATGCCTTAATTATAAGATTACAAAATATTATAATGATTCATACCAAATGTGTCAATCGTATTTATCCTCTTAGGATTTGTATTTTTAAGAATCAGTGAAGTCGACAGCTTGTTTGTGAGCTTTATAGGAAGGAAATTCATGACTTGTTTATATGCAATGTTGTCCTTCTGATACACGAGACAGATAGAATGTATATGCTCTCTATTATGTAAGACTATAAGGCCTTGTGTCATCAAAAACGGCACCTTTTGTATTATTTGCCAATTTTTGAATGATACAGAGAGTTATGTTACCTTAATGGTGATAAGGCAACAGGTTCTTGATGGTTTTTCAGCAACCTTGCTCATGAGCACTGATTGTTATCGATGTTATCTTCCTCTTGGCCTCCATTCAACTCATTACTCTCCACTGTTTGCCGAACTCTCCATCTATTTTCAACTTTATCAAGGGAACTAAGGATTCTGATTTAGTCGAACGTTGTACTCGATTTTGACGGTCACATCAGTCGGATTTGGTCACCTTTGATCACTTTAGTCACCATCAGAAGGTCTTCATACTATTCATAGTCCGCAGAATATAAAAAGGCGAGTTCCTCTTGCATCCTATGGATCTTTCCCGTTTGACTATTGTTGAATTGGGCATATACTTGAGACACTACAACGTATACTGTTCGACTCCTTTTTCTCCCTTTTTTTTTTCACAAGAACATATTTTTATATACAAATAAAATTTCTTTATGACAAAATACGTTGTTGTTACTGGTGGCGTTATCTCTGGTATTGGCAAAGGTATCATTGCCTCTAGCACTGGTACTCTTTTAAAGAGCTTGGGACTGAATGTGACAGCCATTAAAATTGATCCCTACTTGAACATTGACGCTGGTCTCATGACTCCACTTGATCATGGTGAAGTGTTTGTTCTGAATGACGGTGGCGAAGTTGATCTCGATTTGGGTAATTACGAACGCTTCCTTGATGTCGAGTTAAGCCGAATCAACAACATAACGACAGGAAAGATATACCAAGAGGTAATCGAACGAGAGCGTCGTGGCGATTATCTTGGCAAGACTGTTCAAGTGGTCCCACATATTACTGATGCTATTCAAAACTGGATTGAACGTGTGGTAGAGTTGCCTATAGATAAATCAGGAGCAAAGCCTGACGTCTGTATTATCGAACTGGGCGGCACTGTAGGTGATATTGAGTCTGCTCCATTCATCGAAGCTATGCGTCAGTTTCAGTTTCGTGTAGGGCATGATAATTTTTGTCTGATTCATGTTTCTCTCGTGCCTGTGGTTGGTTCTGTGGGTGAACAAAAAACGAAGCCTACGCAGATGAGCGTTCGTGACCTTCGTGGGGCTGGTCTCTCTCCAGATTTGATTGCTTGTCGCTCGTCTAAACTCTTGGACGACAATGTTGCTGCTAAAATCTCCATGTTCTGCCACGTTGCTCCTGAGCAAGTACTTGCTGTTCACGATGTTTCATCAGTGTATCACGTTCCTCTTTTACTGAAAAAGCATGGTGTCATTGACTTTTTGCGTCAACGTCTCAAACTGGACACTGTCATGGTTCCTGATGACCGTCGCTTAGCAGGTGAACAGCTCTGGAAAGATTGGGCTATGTTGGCTAGTAGCTATGTGCATCTGCATGAGACAGTGACTATTACCATTGTTGGCAAGTATACAAATCTTCATGATTCGTATATCTCTGTATATAAAGCGCTTGAACATGCAGCCTTAGCTCACAAACGCAAGATTGAAATCAAATGGATCGAAGCTTCTGATCTGGAGCAAGAAACCCGTCAATCCAATCCTATCAAATACCACGAATCATGGCAATATGTCTGTTCTTCCGATGGAATCATCGTTCCTGGAGGCTTTGGCAGTCGAGGTATCGAAGGTATGATCATGGCTGCAAAATGGGCTCGTGAGCACAATATTCCTTATCTGGGTATCTGTCTGGGCATGCAAATCTCTGTTATCGAATTTGCTCGTCATGTTTGTGGTATGGCTGATGCAAACTCTACTGAAGTTGATCCTGATACAAAGACGCCAGTGATTATTTACATGCCTGAGATTTCCAAGACTCATCTGGGAGGCACAATGCGACTTGGTCTTCGAACCACACTTTTGGAAAAAGGCTGCAAACACTCTATTGTTCGTAGACTGTATGGTAATAAGTCATCTATAAATGAACGCCACCGTCATCGATATGAAGTTAATCCTGAGTATGTCAATGTCCTTGAAAAGAAAGGTTTAAAGTTTGTCGGTAAAGACGAATCAGGCCAACGTATGGAAATCATCGAATTAGAAAACCATCCGTTCTTTGTTGGCTGTCAATATCATCCTGAATATTTGACTCGTCCATTGAAGCCTGCACCTTTGTTTAATGAACTTATTTTGGCTGTTATGAGAAAGCTTATGCATGACAATATGTCAAACATGAAGTGATTGTTTAATAAAAGCTTTATTATAATTATTTTTTTTTAGTTGTGAATGTATGCTAATAGTATTGTTTTCTTGCAAATGGCACTTGCTCAGTAGTGGAAGCGAATGAAGTTCTTGATGAGAAACGGGTATGCTTAGTATGTACATTATTATTGGAAGGATATTTAAACGGATAACAATTAGGTGAGTTTGTTGGATATGCCTGGTACAGCTTTTTCTTTTGCAATCTTTTATGCTTGCTTTTAAGGGCAATCTCCTTTTGACTTTCAAACAGGCTCTGCAGAGCCTGAATGACACTATCCGATCGAAGATTGTATTTTTCGGCAAATTCTAACGCCAGTTTCTCTGGTTCATCCAATTCCTTGATTGTCACCGGAACGCTCACAGTGGCACTTAGTTCTACATTGACCGTTACTAACACGGTATTCTCTGGTGGAGGGGCTGGAGCGATATCACTGGGTATAGGGATTTCTTTATTTCTTCCATAGTTCATTGGCTTGGGCACATCTGAATATTTGGATTCGGAGTATTTCTTCTTGTTGGCTTTAGAGAATCGTAGCTTGCCATTTGCATCGCGGTCATCTTTTTCAGTTGGGGATGCCAGCCAAGTAGGTTTCATAAGATCGTTTGTAGAATCATCTTCAGCTGCTCCCCATTGTTTCTTACTTTCTGTGCCCCAGTTATCTTGAGCAGATTGTTGCGGTGTCATGTCCCAGCTGGCTATTTTATATGTACTTTGTTGTGATGTCCAATCTGTGATGCTGGCTCCTACAGTGGATGCTGCTGTTGTCCAATCATCTGCCTTGTTATCCTCGGCTATTGTGCCCCAACCTGTCGATTGATTATTTACAGGCGCTCCCCAGCCTTCAGTTGTATCATTTGAATCATTTGTTTCTGTAATCCCCCAGGACTGCTTGGCAGCAGCAGCCCAGTCGTCTGCTTGTTCTACTTTATCTGTTATCGTCATTTCATCTTTTGGTGTGCTTATTGTCTCTGTTACTGATTGTTCATCTATATTGGTAGTTGAACGGTCGGTGGTTCTGTCGTCCCATCTACCCAGATCCTGTGTTGCTCTAGCTGTGTCCCAGCCGTTTGTCTCGGTCTTATCCCAGTTGCTTTCTGACAGTTCCTTTGTTGTTGTAGCCACTGACCGTGGGCTATTTCCATTAGTTTCTTTTCTATCTGAAGAACTTGACGAGGTAGTATTTGTATTATTCTACAATGGTAAGTTAATAATAATGAAAAACGAATGCCAAAATATTTGCTTTACCTCATGAATTTCCCAGAATGGGGTTTCAACGAGTTGTTTCCATCGATTTGATTCTTCATTCTTGATTGGACGTAAAGTAGTAAATGACGGTGTTGTTTCTAATGATTTTGGCTTTGGAGCTGCCTGTAAAGGTTTTTTTGGGGAACAATTGGTATTTTCTTTCTTCTTCTTTGGAATTTTAGGTTCATTAGGAGTCAACTTCTTTTTTGTTGCTCCTTGATGTAAACGATGCGCGAGAATCTGTTCTTCTGATATAGGTATATAGTTTTTACCGCGTCTATGAAGGTTACCACTACCGATACCTTTTGGACCAGGCTTTGCATCAGGATCAGCAAGAGTATGCCAAAGAGCAGTAGGATCATTAGTAGTTTGTGAACCCCAAGCGGAAATTACGGGTCCGTAATCGTCCTCATTATCAGTCATTTGATGTATATGAGATCAACTCTATAATGTTTTTTTTTTTTTTTTTGGTATATAATATTTTAATTGGGAAATAAAAAGCAAAATTATCCGTCACACACACAAATGCACCGTTCTATCACTTTCTCGTCGAAATTTTTTGTTATCAATGGCTGGTCAGAGTATCATTTACAATATGAAGCCATTTTATTAGATGTAAAGAGAAATAGATGCTTGAAATAGATATAAAGGTTCAATCTTGAATTATATACGAACGGCACATACATACATACACACACATAGAGAGAGAGAGAGAGAGAGAGAGAGAGGAGAGAAACGAAGGAGAGTAAAGGGAAAGTATTCTGTAAATTTATATCTTTTTTCTTAATTGATTACTTGACTCAATTTACTGCAATGCAGTGTAAAAAGGGTCATGATGCATATTATATAAAGCTTATTTTCTTGTCCTGATCTCTTTGACGACTAGCGATAATGTCTATTTGTAGAGGATGGAATGTATAAGCTCATTTTTTGATTGTAAAATTTCAAAGGTCTTCTTTAGTAAATGGTATGTTTGATTGCCTTCAAGTTAGTATAAAAGACATAAAGAAAGCATAGATTGCTCCTTATGCAGCTTCAGTCCCTCATTGTGGCTCATGCAACAAAGGAAGTAACTGACTTTGTGATCCATTTAGTTCGGTCCGGATAATTTTCTCGTGCCGGAATATATCATTTAAGGAAATTGAGAATACCACTTGAAGACGGTGCGCATGATAGAAAGGATACCATGGCTGCATACATGTAATCCTTCTTTCAATACATAATCCATCATGGGTACGTTGCATACACAACCTTTAAAATTGTCGAGAAAGTGAAAAGGATGAAAAGAAGAGAAAGAAAGAAATAAAAGATATGTTTGGATGGATGCACTCTGAAAAAAAAAAAGTAAATGATGGACAAACACACAACAAATGACAACATGTGGCCATGATTAACATGTACCAGAGCATCTTTCATTTCTCTATTCTTGATTCCTGTTCTACTTTTATCGGTTGCTTGAATATAATAGAACTAGTTATTAAATTCATTTTGCATTAGGTAAGGGACAACCTAGAGGTTTAAACGCTGCCCGTAAGCTTCGTATCCACCGCCGTGATCAACGTTGGGCCGATAAGCAATACAAGAAGAGAGCTCTCGGTACCGCTTACCGTTCTTCTCCTTTCGGTGGTTCTTCTCACGCCAAGGGTATTGTTCTCGAAAAGATTGGTGTCGAAGCCAAGCAACCTAACTCTGCCATTCGTAAGTGTGTCCGTGTTCAACTCATCAAGAACGGTAAGAAGGTCACTGCCTTCGTCCCCAATGACGGTTGTTTGAACTATGTTGACGAAAACGACGAAGTCTTGATTGCCGGTTTCGGTCGTAAAGGTCGTGCCGTTGGTGATATTCCTGGTGTCCGTTTCAAGATTGTCAAGGTTGCTGGTGTCTCTCTCCTCGCTTTGTACAAGGAAAAGAAGGAAAAGCCCAGATCTTAAATTCTTTTACTGTTTACAAAAGAATAAAAACAAAATACTTTATTGTTTGCAATCCGTACTTTAGAACAATTAAAAGAAAGAAAGTCGAGAGGAGGGGTTCAAAGGATGATTATTACTGCGGGAGACATTGACAGCTCAAACAGAAAATGTTTATTATTCCTTATTGGAAATCCTTAAGAAGAGAGTTGCCCTTGATGTATGTATGTTGTTAATTAGATACAAGAAACATATATGAATACGTCAAGGATTACGTGCTCTGTATTTTTTTAACAAATCAAGCATTGTGCTCACAGACGCAGTTGTTGTTGACATGTCTATATAAATAAGTTAACTTTTAGCTTACTCATCCTTTTCATAGTGCATGCCCCAGTCTTTTCTCTTCCAGGTAATGGAAAAATATTATGCAAGAGCATTGTATGAGTCGACATGAGCAAACACTTATGTCAATCTTTCGTAAGCGAGGTGGTTCATTTTTCATCCTTCAATTCAGCTCATTATGCCTTCGAAATTTGTCTCGAATACCAGTGACAATCAGTTTTATGTTCTCTATAACGATGGTAAAGCGTATGAACGACGAGGGAACAAAGACATGCCCTTGCGTGTAGTTCTGAGTGGTAAGTTTTATTAAATGGCTGAAAAGAGGTACGAATGCTGACCTATTATAGCGCCTGAATTCACAAAGCAAATGATTTGTTTGAAAAGAAGAGTGTACATTGAAAGGTTGTGCTCTATAATTATTATACTTACGCTGCTCATTTAATATATAATCATTAGGCTAAATATATGAGTTTATTGGTTTATGCAGGGGAGGAAAAGGTGAATAGACATTACCCAACAATTATGTAATCTTTTACGAAAAGCATAAAAGTCAACCGAAACAAGTCTTGCCATTGTTTCTTCATAAACGAAATTATGCCCAAGAAAATCGTTAAAGACTTTGGAGACAAGAAGTTTTACCTCATCTGTCAAGATGGCAGAACCCAAGAATGGCGACAAAATAAAGAGGATACTGATTTAATTGATGTCGTACTTGGTAAGTTTAAATATGTATAATAGACAATATGACTAATATAAAAGTGTCAAAAAGATGGAAGAATCTATAAAGCAAGCAAAGAAGATCCTGAAGGTTCACCAGTTGCTACAGGTGATCCAGACCTTAGACAAGCTTACGGTGATCAAGATTATAAAAGGATCATGTATGACATCCTTGAACATGGAAAAGAGACAAACCATCGTTTCCCACCCATTTAATGTGTAAATAATAAATTGAATATTCAGTGTCATTAAATGCTGTGTAAAGTTTTTATTTTATTCTTCTGGCTACACAAAGGTATAATAACTCTCGCATACACGGTGTATATACATGCCAATGAACCATGATATTTTTACAAGGGTGAAGGATAAGGATTCTCGATGATCCTTGATTCAGGTGTAGAGAATATATCCTGATGCTCATGTGTCTTGGGTGCTTCTGCTTCTAACTTTTCCAATTCTTGAACATAACTCAATAATGGACCCTCTATACTCTTGCGTATCTTGACGAACTTGGGTGATGCTAAAAGCTCTTTAGCTGTTGGTCTTATGATTGGATCTCGATTAAGTAAACATCTGATCATGTTACTTAATTCTGGTGTCAGTTTTGACAGCTCCTCTTCTTGATGCGTTAGATCACCAAATCGAATCAACTCCCACGGTTCGCCTTTTTCTGGAAGTCCAAGTCCAGTTGCTAGCTCCAACAAGAGCATGCCTAAGCTATAGATATCCGCTGGTTTATCAAAATCTTCTCTTAGCAACTCTGGTGCCATGTATTTTCTGTCGCCTTCTCCTTTGACCCATCTCATTTCCTATCCGTCACATGTTTAGTCCCATATACATATCTTGAAGCTATATAAACTTACTGCAGGAGTTTGAATGGATATACCAAAATCAGCTATTTTGATAGAGCCTTTGTTATCAATCAATATATTCGAAGGTTTCAAGTCAAGATGGGCTACGTTTGCTTCATGAATATCATTAATTCCAATCAATATTTCATAAAATATCCCCCAAATGGTATCCTCTGGTATCTTTCTGTCCTTATAGTCAAAATAATCTTGAAGTCTAGAAAGCTTGGTTGGCACTTGTTCTTTTTTCTTTTATAAACTACTTACGTTCCGCAAGCACATAATTCTGTTTCAATATACAGATGTCCATTTTCTTCCCAAGCTGACTTTATACCCAGACATCGTTCACTAAACCTCACTTTATACAAGTTTTCGACTTCTATCAGCTGTAGCCATCTGTCTTCCCAGCCAGTAAAAGGGAATTTTGATTTCTTGATAGCACTCACATCCCCTGTGGATAGCCGGCGCGTATAGTACACTTCAGAATGTTCGCCACTGCCCAATTTGTGTCCTTTGGAATACTCTCGATCAAAGTAAGTAATATGCAACGGATCCTCTTCTTTCTGGCTATCAAGTGGTATCGTTCGACTGTGTGGACCAAATTCTTGAAAAAATGTCAGAGTTATAAAGTGTGGTCGATGGGTGATGAAGGCTGGGGTATCTGTTTGAGAATAATGGTGTTGTTGACGCATCCTTCCGTAGTCCGTGTTGCTACTTGTGAAGAAGGCATCTACCTCATCGGCAGGTGGTCTTAATGAAGAGCGCGTAATGGGTAAAGTTGTCTTTTCATCTTCATCGTCATCGTCATGGGCATTGTTGGATAGAATGCCTAGTGCAGATGAATTTAAGCTTCTTCGTCGCTTAGTAAATGAGTCATCTTGATGAAGACTGCTTAAAAGATCACTAAGTAAGGAACGCCGTGCTGGTCTACCAGAGATTGAGTACGTATGGTCGTCAATATATTCTTCATCCTCTTCATCATCGTCAATGTTATTGTATGCTTCTAAACTTATCAACGGTGCGTGATCTTCATCGCTACTATCCGATAAAATACTTTTTAATTTATGACGTGCCCTTTTAGAGGTTTCAGCTGTTGGTGTAGGCGATAATTCTCTTTTCCGTTCTTCTTGAAGCGCCAAAGAAGTTGCAGTAGGCTGAGACATTCTGTACTAAAGAAGAAGAAAAAAAGAGGAAAAGGAGAAAAAGGGGGAGAGAGATTTCCCAAGTGGCTAGCTACTTGGATTTTGATTGGCTGTCAGAAAACTTTTGATACAAAAAACAAAACAATTGGCCAATAGACTATATTGGTTGTTTTAGGAACTATGAAACATAAGCTAAGGTGGCAGTTTTTTTAACTGTCGTGATTTTAGCGGTCTTATGCCTTCTCAATAACGATGACTAATTAAAGCAATGAGCCATAAACTAACAAACTGTATTATTGACGCCAAGGCCATCCTTGTTCAACTGTAGACTCAGAGTTGAGTAACCTAGGTTACAAGGGGATTTGTTACACTACCGAGTGTCGTTGGTTGAGTTTGAATTTGTTGCATCTTGATGCATAAACACAAGTTACCATACTCTTTCGTTTATCTTTTATAAACAATAGGTGCTATTATGGCGATGTGTACTTTCAATATTAAAAATAATTGACTTATTAATAATTAGAAGCGAATAATACTAATGTTTACTTGGAAAGCAACGAAGGACATGCTGGTGGGAAGCAACAGTTTACTATGACCATTAAAAAATACGGTAGATGTCATTATTCTGAATAAAGTAATAGTTAAATAAAAAGGACCTTCTCTATTACTCTGTAGTGAATTCATACAAATCAATAACGTCTCAGCTTAAGTTATGTAACAGATTCTTTTTCGATTCTGCAAATCATTCAATTAGTGTCATATTAGAGTAGATTACCATAGTAACATGAAACTGTAAGTTATTTCACAGATTTATTCAGTGTGATTATTATGGCAATAGAAAGGGGTTGCAGTATTGATCTAAATGTATCATATTGAGCCACTGAATAGTCAAGACTGATTATTTCACGGACCAAAATTGTGAGATTAGTGTAAAAATAAAGATAGATAAAAGAATCGTTTATTCATCTACCTTTAATATTGTAGCTGTAAAATGTTACCTTTTGAGACGAATGTATGCTGGTAATAGATTTCATTTTGACTATCTTTTTCTTTAATATTGCTTCTGGAACATAATACGATATGACCTCACTTTATGTTAGCGTGAAGTGGATACTTTTAAAAAAGAAGAAGCACGCGATATCTGTGAGAGTAATAGTTGTGAAAAGGACAGGTAGTTTCTCCCCTAATTTTTCACTTTTGCCTTCTCTATTCTATTTTCTTTTTCAGCATACAGTGTCTGATAAATTGCCCACTTTAGGTTTATCCACAAGCGAAACAACTTCTTAAAGGTAAATAGAGTGTAAAAATGGATGACATGGTGAAATGAACCATTGTTGGTATTTTAGGTTTTTAATGGAAAAAACGATATAGAAAATACAGAAACAGAATCTGTTTATCTTTATAGCATTTCCTTTTTCTATGTGCTCAAGTAGTAAAAATGTTGTATTCTATTTGTTTATACATGGCACACATATCAATGGTGCCAAGCGGATAGCTTGCTATAGCCATGTTTGTCTTTCTCCAAATTATTAGGTATTTTAGTCTAATTTATACTTCGGCATCCTGCTTGATGCATTCAAGCCAGTAAGTTGAGCTATGATAGATTCATATCATGGTACGCTGTTATGGCTATAGTGTTTTCATGCCACCTTTAATGTAACATAGCACAAAATCAAACTACGTTGGGAAAACCATTCTATCACATCGTTAGTCTCCAAGCGTTTTTAGTCTTTTCCACTTCATCTTTCATGCGATGTAGCCTCTTTGGTGACCACTAAGAATCTTTATGTGGGATTCAGCATTTCTTTCGTAATACAAGGATCGCATAGTGGTTACACCATCCCCCTTAACTTCCTTTCTTACCGACACTGCCGACATTACCATCATATGTAGTGATTAAGGATAAGCTTAAAACTAAAGGTAAGACAAAGGCAAAGGTAGATGAAGAGTGAGGAGAGCATATCTTACTTATTATTAACTTACATTGATCAAGACACGTTTATTGAATAATTGTAAAAAAAAAAAAAAGGATGCAAGAATTTAGGCACAATTATATTCAAGAATGTTTAAGCAGATTGTTTTATTTTTAAAAAGGGAAGGGTGAAAGACTACTAGTGTTCAGTACGTGCCAGCTTTTGAAGTTTACAGTAGAGCCAACAAGAGAGGAACAGGAACAAGGTGACCTTAACCATGCTACAAAACTCTCCGTGTTGCCCTTAAAGTGTGCTTCTTGGGTGGCCAGGTACGTTTCAAAAGCTTGCCTAATGAGCAGCACCAACATTAGAAACTTGAAGAATGCAAAGAAGTCCAAAAGACCACAAGTAGAGCCAAGACTATAACCTACAAAAAACCGCCACTCACCCACCCCTATAACCATGATAGGAAGGTTTTTAAAAAGACTCATAGATTATTCCCGAACTTCCCTGAAATTTATTGAGAGAGAATCATAAACAAAGCTTGCTTGAGATATTTGAAGATAGAAGAAAGAATAATTTGAATAAAGGAGGGAAAGTTACGTCTTTTATACTTTTTCAAAGCTTTCCCATGGGAATGTATTTTTGCTCATGCCAAACAAAGAGGCAATCAAAGTTCATTTATCCCTTTCTCTTCCTATCTTTAACCAAAAATGGGCTAATCATCTCTTTAAAAAAAAACTCACATACACAAACATTTGCTCTCCTTTGGAAGTTTGTTTATCCTTTTTTTTTTTTTTTGAGAGAGAGAGACGATTTTGACCTAAAAGACATTTCTTGTCTTCATTCTTATGACTTGCATTGATTCATCTATTGCTTTAGTTGTGCCCTGAATCCAAAATATAGCATATTTTTTAAGCTATTTACTCTCTTCCGTGTCTTATTGATAGTCCATCCTGAGGTATAATCCATTACAAAAATGGAAGACCTGAGTCAACCCATTTAACCCAAACATACATTGTATCATGTCCTTAATCAAGTTTATTTGTTTACATATCAAAGCCAAGAGAAAAGTCTGAAAGTTCCATAAAATAATGCCAAAATAGGAGGAAGAAGGAGATAAACATATGATTCATGCAGCTTACATGGATGCCTTTGAATAACGTAAAGGGAATAAGAACTACTACTGATGATCCCAGTCAGTGTCCTTTATTATTTATCGTTAAGGAGATCATAACTAAGACCTGTGTTCATCGTTGAAATAATCATAGGCTTTTATCATCAGCCTCCTATGGTATTGCTATCATAAGGGCAAATAAAGTGTGGTAACGAAGCTGTATGCCATCGCATTTAAGCTTACTTTGCTGGCTACTTCTAATTATTATATCGATCTAACTACTGATGCCCATCAAAGGAAATTATTTCGTGTTATATACTTACTCAAATATTTGACGAGAAAAGCCAGGCTCCTTCTTATCTATGCATAATTCCCAAATAAGTACCCTCTGGTATCACAGTGGCGTCTTGACTGCTTCATAGTTTTGCATAAGATTCTCGCTTTATTTTTCCCATCATATTCCACTTATTCTAAAATAAAATGAAAAACCTTGATGTAAGACGCGTTGGTAAATGCGAAAGTAACATACCTTCATTGGCATATTTACAGCATATCAAACAAACATTTGGAGCAACCTTTCGCAACTTTTGCAGCTGCGTTTCATGCACCGAGCATGCAAGAGTAAAAAGGAAGCTAATATTACATTTTTCATGGCTTTAGCGTTGAGGTAAGAGACAAATAAGGCGCGTTTGGCTGATTTAGTAGTGGAAATACATAGATGATTATTTGAGCCATCAAAAGAAACGAACGAAACTTTTGTTTTTGTAGAGGTCAACTTTTTAAGAGATTCTTGGAAATCATTTTTTGTGTCCTTAGGATTTAACTTACAGCTAGGATGAACTGCTTAATAAGAATCTATGAGCATTTATGAGGCACTTTTCTGGAACAGAAGGCTCAATGCTATTGAGTTTCAAGCTAGAAAGTTCCTTCTTTTGCTTATCTTCTAACTTTTCGCCCTTGAAATGGCTCATTTTGAAAAGAAAAAGATAGTTAATTAGCGAGTAACCTATAGTGCTTTATTGACCTTACATCGAATATCTAATCTTTATAGGTAATCAGGGGATGTAGTGTCATAATTAACGGTAGATGGGCTTTTGCTGGTTTTATTATTGAAAATAGGAGCAACATTAAATGATGGATCAAAAATTATGAAAAAGAAAAAAAAGAAAGCTTTGGCTGATTGGGCAAAGTGCTGTGCTAAAGGCTCAACAATAAAACCATTTGAATAATTCAGAGATCTCTTGACTTCGTTATGAGCAGCAGTAAGTAAAGATGATCCAGACCTTGGACGATTAGGGAGGCGTAGATCTCTACCAGAGCATAATGTTCGTAACAAGATTTAGAGTGGTAATGGCATGGCAAAAACCATTAGCATATGACTGTTGAACAATATGTGCTCTGCAGCATAGTACATCTCTTTGTCGTTTTAGTTTTAATGCTATAGCCATGAATGATACCATACTTATTGTCATTCCCGTTCTTGTATCTGCCCTCGGGACTTCTTTTTTTTTTTTTAAAAAAAAAAAAAAAGCTTCTTGCTATGTAAGAACTCACCTGAAGCATCATCTGCAAGATGCCTTTTCATTATTCTAAAGGTCTAATTATTGCCCTTTCATATATATTTTGCTCCTCAAAGAAGATTTATGCCAGTAATTCAAATAGTTTATCTTCAAATGAGCACCATCCTCAGTGCCACCAGTCAACTAAAGTCTTTTTAAACTGAAAGCATCTCCTTTCAAATAGTCATTTTGATGGTGATGGTGTAATTTATCATTTGAATGAAAAATAGAAGAGGCTCAGCCTTCTTGTGTTTTTGTAGAATTAATGGTACAATCTTTGTAGTCAAAGAAAGGTGTTTTTATTAGAAAGAATAATTTAAATTATTTACCTAATCGGCTATACGCGGTAACAATGGTATACAAGATGTCATCGTGAGCATAGGTGTGTCCTCTATAATCAGGTGTTGGAAGATAGTTTAATAGAAGCGATACACCTGAATTCAATGTATGTATGAAACTAACTCGATAAATATCATGACTGTAATACTTGTAGGCCATCCAATTCATTTTTCTTCTAATCCTTATTCAGTAAAATTTAAATTGTTGCATCTCCATAGACTCTTAAAAACTCTTCACCACACGATCATTTAAAGTAAATCATATAGCACTAATATTTGTAAACGTTGTGATTATTTTATTATGACCAGCAAATAAGTGTAGCAAGGATAAATAGGTGCTAAATGCACGCGATTAAAAAGATTAGGTATTTCTTCTTTCAGGAGGCTGCCAGAGCCAATCACGGATAGAATCGTCTTTTGATTGATTTAACGGTATTTCGGATGTATTTGTTAATGGTCTGTACATATCGCTCTCCTGTCTTTCCCATGATGGGCGATAGGGTGAGATGGTTCGTTGCTCATTGTGAATATATGAACTATTATCATAGGGATGTCGCATGCTTGAGACTGGAGAAGAAGTTTCGTGTCGACTACTGACACTACCATGATGGATGTGTCCTGTAGTAATTGGTTGAAAAGCCGTCTTCTGATGAATAGATTGTTGCTTAATCGGAGGAAGGTCGACCATAGAAAACATGACAGGTTTGTTTGTATAAGGATCCTCTACAGCCATATTGCGTGGTTGATGCATCTGAGATGGGAATGGCACTGGACCGCTAACCGCATTACTAGATATAGATTGAGAGTATCCAGGACTCGGGGCTTGCCGACCAATAGTACTATTGTTGGCTGTCAATTCTAATGCCTTTCCTGCATATTGCATACTCGAATTATCATGGGTGGACTCATCCGCGTTGCGACTAGCATACTGAGCACGTGGATGGAAAATGGATATCTAGAGATGTCAGTGGTTAGTATAAAAAGGTAGCCAGAAAGCACAAGTATAACATTTGATAGCTTACAAGAATAATCAAGAGGTAAACTGTGCATACGTTTGTATTTGCCATGATCGCATCTATAGCAAACTTATTCTGATTGATCACTGGGTTAGGTAATAATCCATCAACACAAAGAATGATGAAGCCAATACTATAGATGAAGAGTATGACTGTCATGAGTCTATTCATATCCTTAAAGTAAGATAGCTTGATTATAATATTTTTACGACCACTCGCATTGTTCTTTTGAGTTATCCCAATCAATCGCTTAAAACGGAAATGGGTACGTACACCCAAGCATGCCACAAGAAATGCTATTGGTAGACAGTGTTGAATAACAAGTTGTAATATGTAAAAGTTCCCTTACCTTCACAAGAATAGGTGAGTTGCGGAATAGCTTCTCTTTTAATAGGATCATCTCTAAATGCCCATTGAAGAATAGGATAGGTAGCAACACTGACTAATGCCCTAGAATAAAGGAATGAATTTCCCATGGTTCCTTTTCAGAATAAAATGGGGAGTACCAAACAATATAAAATCTAAATTCGAATGAACTCATAAATGTCTTTTTAGCCACGACATTTGAGAGATAGTTCCAGAATGATTGAAGAAGTAAGAATATGCCTGCTTCTATTGAGAAAGTGACGCACTGGACATAATCAAACGCCTATGGATGTAAGCAAAGGATGTGGTTGGTGAGATGACCGTGCTACAAGATCTGTAGGACAATGGATTCTTACCTCCGCTTTTTGTTGATGAGAGGGAGTCCAGAGAATAAAAGGTTTTGTTATGATAGTTCCATGATAGTTGAAATATCCTTCCTGATATTTTAAATAGGCCAGCAGAATATCTATTAAAGATTAGTATATTCCATTATAATGAATAAACAGTGATAAGTTACCCCACATAAATTGTAATGTTAGCATCAATATTAATAGAACAGTGATGATCGATTTCAATTCACCAGCAAGTATTGATTTTAATCTTAGACATCTAAATCTATCTCCTCTGTATATGCTATAGGTTAAATAAACAGAGATGCAGAACCAAATAGGGCATCTCTCTAGTATAAAATTATTAATAAAAAAGAGGGCTCATTGTCTTGATGAATAATCATTTTACGCAAATATGTCATATCACTATTAATAAGGGTTATAAAGTCGCATAGTGAACAAGTTATCACTACGTTACCTTAGGTGGGTCATTTTGGTCTCAAAGCAGAGAGAAATGTAGAAAAGGAAGAAAAGGACGCAAAAATAATTTTAGGCAACAATTTCCTGTGGTACAATTGGTACAAACAGATCTTGTAACACTCGTTTATATTTGGCCAAGAGGGCCGATCAAATAGCCTCTCTTAATAGGATTAGCACATTGTAAAGAAGTAGGTCAGTTAGAAAATGTTGATGTTGCCATAACAACTAAATTAAGCAACTGAAAGTGCCAAGGTACACAAGCATCTCATTGTTTATGCTCTCAGCACACTTCCTTTTAAAGGATTTTAAGATGGGAGTATTGTGTATGAGCTATCTTTCTGATTTATTTTTTATCAGCGTTACTATAATATCTCATATTGCTATAGTCAAAAATAGAATACGGTAAAAGATGTCGTAAGGTTCTATTGTTACTATAGACATCCTTGAGAACAGTACTAATGCTAATGACATTATATGTGATCTTTTTGCCAACATTTCAAAAAGGAACAAGTTTTGAATAATGCAAAGTTGTGACATCTATAAGGGCAAGTCACTCCTTTTGAGAGCTAATAATAATGGCCTGCATATGACACCAGCTATTTTTAAAGATACTTTTCCCCTTTCTTTTATCTCAGCACGAGTACAATTACCAAATGTAGACTATTTATACGGAGTCCTAATGTGTTTTTAAGGTTGAAAAAAAGTTAAAGACACAGCTCTTCCTTCTTTTTCAACAATAAAAACACATCAAATGAAACTCAGTTTATTGTTTACATCGTTTTCTGTCATCTTTTATCTCGCTTCAGCCGATACAAATGAAGGATCTGTTCTCGTCAAGAGAGAACACGGCCTTCCTTACAGCTCTTTGCCTTCAACATCATGTTCTGTACCAGCAACTTGCAGCAATATTGGCAGCAGTGTTAATTGTCGATGCAGTGATCAAATCACTGTCTGTATCAACAGCAGCAATCAATACTGCTGGGGATCACAAACATTGACTTCGACCTCATGCCCTAGTGCACCTTCTTCATGTGGATTATCTGGATCTCAAAGTAGCTGTCTCTGTAATTCCAACAATATTCTCTGTGCAGACAATGCCAATAATTACTGTTATGGTACTATCAGCGCAGGTTCAGTTACCCTCACTGGTCTTCCTAACGCATCTGGTGGTCTCGCTCCTGGTGCATCTGTATCTGCTAATGTTACTTCCCCTTCTAGCTCTATGCCTGCTTCATCCTCCACCCCTGCTTCTACAAATGTTGCTGGTTTTACTACCATCAATGCTCCTACCAACGTTGTTACAACATCGCCTACTCCCACCAGTGACGCACAAAGCACGAGTGTAAAAGCACTATTGACATTAGGATGTGTCTTGATTGCTTATATTGCCAGTAACTAAGCAATATATTTTGTCTACTCCTTGACTTTCTCCTTACACAAATCAATTTATTTTATTTTATTAAATTGAAAAAAAAATCATTTTTTACATATAATCACGTCAATATACAGCATAAAAGGTATTCATTTTTTTTTTCTATAAAACTTATAAAAATAGTGTTATTTCATTACAAAAACATAAAAAATTAATTTATTCCATGTTACATTATAAAATAGTCTCTTTTTCTTTTGCTGTGTTTTTTACTCTTTTTCTTGCTTGGTCTCCTTTTTTTTTTCCTCGACATTCTGATCTCTTAAAAATAGTTTTTGACATCTTTCTTTTCCCTTTTTTCTTTTATTTCTTTATTTTCTACGTGTCAAGACGAGATCATATGTCATTTAAATTACAGAATTTAGATTCGATCATTTTGTGTTACATAGTTTCACCTAAATTGCCTTGGCAACAAGGGGAACTTGAAAGTCCTGTATCCAAAGAAGAAACTATCTTGAGAATGTTGAAGACCAGATGTTGCCATTTATGATGTTTTGAAGCTGCCAAAAATAAACTTTGTATTATAAGAAAGTCTCTGTACTTGGAAAGAAAGTACCATTGCTCGTCTGATTCATGTTTATAAACATTCTGTTGTAATATTGATGACTTTTTTCGCTAGAAAACGTTTCAGAAACATACAAAATTTGTTTTATTCTCTTTTTGAAAATTTAATCGTATCCAATGTGTTTAGAGGTAATGAAACATAAGATTTTGATTGCCTATAATATCGAAGCCATAGATTATTAATACACTGATTCATTATTCTAACACCAAAGAAGATAGGAATACGATCCGTCTCGCTCTTTTGAACAGGCTGTGGTCTGGCGGCAGAAGCCATGATGATATACTAATAAAGTCAGCAATTATTTCCCCCCCTTTTTTTTCTTTTACACTTACAGTTGGATAAATTAAAGCGAATACAGCACTAGCTTTAAGTGTGGACAGAAAAAATGTCAAAATAGTGCCCGGTAATCCTAAGAAAGGCCGGGTTTATGTCTTGTTTCTCCTGTCATAGATGATCCTTACCAAATCCGAGATAATAACTCCAATGCTCTTCCGCGAATGTCAGTCGTTTTTCTATAGACCAATCATGCTTCATCCACTTGTATTCAAAACAATAATAAGACATGACGATACAATAAATGATGAACGCTAGAACTGAGCCGACGACTGGTATCATCTTTAATAGCAAGGTGAAAAGGGCCATATTACCATACAACATAATGACGCTGAGATTATTATTATTATCAAAACTACCTCCAGTAGTATTTTGTTCAAATTGGGCTATCTTTGCGTACAATCTAGAATTTAACACAAGACATACTAGACTGAGTGGGTAACCTGTCAAGTCCTACAGTACTCTTTTCTTAATACTGATCCAATATGTTGATGAATCAATCTTACTGTGTATGAGTATCCAAATATATGATGGTTTGGATAAAATGTTTCCAACAAGACAAGAGTGCCCAGGTATATGACGCCATTGAGAGCAAAGCTCTTGATCAGCGTGTACTGTGTTTGTTTAGATCTATAAACCATTAGAATTGACCATCTAAGCTGTATCTAATTCTCATCTTTACAAACTAATCAAACGAATGACACGAGACCAATTGAAAGCTTCCTTGATTCCTTCAACAAAATAGTTGACATGAGTAAAAGAAATCATTATTTATGAATTTTTCTGAAAAAAGAGCATCCCGCGCTTTTTTTTTTTTCTCTCTCTCTCTTTTATAGTAAACATGCAGACCCACCTACTGTTGAGAGAGTATCCGAGAGCACTAGCATTGCGACCTACAGTTCTTGAAGAAGCTCCTTCTGGAGTTCTTGTCTTACAAGCACATGAAGAACAACAAAACAAGGCGATTGCTAAACTGTATAGTCCTAATGAATTTGAAGATTCCGAATGGCGCATATTGAATTCACGTCCTGTCTTTGGCTGCTTGGGGCTCATTACGGTTCAGTCAGGTAATTGTATCTTTGTCTTATTATTGACATAATCCTTATTTGGTTTTCAATAGATTGCTTTGTGGCTATTGTTACAGACTGTGTGTCAGTGGGAAGGATAAGAGCTGGAGAAGAGGTATACAAGATTCAGTCTGTATCATTCTATTCACTATCATCTGGGAGATATGATGACTTTATGGATTTCTCATACAACAACGGATATGACAGTGATGACTTTGATAACAATGTGCAGCATCCGTGTGCTCAATTACAAAAGCTACTATCAGTTGGCAATTTCTATTTTACACCTGATTTTGATCTAACAAAGACAGTGCAAGCAAGGTAAGCTACATTTATTTATTTTTTTGAAAAGTGTTCTTTTGATGATTTGTCTTTTTCTAGAACTTCAGTTGCTTCATCTGGTGTTTATTCTTTTGATCAGCATTTTTTGTGGAACCAATTCATGATTTCTGGCTTGCTTGAATTTAGATCAAAGCTGGATAGAAAAAAGCAAATGGATCTCGACAGAGGAGGGTTTTTGGTAAGTTATCTACATCAAAACTTAGATTGTTCAGCTGTACTGATAAACACTAGATATTCGCAATTAGAGGATATGTGGGCGTAGAAACAATAAGAATAGATCATGATCGATATGAGTTATCAGTTATTTCCAAATTAAGCTGTCAGCGTGCTGGAACCCGATTCAACTCGAGAGGAATAGATGACAATGGTCATGTAGCTAATTTTGTAGAGGTAGAGATGATAACCACGATGATAAGCATATGAATCTCACTCTTGTTGCATAGACAGAAACAATATTTTACTCTGACAGAATATGTTACTCATACACACAGATTAGAGGAAGCGTACCAGGTACGAGTTGATAACTCTACTTGCTTACTTTTTGCTGATAGTCTTTGCTATAGTATTTTGGGAACAACAAGGTATGCAGTTAGTACAGCACAAGATACAAATTTCAAGAGGACCAGGAGCAACACTTCCAGCAGTCAAACGACACTTTGATGAATTAATCAACCGTTATAAGCACGTCTGCAACGTTAATCTTTTATCACAAAAGGAAGGCACAGCATCTGGAGAAAGTCTACTGAGCACCGCGTTCAACACAGCCATCCACCAGCTCAAAGGTTACGAAGGTAAGGTTCGCATGATCAATTTTGATCTTCACGCAGAATGTCGAGGCGGCAACTATGATAATGTGGCATACTTGATGAACGACTTGGAAAGCATTATAGACGAATATGGCTATTTTTTGATGGATACAGAGGATAATCAGATCGTGTGTAAGCAAAAAGGCGTCTTTCGTACCAATTGCATGGACTGTCTGGATCGTACAAATCTTGTTCAAAACGAGATTTCGAAACGATTACTGCTCAATTACTTGTACAGTCGCTTTAGAAACAGTCGATCTTCTCAAATTGACCATCTCATGGCGCGTCATTCACATTTATGGGCAGAGAATGGCGATGGGCTCTCCAAGATATACGCAGGCACAGGTGCTCTAAAATCATCCTTTACCAGAACGGGTAAAGTGACGTTTATGAACGTACTCAGTGACGCAACTCGATCTGTCAACCGATTCTATATCAATAATTTCCAGGATAAGGCCAGGCAGGAAGTTATCGACTTATTACTGGGTAAATTAGCAAATCAAATAATGATTGCTATACATGACCCACTCAGCGATTCCGTTACACAGCAACTGACAAAGAGAGTGAAAGAGTATTCAAAGAGTCGAAAGATAACCATATTATGTGGGTCATATAATTTGAATGGAAGAGCATTTAAAGGAGAATTATTAGATCCATGGCTACTACAACACTTTAAATGTAAGTAAGAACACAAGTCAAGGTGATGCTTAACTTTTATATATTTTTGTAGCAGGGAACACTGAAGAGCCTGATATCTACGCCATTGGGTTTCAAGAAATAGTCGAATTATCACCTCAGCAAGTGATGGCGACAGACGCCGAAACAAGGTAGCATCAGATGGGTTACATTTACTAGTTTATAATTCACACAAATGTTTAGAAAAGTGTGGGAAGATCAAATTGAGCGTACCTTAAACTCACGGCCAGGAGGGAAATCAAAGTACACATTACTTCGGTCAAATCAATTAGTAGGGGCTGCTCTCGTTATCTTTGCAAAATCAAGTATTGTGGACGAAATTAGAAATGTAGAAAGTTCGATAAAGAAGGTAAGGCGTAACTAATGGAACTACCACCCTCCTGATGCATTATAGACGGGTATTATGGGAATGGCAGGAAATAAAGGGGCAGTAGCCATTCGTATGGATTATGGTGATACTAGTTTTTGCTTTGTTGCAGCACATTTTGCTTCAGGTAGGATAAATGTTGAATATCCCACAATGATAATAATGTCTCCTTTTTTGGATAGGTCAAGCTAATGTGGAGGATCGCAATAATGACTTTTACACCATTAATGAAGGCTTGCGCTTCTTGAGAGGAAGAACGATAGATAGTCATGAGTAAGTTGTAAATCGAAAAGGGGTATTAATGACTAATCATGCTATAGCAATATTGTATGGGTTAGTGATCTCAATTACAGAGTATCTTTATCCAACTTAGAGGCAAGTCGTCATGTGAGCTCAAAAATAAAAATAAGTGGACTTATTTCTCCTTTAGGCTCGAGAATATATACATCAAGGAAATATCGAAGCGCTACTCCATCATGATCAGGTAATAAAAATAAACAAAGAAGGTCTACATATACTCATGAAGGAAATGATTAGCTTATACGTGAAATGAACCAAGGCAATGTCTTTCCAGGATATAAAGAGGGTTTGATCACCTTTTTACCTACTTACAAGTACGATGTTGGCACAGACATCTATGATACCAGGTATAAATTAAGTATTTATCAAAGGATATAAACCAACGCATTCTTAATAGTGAAAAACAAAGAATACCAGGATGGACAGATCGTATTTTGTATAAAGGAGGTCAGTTAAGACAACTTCAATACTCTAGAGCAGAACTGTATACCTCAGATCATAGACCAGGTAAAATGTAAACATGGTGGGAATGCTAAAACTAACCAACAGGTTTATAGTATTTGCATTATTTGAAGCAGATGTAAGCCAAGTCTATAAATATAGTCTCATTTCTTCTTATCGTTACTATCGTCACTAGGTCATCACATTAGATAAAGAAGCCAAGTTCAAGTTACAAAAGGAGATTTACCAGAGTTTGAGTTCGATTGAGGTCCGACAGCATCCACCTGAACTGCCCAAGAGAAAGATGACTGCACCTCTGCCTGCTACTAAAGATCCACTTGTAGATGTTCTTATTGACATTTCACTTGACACTCCGTCACAACGCTGTATGCTATTCTTTGTCTCATATATTTTGGAATGAACTAACCTTATTTATTAGTGCCACCGCCTAGTACAGACAAAAGGAAATGGTGGGAAGACGGAGAAGGTAATAAGAATAAAGTGAAAGGAGAAAGATGGCTAATTAATAGCATAGGTCTACCAAAGGCAGACAAGACTCAAGTCAATACTCAAAATCCATTTGAAGAAGACCTGAGTAATAGTCATCTAACAGATGGCTCACTGATTTAACATTAAAAAAAATGGACACATGCTCATTTTACTCTCTTCTCTTTCCTTATCTGAAACGGGGAATTAGTATCCGAAATGGACATAAACAGTAATGATCAGCCACTTGTGATATCTTTCATATCTCCCTCTTCTAAATTAAAAATGCCCATTTTGTATAAGATGACAATGTTCATTTTACGTTCCCTTACAACTGAGATCTTCTTTAGTCGCACTTTCTTTTCGGAGTAAGCTTAATTTTTATTATAAATGCCCTGATTGTCCTGTCACTTTTACGGTACAGAAAATCTGCTGAAATTCTCCTTTTGAAAATAGTGTACCACAATGAATTTCGCGTGAAGGATCTAAAAGGATATTTGTTACACACTGTATTCATTAAACTTGTTTTTTTTTTATATATATGGCTTACGTTAATAGACCCAAACGAAGTCATTCACTTGCTCATCATAGATCCAAGCTACCAACTCCATCTACCCCATCACCTCAACCTACCTTAACACGATCCAGTTCACTTTCAACTCGGTCAACGGCATTACCCAAGGTATTTTGTTGTGTACGCATATTTCAAGTAATATACTAATCGTACATAGTTGACTCGATCCTTGTCATTACCACAGAAGCCAGTGAAACCTAATGTTGTCGTCATCACACCACCTACACGAACATCAAGTCTTCAAAAAGAATGTTATTTAGAATGGAAATACAGATCAGCATTTGACCAAGTTGACTGGGGCAATCTGTTTTCAGAATTCAATAAGCTATGGCAAGACGACCAAGATATATTTGAATTTGAAGATACGGTTAGAGAAGAAGAAGCTAAAAGAATAGCTGAAATGATTTGGAATCAAGATGAAAGTGTAATCAAGAGAAAAGACGTAGCTAGTTATCTAGGCAAAGAGTAATACGATGATAATTCATATATAAACCATGTGCTGATATAGATTCATAGTGTACCTTCTCATCATAAAGTACTTGTTTGTTATATGAATTACTTTAATTTTAAAGCAATGAGACTAGATGTTGCGTTTAGAAAGCTATGTAGCAAGTTATTCTTTAAAGCAGAAGCTCAAGAGATTGATAGAATACTCAAGGTGTTTGCTTATAAATATTGGACAGAGAACGATGATCCATTGTATATGAATGCAGACACAGTCTATGCGATCACTTACTCTATGATGTTATTAAACACAGATTTATATGTCATTCAGTCTAATCAACATACAAAAATGACGTGCGAATCATTTTGTAATAACGTTATTTCTACATTAAGCGAGTTTGCAGATATCCAAGGACGTGAAATGGCACTAAGGCAACATTTAGCAGTAAGTCATAAAGTGATATTCTTCAATTGTATTAATCACCCCCCGATAGGATATTTATACTTCAATAAGGCAGCGGGGAATTCTTCAACCAAAGTTATCAAGTAAATCAATACTCAGAAGAATTCATTCATCTTCAAAAAAGCATAGCTAATAAAATTCTCACGACTATTCAACAAAATGAGCATGATTTTTCTTTTTTTAGTAATAGTATCAAGGGATTTGTGTATCACATGCATACGTCAAATAGACAAGCGAATAAGATTGAATCCTCTTATCATTACTTTATATGGTCATCAGAAAATATAAAAAGGGAAAGAATGAGATTTACATGACAGAACGTACTCGGCAACAAGCGAAAAAAAAAGAATATAGAATCAAGATAGCTATCACCATGGAAATCATCAGTAAAAACAGTGTCTGTTTGTTTATTATTCTTATTTCAGTTGCATATTGGCCTTGGGAAAAATATAATTTATATAATTATCCCACGTGATAAGATCAAGAAATACATACTAGAATACAAATATAAAGAAAACCATCTTATCAGTAAAACTTAATTTGGATTGTTACACAATTGCTTTCCGAAGTATATATAAATAATAATATATATTCGTATGTATGCCCTCTCTCTTTCTTTTCTTTCACCTCTTTTAATTTCTTATATTAACCACCATCGAATGACCCCAATGGAATCATTATTAAGCGCAATTGATAAAGCAGATCCTATTCAGCTTCCGTTGCCTAGGAAACGTAAAGCAAGTATGTCTATTGACCATATCATTGAGAAAAGGCAATACTCTCCTCCACAGTCACCCAAAAGTTGTCATAAAATCATTTGTTATCATGCATCCGTTGCTCAGAAGTCATATGGTACAGAGAAACGGTTCTTATGTCCACCACCTATTGTCATGACAACACCAAACCAATCCTCTACCGTCGTTTCTATGTCAATTATCAATGATCAAAACCAACCAACGTTGGAACAACGTGCTGTATTAGATGATGAAAGCAAAGGATACTTTAAATATTTATTTGTGAATTCAGCGACAAAGCAGAAGCAATTCAAATTGAAAATCAATTTGCAAGACTTAACGTTTTATTCAAATCCTATCTCAATCATTTCAAAGCCATCAAAAAAGACTGCCAAGATCACAAGGAATGCCTCAAGCTGTTTATTTAATCACTCCATCATTTCATTGTTTAATAGAATCAATTCTCAAACTGTACGTACAAAATATATGTCATCCGATAATCATCAATTATGCGCCAAACACGCTTCATGGTCTCCATTCGAAATCATTGTAACAAGGCAACCACAACAACAACAACAACCATATCCTCATCATCATTCGACCGCCATCACATTTGGTACAGAAATTATTCTAAAAGATATCCACACTGGCACTACCTCCCCTCCTTTAATCCTTCGTAAGGTCGAAAAAGGCCAAATCGTTCATGATGCCACTGGTCTGCTCTCTCAAATGCAAAAGGTCGCTCTTCAATTAGCTAATGCCCCTCACCAATACTTAAACTCCAATGGAAAATCAATGCATCCAACTGAAGCAAGCGGTAATGTCTTTATTGACTTTTCAAGTTCAACAATGAATGATCAGCAGCAGGAACTTGTTGATGACTATCTATGCTGGACTATCGTCGGCATCTCACGGTTTGAATATGAATACCAACATAACACATTTATGCCCATACAGCACCCTCATTCTCCTCCTCCTTCACCGCCAAGAACAATCATTCCTTTTCCTATCATCAAATCAATAGAATATATACCTTCTACACATAAGCTCAAACTATCCAACCTAGAGCATTCTCTTGATTACTGGCTAGGCAGACATGGTCCACTCAAAAAGAGCACATCCACACAAGAAATTGAACTACCTGATGTTCAAGAAGTCATCCTTAATAATCATGATCTACTTGTTGTAAAGTCTGATGGAAAGCGATACCTAGAACTTCCTCTTTTACTATCAAGGCACGATGGTTTCATCTACCACTCTTCCAAACTGCTGTCCTACGAATTTGTCCTTAACTCTCCTGAATCAGGCGTATGGTCTTTACTGGACGCTATGTTACACAAAAGATAAGCAATCATTTGATCTTATCAAACGTTGTGCGTGGGAAAAAATAAACTATTTATTTTTCATTCAATCAAATTTTACTTGAGTCATTTTGCTTGACAGCCAATCTTTTTCTTTTTTATATTTATGTGTAGCCATGGCTACCTTTCTTTTCAAGTGGCCTGACCTAAAAACATTTGTTCTTATTCGTTTAAATGATGATGCTACTTTATCCATTTATCCTTTAAGCTCACGACTAGCCTTTTTGTACTTCCATCACGCTTCATTACCATGCCAACCATCACCATGTGTCAAAAAGAGAAGATACCAATTTTGGAAGCCAGTTAGCTCACCAACAATTAAGCACGCCAAGGTAACACTGAAGGAAGTCAGGAAGGGACAGCCTATTGACTGGGTACATCTCAAGCACTGTAAGTTGGGACATTACGATTATTCAAACAATACTGTGGTTGTGTTGGCCAAGAAACAGTCTATCCACTGGATAGCTCGTTCGCTTAACGAAAAGATTTTCTTTCTCAACCTCTTCAAGTTTAACGCACGATTCAAACACCAGCCGCATATATCAAAACCACCCAAACTGTCCGTTGATACCTTTTTGCAGACGTGGCTGAAGCATAGTGAGTCTGATATTCAAGCTACCTTGCGTCAGATTGACGAGATGAAGTCAAGAATAAAAGCAGTCCATTCGGAGTTGGTAACATGTGAGTCGGCATTAAAGGAGCAACAAGAGCAGTATGGCACGGAGGGTGCAATCGATAGATGGGATAAAGTGACCCTCATGCACCGCGTCAATGACGTGAATCACTCAGTTGAACGTACACAAGCGCTCTTTGAAGAACATAGAAGGACAATGGCCAATGTACAGAAACGGATCTCGTTCTATGGATTCCTTTTCAATAGCGCAAAAAGAAGATATACCCACGTCAAAAACGAACATGGTCCTCTTTTGCTTTATGTAGCAGGTAAAACATAAATTTATTGCCATGATATAAATACTAACGTTTAACGAATATAGTCCTTGTTGTATTGTTTATCTGTGTTTATCTGTTTATAAATTAGGGTACAGGACCTGCATTGACGAACTCTGTAGTACACTATTCATCCTGCGTGTGATCGATTTCGCCCACTGTTCCATTCTTGTTGTGAAAGTACTCATTACAGGACGTATCCCGAATCACGCTGCTCGATTTCTTCTTTAACACTGGTCTTCCTTCTTCTTGCTCAATGGCGTTCAGTAAAGAAGGTGGCATATGATGCTTGCTAGGTGCAAATTCATCCACTTCATGCTTGGGAGTGTTATGAATCACTTGAATGGGGTTATCGTAGCGAAGAGAGAAATGGTCGTCCTCCATTATCGGGTCCCGGTTTTCAGGGTGATGATGGGGAGGATGGGGTGAGTTAGTGTGTGACATGTTGAGATAGAGTAAAGAAAGAAGAAGAAAAAAGAAATGCTTCTGAGATAGATTTTTATATATAATACGTTTAATCCCGAAAATAGTTATCGAAAACATACATTGTACGTAATGCTTCAATGATAGAATAGTTTTATCTTGTTACAAGTGTTATTTAGACAAATTCTGTGCTCCTGAACTAAGGGTACCGATCTTATGAAATGCTGAAATTCTCAATATGAGGTAAAGCGACATATAATTTGTAGAAAGGAAGAAATACTCATTTAAAGACATGACACTCCTTGACAATCTACTGCCCAGCGCTGACATTGGTCAACGAACGAAACATAGTCTTATTATACAGTCATTTGAAAGTTTCGCCTCATCTGCTCTATCTATTTACCGACGTAGATGACCTTTTTATAACTACGAATATCGACATCACCATTAGTGCCTTCAAACGTGTCATCCATTCAATAATTCCAAACGACCATGGTTATGGTTTATTAGTCCGCAAATCTGGTTCTCATATCATTTTTGAAATTTCTTTTGGTCATACTATGCTGCAATAAAAGAATTACAGTTGACGATTGTAGCGTCTTTGGTCCCCCCCCCCTCCTTTCTCATTGTTTGGCTTCAGCTATCTAATATCCCTTTTTATTCTTTGAATGATCTCAAAAAAGATTTGTGTGCCTTGCTTTCTCCATCTGAATTCATTGCTGATAGCGGTATCTGACGTTTCTACGGATGGTTTGAAGGCGAAGGATGCTCCACCCTTGAGCTCTCCTTTCCCTCTACTTGCAATTTCCCCATGTTGTGGAAGGTACAATCAATGATTAAAAGTGGATGATTTACAGGGTCTATCTTGATTCACTATGTATCCCAATTTTGACACTACCTCATTCACTACTTTGGAGCCTATTAACAATCATGACCTTGATATCCTCTCCTTGTTCGACTTCTCAGTCTAGCAAACCAGAACACAGTCAAGATGTCCCATGTCCTCCACTTTCAGTAAGTCTTCTATCCCTTCCTCCAGTAAAATAAAGATTATTACTGATCCTCTGAACAGGGCTCAGGCACTATTCATAGCGTTTTAGGAATAAAGTAATAGACATTTTCTCATTATATGGAGTCATCACTTCTTTCTATGTAACTTCATCAACATATTTTAAATAAACTGCCTGCGTAATGTAAAAGAAGTACCAAGCAAAGATCAGATATTCATATGCATCCCCTTATCTTGTTACTGCATGTATCAGTGAGTATTACGAAAAGAGCTTTATTATTATACTTGAAATGCTTTTAGCTTCAAGATTATTAAAAAGAGACAGAAAATACAATAGAAAAAAGATAGTTTATTGTTTACTATGAAGCCAATATAAAGATTACCTAAAATGTACCTAAAAAAAGAGAGAAGAAAAAAGTCAGTACACGTCCCATAGCCCACAAATTTAAACGAGTTTGGTTGTTGCTAGTTGACGTTCCAAAGAAGGGTGTCCACCTTCAAAAGGAACTCTTCTCCAGACAGACCAGCTACACCGCAGTGCAGGCGATCCCCCATTAGTACCAGTCAGATAACCATTCCAATACACCTAGGACCAAAACAAAACAACCAAGCACACCTAGGACGGAAACAAAACCGGCCAATAACGCCTAGACCAAAAGATATGGACAACAAGGCCATACTGTTGAATATGATTCAACAGTGATTTGTCAACTAGCCATATCACAGATAACTAAGCTACTAGAACACACTATGAAAGTTTCCTTAGGAGAGAGGGCCATAAGCTTCACCACAGACGCACTATCTATTGACTTTTTGGGGGCTGTCCGGAGGGCTCCCTACTTTGTATGAATAGCGGGATTAGAGTGGGCTTCAGGCTTCGTCAGGAAAGGGTCCGATAAGCTTTCATAGTGAGACGTTCGCGAAGAACCTGGACATATACAACCAAAGCATCTTGTGTACTGAGTAAGTTTTTAAAAAAACTTACCAAAAGACCAAGAGACCAAATGAATAGTTCGAGAAAAAGTAGAAGAAAAAAAAAATGAGAAAAGAAAAGAAAGAGAAGAAAAAAGAATGCGTTCACTCCCTTTTATTTGTTTGTTTACAATAAGACAGGTTATGGGTTACACCAAGTCTTATCGTAAACTGTTTTGCATTCTTCATGGCTTTAGCTTATTAAGATTATCCTTTATCCTGTGTACACTTGAATATCTTTTAAAACAAGAGATAAAAAGGGGAAAGATAAATGCACCAGAAAAAGAAAAAGGGGACATTTCCATAAATGGAAACTGATAAAGTAGCTAATGCTCAGAGAGCATCATTCATGCAAATTACGCAGTAGAGAAGATGAGTTAAAGTGTTCTACTTAAAATAGTTTGGATTTATTCAACATGACAAACGCATCCTCTACCTTTGTTAAGTATACAAGACGCCGTTAGTGATAGCCCCATCTCCTAAGGGTTATCAAGTTTTGTGAGATTAATGGCATTATTTGTTGTTGTTTCCGGATGGTGGATATGGATCCTTTAGTTTTTGTAAACAGCAATATGAACCAAGGTTTGTATGTTGATTGCTTGTCACAAAACCTTCTCCTCTGGTATAATGAGCTACTACTATTCTCTGAAGGTAAGAAGTATACATCCCAGGAATATAGTGCGCCTTGTCATACAAGATTCTATGCCAAGTGATGGAGAGCTTAGAGACATGCTGTGAGGAAAAGGTAGAAGACTGTTACAGGACATAATGTAACCCTGTTTAATTTTTATATCAATAAACATGTAGGCTCTATTCTTCTAGCAACGCTTGATGAAACATTACTAGTTATAGATCAATCATTTGGACTTCTTTAAAGATTGTAATCAGACAAGGCAATGGTATTCAAACTGTGAAAACAAAAAAGAATTTACTATTTATTCGATTCTTTCTATTTTTATTGTGTGCATAAGAATGACTTTGAAAGCAAGAGAAATAATGTACAGTTAACTCATGTATTTTTCTAGTATGCAAGTCAATGCATTCGTCCACCAGGTCTCCTTTTGAAGATCAGTTTCAGACACAATCCAACTACTGGTTTGTCCTTTTTGTTTACCAATAGCGCTCTTGAGTTGACTCATGAATGTCTCACCAGAAAAGTAATATCCTCCTTGACTTGAAGAGACTGTCATTATTTGAAGCAGGCAAATCCATGCTTCAATCACGAAGCTCTTTTCTTGTGAAGTAATACATTCATGACCAATCATCACAAGGATATCAATAAGCATCTGAGTACACTCTGATACAGACCATTCGGATTCATTGATCCCAATAAGATGAAGTCTACATGACCAATCAAGAATGAATATCATGGTTTTGACAATCAGTTTCCATGAGAGAATAGTATGAGAAACAGACTTTACTATATGACAGATATAGTTGGCCATAGCTCGAATCTCTTCACCAAAGACTTGAGTCATGATAGTAGCATGCATTGGTTCTTGTAAGGGAAGCCATTGAGTGAGATAGACTGATACAAATACACAAAACATATCAAGGTCAGGAATCTCATCCGACTCAGTATCAAAAGACATTCCATATGTACGACTGCAGCTATCAGCTATCAGCTTACTGGCACACTTGAATAGGCTTTGTATCAATTCTTTTCTATCTGGCCCAATATCTGTCCAGAATATACGTCTATGAAATATGACAGGGTTTTCAAATGAGGATTTTAAATGAGCGTATGCTCTTTTTGAATTGGGTTGAGTAGACAAGAGTGGCTGCAGTAGACGATGATGAAGATAGACTGTATTCTTTAGTCGGACTGAGCATCGAAGATCTGGATCAAAGACACGCTGTATTTTTTCTACAACTTCTTCTAATGATAGGGTATATTTCGGGATCGGTCTTAAGCTAGCTGCATTCTTTGTCGAGCGCAGATATTCTGCAACATTACGAACCCATTCAACCGAAGGACGTTGAACAGTGAAATGACCATCATTATATGCTCGCTTAGAAGATATCGACATATCATCTAATGTTTGTTGAAAAGATCGATGCTGTGAAAGATGAGTTCGAGCTTTTGGCTGTGGGTGAATATATATATCGTCCATAGTTCTTCTTGGCCGCTTTCTCTTCTTCTTTGCTTTTGATGCTGGTCGTTGAGTCGAGACCTGGCTTGTCTTTCGGACCTGTACGGTGGATTGTCGATTGGGTATTCGATTGTCTTCAATAGCTTCGGTATCATGGTTGAAATATTCGTCAATTCTAGTCCTATGAATAGATCGACTACTCTGAGACTTGCTATGCATTTTTTCATGAACTGGTCTTGTGCTAGATGCATATCTATATGAGTCATACTGCTCGCTTGATCTATCCTCATTAAATTCAGATTGCGAGCCTAGGAAAGCGTCAAATGGCTGATCCAAAGTAGATATATTTTTGTTATTATCAGATTTCCTTTTTCTTAGGGCTGAGTGTCTGGCGGTTCTTGATGTCGAACGTTTCTCTTCTTCATTCAACTCCCTTTCATATACTTTTAGAAATGAAGCTGGCAAAACGCCTTTAAGAATATTCTTGTTCTTGCGCAGGTCAGCTACCTTTACACGTCTCCGCTTCGCAGGTCTATATTCAAATTCATCATCTATTACGGGCACAACGTCATTCTCATTTTTTTCTGCTGGTATGATTTTTCTTGAAGTATAACCTCCGGTCAAGGATTCCACACTTTCAGGGAAATCGAAAATGGAATCATGATTGTCTGGCTGCAGCTGCTCCTCTTCGTCGTCGTCATCATCTTCATCAGATTCTATTCTTCTACGTAATCTTCTGCGATGAAGAAAGACAGGCTGTTCATCTTCGTTATCATCTACCAACATAAGCTCAGCATCATTATTATCGTGATCTTTTAAAAAGTCAAGAGAGGAAAACAGGGTTGACTGTGATGGATTATTTTGTTGATTATGTGACATAGGCTTATGTTCCAAAATATCAACAAATGGTCCAAGCTCCTCTTCCAATCGTTTTGCTTCAAATATTTTTTCCTTGAGCTTCTCTCTGTGAGAGCTTGATGTAGCCTTCGTCCTTCTCTTTTTGCTGTAAGTTACTATTTTCTTTTCCTTTTTTTGAGCCTCAGGAGAAACGCTTCTGGGGTTGTGTGAGTCGATACGCATCACCTCTTTTGGTTGGCTGTCATCATCCAGTGCACTTTGTGTACAGTCAATAGGTAAAGATGGATCTTCTTCTTCTCGAGCATCTGGCACGAATTCTGTATCTGACTGATCTTCAGTAATTGTTGGTTCAACAGACGATACAACCTTTGTAATAGATGACCCTTTTAACAAGCTTTTAAACTTGTTCTTTTCAATAGTAAACGGATGAAGCTGAATATCCTTTCTTTTTCGTAAAGTGATACCAGGACGATAGTGTGTCTCATCATTGTCTATTTCAAGAGTCTTCATACTTTCTATAAATTCGTTCGTATCAGAGGGAACTACTTCTTGTCTGCTGCTTTTAGCATTGTTATTATTGTCATCTAGTATAATTACAGCTTCTAAAGGATGATTGTGATATTGCGAGTCTAATTCAATAGACGACTTTTGTTCCTGAAGCTGATTTTGTTCTACTGTTGGTTGGTCAACATGGTCGCTCTTATTTTCAGGCTGCCCACTCATCCCTCGGTTGTCAACATCGTCAAGATCGAATAGTCTGAAAAAGTCGGAATCATTGTCCAGATCGCCTGCTTCAGAATAAGTTTAACTTTTTGAAAAGATATATTTTTGAAAATATATTTACCAGAAGAATTACTAGTGTCATTGACACCAAGATTACTATTGATCATGAGCGAGTTTTGGGACTTCATGTTGACATTTTATTAAAGTTTCTAGTAACTATACAAAACGCGTAGAATGTTCACAACCGCGCGATTTTTTCCCTCTTCGCGTCAGCTCATAGCTCCGACATTTGGACCAGAGGAAGGGCAACATGACTTTGGCTTTTTTTGTCTCTCATATTTCTACGCCTATCCTAAATAAGGTTGGTTTGGAACGCGTCTCAAAATAAGCTTGCTCAAATGGATGCTATTGACGGCCCCTTTCGAATATCCTCAATTGTAAACAGTAAAAAGAGATTTTAAACGAACTAGACACTACAGAAAAGACTTGAGATATACTCCCTCCTAGAAAAGGTCAGAAACAAGCCAAGCTTCTTCACCAAAGGTATCCTTTTATTTAAAAGAGATAATAACAGTAGAATAGGTGTTGCTATGAAAGATTATGTAATCATTGTTTAACCCCTCACTCTCTTCATTGTGTGCAAGTTATTTTAATCTTAAATACCACTGTTGGCATCATTACATGGACATAGTCATTGGATATGTAATTCTTTTTTTTGTTGTTCGTTTGCAAGCTTTCAACAATGCCATTCTAGGTGAAAAAGAATATCAATACACAATATAAGCGATGTAAATACATGAATTTAGATATTATCCTTAAAGGAAAGCATGACTCCCAAGAAGTTCCCCATCTTTCGTTTGTACAAACAAAGCTTGGGAGAACCTTTATACCATGTTGTACGTAGTTGCATGCGCCATCTACACTCAGTCTCAATGGACTAACATGGATATCTTTGCCTAATCAATGTATAAGGAAGACGATCAAAATTAGCTATATAGCATATGCAAAATATATTTTTACCAACAATGAGCATGCCGAAGGCTGCAAACTCTTTTGTCGTCTCAAAGAGCTATCAAGGCCATATATAAAAGCAAATATATTGACACCCAATTATTCTGACAGATAGGTGGTAGCATCAAGCCAATCCTTCCCAAAAAGGTAAACACATAATGTTGTTATTCTGTGCACCATTTCCAGAAAAAGATGTCATGCTGACTTGTCACTTTTTCATATAAATTGTATTATAAAAATTACAAAAATGCGACTTCCTGAAAAGACTGTACAAAAAAAGTTTATTATATACAAAACGATTATGAATAAGGCTTTTGGCCGATTGACTTATGCCAATTAACATAAGATCTAGCTTGATGCCAGTCTGCTAGTAATTTGTTTATACATGAGTCAAACTTGCTCTTGCTCTTCTGACCATCTTGTGTAAACCATGGTCTTAGTGATTTTAACAACAACAAATGTTGCATAGCTGAAGCTCTTGCATATTCTGAGCAAATACTCTGTGCTTTATTCCGTGAGCACTTGCTGTAACCCCATCCTAAGGGAATAGATTGAAAATCACTCTTGATACTTCGAAACCCTACGACAGCCAAGATGGAGGATAATCTTTTGGATATAAAAGGGTCATGTTGATGAGAACTGAGTATGTCAATAACTATATGAAAAGAGGTTTAATGAGGAGTTTTAAAAAAGGAGAAAAAGGGGGGTTCATACTTTTGTCAATTAAAAATCCCTCGTCACTTGAGCTACTTTGTGTCTCGATATCCTATCAGGTTTTAATTTGATTAGATCGACATATTTGTACACGCATGATATTAACTCACTTGTTCGACCAGTTCGATCCATCCTCCCGGTTTTAGGATTCTATAAAACTCTTGAACAAGAGGCACCCAAGCAGATCCTGCTAATTCCCAATTGGCGTCACGCTGAAAGATGTAATCGATACTATTATCTTCAAATGGAAGACGATAACTGATGTCACTTGTATCAAATATCATAAAATTACAGTTTCTGGGCTTGATATCTCGAGGAAACAAGGGTGCTTTTTCAATACCAATAAATGTTGCATGTGGGAATTGAACAGCCATCTCCATCGTCCATGTGCCAGCACCACAGCCAACATCCAATACGACCACTGGACTCTTTTTTGCCTTCTTCTTGTGATTTATCAAGGAGGACACTGGCGCAGAGAAATCGCTGTCAAAAGCTGTACGGAGAATATAGTGCTGTGAAACCATGCGATCAATTTCACTCTCATCTTTCGGTAGAATACTCTTTGTGTGGCCAGCCTTTTTTATGCTACTGATATCGATGCCTGAATCAGTTGTGTCGACACTACCAGAGGATGGCTTTCTTTTGTACTGGTGATAATAATCATCCACTTCACTTGTTCTTCTTGAATATCCAGGTTGATCAGATAGAGAACTTGTCAATGGGGACTTGTTCATATAGAGTGCATATTTTAAATCCTCAATGCCCATTGTATGCGCACTTGAGAGAATACGTTGTATATCTTCAGAGTATCCATATGTTTTGGTATTCTTATTGGCCCGGTAGCTTAGGTTCGACAGAGAAGATTGTCTGATGAGATTAGTAAAGCGATGAGAAATGGGTGTATCATTATTATATAAAGAAACAGTAGGCATCTTTGAAGGATAAAGAGAAAAGAAAAAGACTAGAGCGAGAAAGCTTAAATGCTTTGATTTAACAGGGGGCAGTTACACAAATCAAACGCATGCTGCTCACATTAAGTAAAAGATTACTTTAAATGAGATTGTGTACGTACATCATAGCAACGATTATTGACACCCAAAAAAGGATATTTTTACACTGGTTGAGAGAAACAATCACCTTGTTTTATTTTATTTTTTCTTCTCTTTTTGAGAAATTATTGGGCCATTTGGGCTGTGTTGTTGTATGTATAATGTACGTATGCAAATTGCTTTTTTTTCTTTCTTTCTTTCTATAATCCATTGTAAAGGGGGTGGGGACACAGTGTGTTCATATGATCAATTATCCTCTGCTCTGGGCGATCGAGAACTGTCCGAGTGATGACTTGGAGAGCGATCGTCTCTTGACTCACGGTCACGGCTTGACCGTCTGGGTTCTCTAGAGACTGAACGATCGCGTCTTGAGTGCCTATCACCGCTGTAGGAACGTGAACGACTGGCGTGACGTCTAGGTGAACGAGAGCGACTGTCCTTTCTACGAGACGCGTGATGGCCTCTTGAGCGTGATACAGATTGTGATCGTGAGGAAGCTGAGGCGGATCTGCTGCGTCTACGTCGGGGTCTATAACTATCACGACTATCACTTCTACCTCGACGTTTATCACGGCTATCACTTCTACGTCCGCGTCTGTCTCTGCTGTAACTACGATCTCTGTATCTGTCACGGCTGTAACTGCGATCCCTATACCTATCGCGACTGTAACTACGATCTCTTCTACGGCGAGTACTATAATAAAGAGTTTTAATACACAAATTCTTTTAATTAACACACGTCCCCCTTTTGCTTATCAACAAACACAAAGCTAAATTAAGAAACATAACAGTAAAGCCACAGTACAACACACATACAACCGCAAGCCTCCTTTTTTGTTTAACTATGCAGCAGGGAGGAAAAAAGGGGGAAGACACACACACACACACACAAAGAAATAGTGTTTGTCTGTGTATGCGCATTGTTTACATGTCAAAACTTAAATTATATTTACCTTTTACAGTCGCGTGCCCAATGGCCTCTTTCACCACACTTGAAACAGTCTGATTCATTCTCTTTACGTGCACCTTTAGCTTTCTCGACAACAATACTGATACCATCAATTTTCTACAATAACATGAATACATGTAAAATGGACAAAGATGGATAATTTACCATACGATCTACTTCTTTCATTGCTGTTTCTGCATTCTCTGGATCTTCAAAATCAACGAATCCAAATGCTGCAATTGTATGCATTAGCAAGTTGTGTGTACACACTAACATTTGTATTACCAAATTTGTTTCCTTTTTTGATTTTGCATTCTGCGATTTTCCCGTACTTTTCAAAGAGTTCTTCCAATTCACTCAAATCAAAATCAGGAGGCAAACGGCCGACAAATAAAGACATTGCGCTTTTGAGAAGGGGGGTAAAAGGGAAAGGAGAAAAAAAAAAAAAAAAGAAAGACACTTGTTCTTGATAAATTCAAAACCCGTCACTTCTATTTTACACTATAAAAAAGAAATATTACAAGTTGACATGGATAAACATGGCTGAAGAGAGAATGACAATAAAAAAGGGTGTGGAAGAGATGAGATAGAGAATAGACTCGATTCCTTATCCCTTCAAGAGAGGTGGTACAGCAAGAAAGAAGAAAGGAAGGGTTATTTAACCAATAATACATATAGAGTGAGTCATGATGTTTCTGTCAGCTGTTGTTCACTTTTTTAAAGAGCTTTCTTTCGTAGCTTTGCCACAAAAGCTCCTTTCCCCCCTTCAATATGAGTCAAAATGTATGCTACAAGAATAATTTGTGTCTTAAGTGGTGGCTTTGAAAGTTTTTTTAATATAAAATAATAAGCGTCAGTCAAAGTTTCAAGCTTTTAATTAAAATGTCATCCGCCGAAAACTTTGACAGAGCTGCACTCGAGGTACTTGCTCCTTTAATTTCATAATAAACTGTACATCTTACTTATAGCAAGTAGCAACTTGTTACCAAGCGTTTCTTTTACGCTCCCTCTTTCCAGATCTATGGAGGTAAAATAAAAAGACATCAAAAAGTAAAGTCGCTAACCCCTTTTTAGGTGTTGCTGGTCTTTATGACTATGGACCAACTGGATGTGCACTCTTGAACAACATCATTTCAGTTTGGCGTAATCACTTTGTCTTGGAAGAAGAAATGCTCGAAGTCGATACTAGCATCATGACGACTCACGACGTTCTCAAGACATCTGGACACGTTGATAAGTTTGCCGACTACATGTGCAAAGACTTGAAGAACGGTGAAATCTTTAGAGCTGACCATGTTGTCGAAGCTGTCCTTGAAGCTCGTCTTCAAGGTGATAAGGAAGCTAGAGCTGCCAAGGCTGGTAAGACCGCAGAACAAATCGCCGCTGAAGCTGCTGAAGATGCTTCCAAGGTTGACAAGAAAAAGAAAAAGAAGAAGGGTGTTGTCGTCGCTGTCGAGTTGGCTGATGATGTTCGTAAAGCCTATGAAGAAACCTTGGCCCAAATCGATAACTATAACGGTGAAGAACTCGCAGCTATTATGAAAAAGTTTGATATCCGTTCCCCAGAATCCGGTAATGAATTATCTGAACCCAAAGAATTCAACCTCATGTTTGAATCTTCCATTGGTCCTACCGGCCATCTTAAGGGGTAAGTACCATTTGGTATATAATAAAACTGGAGACTAACATTATATAGTTACTTGCGTCCTGAAACAGCTCAAGGTCAATTCCTCAACTTTAAGAAGCTTTTAGAATTCAACAATGATAAAATGCCCTTTGCTTCTGCTCAAGTCGGTCGTTCTTTCCGTAACGAAATTTCTCCTCGTTCTGGTCTCTTGCGTGTTCGGTAAGGGGGGAGGGTGCAATAATTCATATAGCTTAAGCTAATGATTTCACAGTGAATTCACCATGGCTGAAATCGAACACTATGTTGACCCTGAAAATAAGCAACACCCCAAGTTTGCCGACGTAAAGGACGTCGTCCTCACCTTGCTTCCCAAAGATGTTCAACTTGGCGGAAAGACCGAGACAGTGGATATGACCATTGGTGAAGCTGTCGAAAAGAAGATTGTCGATAACGAGACATTGGGATACTTTATGGCTCGTATTTACTTGTTCTTGGAAAAGATCGGTATTAAGCGTGATCGTCTTCGATTCCGTCAACATATGGATAACGAAATGGCTCACTATGCTTGTGACTGCTGGGATGCTGAAATCAAGACAAGCTACGTAAGTCATTCGACGTTTATCTTTTTTCTTAAGCTAAAATGACTGGTATAGGGCTGGATTGAATGTGTCGGCTGTGCTGACCGTTCTGCCTATGACTTGACTGTCCATTCCAAACGTACTGGCGAAAAATTGGTTGTCCGTGAGCAACTTCCTGAACCCCGTACAGTTGAGCTTTGGCAAGTCGAGATCAACAAAAAGACCTTTGGACCTAAATTCAAGAAGGATGCAAAGGTCGTCGAAGAGACATTGAACTCACTCAGTGAAGACAAATATGCTCAATTGGCCAAGGAATTGGAAACTGCTGGCGTCGGCTCCATTGAAGTAAACGGACAAACATTTGAGGTGACCAAGGATCATATCACTGTCAAGCGTGGCACAGTTACGGAACATGTCCGTGAATACACACCCAATGTGATTGAACCCTCTTTCGGTATCGGTCGTATCCTCTATTCTCTTCTGGAACACAGCTGGTGGGTACGTGAAGATGACGAGGCTCGTAATGTCCTCTCATTCCCTCCCGTTGTTGCTCCCTTCAAGTGTTGTGTGCTCCCTCTTTCGGGTAATGCTGTCTTTGAGCCTTTTGTTCGCAAGTTCTCTCGTGAGCTTCGTCAGGCCGGTATCTCTACGCGTACTGATGATTCCAAGGCTTCCATTGGCCGTAGATATGCTCGTAATGATGAACTCGGTATTCCTTATGCTATCACTATTGACTTTGATACCGTAAAGGATAACACGATCACTCTTCGTGAACGTGATTCAACAAAGCAAATCCGTGATACATTTGAAAACATTTTGAAGATTCTTAGAGATGCTTAATTGTTGTATTTGTTCAAAATAAAAAGCTGGTATTTTAAGATGACTTCTTTTTGTCAAGTCAATAGGTTTATGCTCTCAATATAGGCTTTTGTGCTATTCATTTATTTCAGTTGTATCAAAAGTTCGTTTATGGATCATGATTGACTTTTTTTTTTGACTTCATAGTACCTATCAAGTGCCATGTGGTAAACACCCTCAAGATCTATTGGGAGTAAGTATACTCCGTCTATTTTACATAGAGCATCTGATTGACACTTGTCGATGGCCATTTTGTACCACTTCATTGCTTCATCATAATCTTGACTTACAAAAGTTCCATTTTCATACAACACTCCCAAGTCGTACATACTCCAAGCATAGCCTTTCCTAGCAGCTTCCTGGTAGTAGTACATAGCTTTTGCGACGTTCTTATCTACGCCACGAGCAGACTCATGCATAACGCCAGTTAACTCTATAGCATTAGGTTGGCCCATCTTAGAAGCCTTGTTTAAACATTCTGAAACTTTTTGGTCGCTTTGGTCGATACCGTTGCCATACAAATAAATCAGGGCCATGTTATACAAGGCCATTGTGCTACCCTTATCAGCTGCTTGTTGGTAGTACTCTATAGCTTTTTGTTCGTTTAGTACTACTCCGCGACCATAACCATACATACAGCCTATAGCGCAAATAGCGTCAATGGATCCCATATTAGTGGCTGCTTCATAACGTTTCTTTGCTTCATCGTGATCTTGTTTTACATAGATCTCATACGTAAACATTTGTGCGGTCTCATAAGCAGCATTAGCATTTCCTTTCTCTGCAGCCATTTCATACCATATCTTTGCCTTTTTATACTCGCCCATTTTGTAGCAATGCTTGGCGACATCAAAAATGTTGTCAGTAGGGCCCTTATGGTTTAGCTCTTCAACATGCTTTACAGTGCTTGACATGCCTGCTTCTTCTACTTCCTCAAATTGCTCCTTCATATCACGCATAACACAAAATATAATACTACTTAGTTCAACCGATTCTAGGCGGTCATCTGGATCATTTTGCCAGCAGTTTTCAACAAGTTTTCTGTAACTGGGGAGCACGTCTTTTGGAAAGAAGTTTCGATAACCCATAAGTATCATTTCGTTGATGGTCGCATCGCCCGCCAATTCTTTATACGGATAATCTCCATTGACCAATATCTCCCATAGAATGATTCCAAGGCTAAAGATATCAGATTTGAAAGAGGGAGAATTGCCTGTGAGTAATTCCGGAGCCATCCAACCGACAGCGTCTTCAGAAACTGGCTTGCTAATTGTATGATCTGCTCCAGCTCTAATTAAACCAGCGCCTCGAAACTTTGGAGTATTATTTTCATCCAAGATAATACATGAAGATATTAGGCTACAGTGGGCAAGGTTATGGCAATGGAGATAAATCAGGGCATAAATGATGGTTTCAGCAAACTTCAAACGCTCTGAAAAGCTTGGCTTTTCCGATTTGAGAAAGGCACGTAGGCTGCTTCTTTCTGAATGATTAGCAATAACGAGTGCTTTATTATTGTACACCAAGGTAGTGCAGAGCTTATGAACATATTCATCAAACAGGTCCTCAAGTATATCCATTTCCTTTCCCCAATCATTATCGGGGTCTTCCAAAGGAATCTCCTTCAAGAAAACATCCTTTCCATTCAACTTGCCTTCATACGCTTGATGTTTGATAATCGATTCTATGCGTTTTTGCATTTTTTTTTTTTTACTTTATTGGCAAAGATAAAAGTAGGAAAAAAAGAGCGCATATAGTAAAAGTAGGAAGAAAAGAATGTATAACCGATAAATTAATGTGATGCTTATTCCCAAAAAATAATGTTATCTATCAGGCTAAGAGAGAAGCCATTACATATGCTGGCGCCTTCGCTGATTCCTTAATAGTCATTACAAGTTCTGTTTTCGACATCCCAACGAAACCTTAGCTAAAGCCCATTCCATTACTGCCTTCAGATGTGTCATCGACTCATGATTCCCAGAACAATTTCTGGTCCGCTGTCTTTCCCTTTGAACATTCTATCCCATCAGAAACCTTTGTTCTCCCAAAGCTCACCGATCTCTAGGAACACCCAAGACTTGTTCATCTGCTGTTCAACCTCATCTCCTTTTCTTTTTTCTTCTCGCTTGTGCTTTATACTTGGTTCAATTTCTTTCCATCAACAGCATTATTATTTTAGATACTGAAGAGTTTTTTTGGATTTCAATATCCTTTTATTTCTTATCTGCATCTATCGGAAAAATATACAGTTTTTCTAAAAGTAACGTTGTGTAATTCAAAATATATAATACAAAATAGACAAAATACGGCATCATGGACGCTCGTTCTTTTTACGGGTTTATTTATCTTTGTAAAAAGTATGAATATAAACAATTATTTCTCGTAAATAATGATGTAATAGAGCTCGGCTGTCTAGAAAGAGAATTCCATCTGACTGATCGAGCAAAGTTTGATGGCACGTTGTTTAAGGTGAGGATATTGTCCACTGGCAGGAATTTTTTTTGAGCACTGCTGCATACCACTCTCTAGAAAAATGACAAGTGAATTTCCAAAGTGCGACAAGTAAAATTTTACACTGAATTTTTTTCTCTCTTCTTTATAAAAAAAAAATGTGGCAAGAAGCCAAAGCAAATGACCGAAGGGTAATTTATACCTGTTTTAGTAAAGAATAAAAAGTAAAACATCGCTTAGGTTAAAGAATTGATGGCTAATCATAAACGGCGTGCAGAAAGACGTCGAGCATATCACGAATCAAGAGTAAGATATATTACAGCTTATATTCACATAATCTAACCATGTACATTTAGCTTGGTGATCCACAGCAATTATTGCGTGTCATTGGTTCTTCATTGAAGCTATATCCTGATGCAGAACAATTTTATTACCACGAAAACCCAGAAAACCTGTAATAGATCATATTTTACATTTAAAAAAGCCGTAGACTTCTTTGAATATGTAAAAAGTGGACAATTCGACTAATAGATCACTATTTCCTTTTTCTTTACCATGTAGAATGCCTTGGTTAGGAAATCCAGATATAAAGATAGATCGGTAATATATGCTTGTAACTTTATTATTAAATCTCTATTTAACCGCTATTACTAGATTCGATGGTCGATCCTTACTTGACTCTGTACCTGAGCCAGTACAAGGACTAAAGGAAGATAATGAAGATACAGATGAGCTCAATTTTGAAAGATACAGAGACTTGATCGAAGCAGAACGATTGAATAGTAAGATGGAGGGAAAAAATGATCCAAGCTATTGTTTAACTTTTTTTATACAAGTAAATGAAGCAGATCAACTGGCTCAAGTGGAAGAAGAGTGGACAAAGTTATTGGATCGTCATCAAGCTAAATTAGCATTGATTGATAAATCTAGGTAAGATTTTTGTTTGATTCAAAAGATGCCATAGCTAACAATAATAAACAGTAAAGAGTCAAAAACACGATCAAATGCCATTGGATTTGACTATGGAACAACCAAAGTAGTAGAAGATGACACGAAGCAACAAGAGACTTTGCTTATATATGAGCCGGATCTTCTGGAGCATGTGGACGATTTGACAGAAAAGGACAAGGAAAAACTGAATGCCATGTCTTCAAAGTATGGCGTCAAGAGTTATGCCCGATTACTTCGTGTGGCCAAAAAGGACCGAGATGCTGAACTAAAGGTGCTGAAGAAGAAGCAGGAAGAAAGGAAACCAAAGGATCCATCTGCAAAGAAGGGCAGAAGAAAGAGAAAGAGAAGAAGAAGACGATATGAAGATGATGATGATAGAGATAGGTACAGACGACGATATAGTCCAAGCTATGAACCCTACGGAAATGATGATGAAGAGACATCTACTAGCAGTGGCAGCATGAATAGCGACGAAGAAAATACAAGCTCTGATGCATCTGATTTTATCATTGAGTTTGGATCGAACGCTCCTGAAGAAAAAAATGAATCAACTCTAGCAGAAAAGCCTCAAGAGTCTGTACAAACAACGCAAAGGTCAGAGCAAGAAAAGAAGTTGACGCCCATGGAGAAACTCAAGCTGAAGATGAAGGCTGGGCTAGAAAAACAAAGTAAAGAGTTTAGAGTTTACATAAAAGTTATCTAACTCTTCCTTTTTTTAGTTATTTTAGATGAAAGAAGTAAACGGCAAAAGGAGCGAGAAAAGGAAATTGAACAACTACAAGAGCTTGCGAAAAGCCAAAAGTTACCTGTGAATAGCTATATGAGACCAGAGCCTCCTAGCAGACCATTACAAGATCGTAAAGAACGATATAGATCCCCATCATCTTCACCTGAAAAGCCGCCAACCAGATACAGATCACCTTCTACAGAAAGTGAAAGAGGGCGCTCTCCTGTTCAAAAGGCCAAGGAAAGACACAGATCGCCTTCCAGTTCAAAAGAGAGGACTTCCAAGCAGCGATACAGATCTCCATCTAGTTCCAGAGAAAGAGCTTCCAAGCATCGATACAGATCGCCGTCCAGCTCAAAAGAAAGAACTTCCAAAAGACGATACAGATCGCCTTCTAGTTCAAGAGAAAGAGCTTCCAAACGACGATATGGATCTCCATCTAATCCCAAAGAAAAATCCTACTCAACAAGACGTAGGTCCCCATCTAGTCCCAGGCTTGCAAGCTCTAGCCACCATCGATACAGATCTCGCTCAAGAAGTCACTCTCCTACTAGGTATCAAAAGAGAGACAGGTCAAGAGATAGACACTCAAAAAGATACAGATCGCCTCCTAAAAGGAGCTCGCACAACAGTAGACGATCTCCTTCGAGAGAAGCTAGCAAATATCGCTACAAGAGACATTGATATAAATAACAAAAATAAAAATAAAAGCCTGCTTTATTATTCTTCAGTCAAGTATTCATCGTCATCTGTGTGATGGGATTGAGTTGATGTTTCTTGCTGAGGTTGATCTTGAGGCAGCTCCTCTGCTGTCAAGGGTTCCATAGCAAATGCATCATGCAATTTATCCCAGAGGCTCTTTCCGAATGCTTTCCATGCGATTGAAGCACAAATCAGCTCAATGACTGTGAATAAGATCATAAATACGAATGCTGTTGTGATTCGTCTGTGATACATGTAATATCTATTTTAGGGTTTTAGAAAGAGATAGGGACATATACAATTGTTTGTGCCTTACCTCAAGCCACGGAAATCTGCAACAACGCTTAGATGAGCATCATAGAGTTGCAGTTTAGGAGTAGATAATGCTACTTTTGCATGAGTCATTGGCAATGCCTAATAAATAAGTCAACATAGTCTGGGCTTTTTGATATATTCATCACATACCTTCTTTTCAATAAATTCCTCAATCAGATGTACGTTAATACGCTGACTTTCCTCTGTCCAACCAATGAGTAGTGGTATAGCCTTTGCAAAGACACGAAGGATGCGTTGAGTGTTTGATTGATACCTTAGGATGGCCTAAAAAACAAAAGCAAAAGATCAGAAACACATGATGTATATATCATATCTTTATATATTACTGGTCTACTAGACTGTGCTAATACTGTTCCATTTTGAGATAGCAGGTCTACATGTATCATAAAGTTACCAATGTCAAAGTTGATATCTGAAGTGGGTACATGAAGTTGAACAGATACATCATAAGCTTGATCGCTTCTTAATGGCTACATAACGTCAATATAACAATCCAAAAAAAAGAAAGAAGACCTAACATACCATGCTATTACTGTCGGGCTGCATAAAATGAATAAATGCTTGAGGTTGAGAATCCTTTTTGTACTGAAAGTAAATAGGTTCAACGTGGGCATTCTTTGGTATATAACGTTGATAAAATGTGATGTAGGCCGTAAAGCTAGTCAAAAGGATCCAAGCGACTAGGATAACGACGACAAACGTTTTAATAAAGGTTCTCTGAGCTTGTGGTGCAAAGAGGACCTTGAATATAGGCGACATGAGTTTTTTCAGCAAGTTGCCTGTTATGACCAAAGCTGGATGCCACTCGATTGGCTTTATCTTTTCTTCTTCCCCTTCTTCTTCTTCTCCTATAATCAACTTTTCATTTATATCACCACTTTCGTTTTCAAAAGACTGAGAACCAGTGGAGGGAACAACATGAAAATCAGAAGACTATATGTAGCATTAGTTTATGAACTATGGCCATATCACTTTTGACTCACTGGTACCCCTTGATCTGAATAATCATCCGTGTCTGAAAACGCTTTGCCACTACTATTAGACATGGCCAACTCTTTAAAATAATAATAAAAAACAAGAAAGAAAAGGAAAGCCTTTTCCCCCCTTCATGTGAAGAGGTAATAAATTTTATTCCCCGCTTGTTGAATCTGATGTTGTCATGATATTCCTTCTTTTTCTGCGAGTATATTTTTGTTATATATAAAACAACTTGTGTATTTTAGAAATGTATTTATTTTGATATATAAATTCACTCTTACAAGTATATGCAAGTAAAAAGCTTTATTCTTGCTTTGGAAGAGACTGAGTCATGATGATACCAGCGTCTGAATTACTTCCGCTCTTAAAGACACAGGTAATAACAGAAGCAGTAGTGACGATCAAGAGAACGCTTGTCCAGAACAACAATTGGAATTCACCTACAGCATCAACGTATTGGCATGCATCACCCGTATAAGAAGAGACGCACTGACAAGTGAAACAACTTTCACCAGTTTTTACGCATTCACCGTGACCATGACAACTAGATGTTCCATTTCTGCAGGCTCTAGCTGTACGATAGCAAACACCATCATTGTCATCAAGACCTCTCTTGTTGATAGTTTGAATAGGGGTGAAGATGAAAGCGGCAAGTGATTTTTGAGGATAAGCGTTTTCAAAGTTTGGTATAATTAATTTTTCAAACAAGTGAGAAAAGATGCGTTCTGCTTCCTTGTACTGATCGGAATCAACACCATAGTCTGCAGCAAGTTCCTAGAAAAAAAAAAAGTGAGTATTATTTCTTTTCTCTGTTGTGTATTTTGCTTTTATTACCTTTAATGAGTTGATTTCGATCAAGTTGACAGAAGGAAACTCGGTTTGATCCCAGTGCTGTCTAATGCTTTCAACTTCATTCATGAATTTAGCATCTGCCTAAAGAGGGGATGAATACGTCTGTTATTTGCTTAGCCTCGAGTTTACCTTTTTAGTTTCATCAAATAATCCAGTCTTAAAATTGGAAAAGAAAAGCTTGAAATACTCGGACTTGTCGTCATCATCTTCACCACATACACAGTGTTCACCTGCATCGCTATGTTTAACGCAGATCTATGATGAGATACATATTTAGGGTGTCATCTTTTGTAAGTATAAAATCATCCTTACACGAGAAGATTTGAAAGTAGTCAAGGCAACATCTTGATTATTCTTTAGGATATCATTGACTACGTCGTTAGCCAAGGTGGAATACTCATTTATATCATTATCATCAACATAAAATGATGCCTCTTTTGTTGGCAAAAGAGCTTTTAAAGAAAGAAAAAAAATAAGTAAATGAAGTGATTAAATAAAGACTTTTGTTACCTTGAGGTGAATGAACAGAAGAAACAAGTACGACTAAATTAGCATCAAGCTTCTTTTCAAACAAGCCACTGTTACTATCAAAAGATAACCATTCATTATCTTGAACAACGACAGCGCGTTGACTTGAACTAGCATCCATAATGTGTGAATAATACATGGAGAAGGTGTCAAAAGAGATTTGCTCTGCTGGAGGAGCGACAGCGATATCCTTGGATAACAAGTAGACAGGAGAGCGTGCTATGACATGTCAGTTTATATATACACTTTCCTTTATTGTGTTATTACCAAGTGCTACTCCTGTAAATAAGCTTGCGACAATAGTTGTTAATGATGTTGTCTTCATTAAAGCTGAAACAGTTAAAAAGGCGTTCTACAAAAAAATAATGACGTGAAAAAGTCCACAGGTTACACAAAGGTACCAGCAGTCCTTCTGCCAGAGTCCTTCTCTCTTAAAAATAAGCCAAATATTCATACAAACATTTTATTTCAAGAGTTTAAAATGAAATATTTTCTTGAATTGTTCAAGATAAGCGATACTAAGAGATTTAGACACAGGCAAAACAGACTGTACAGGTTTCTGTTGAGTACAATGACTGCATAATAGTTGACACTGATTGATCTTTGGCCAGCCAATATGCGATGTCTGACAGGCAGAACAGTCATAGCTGATGTTTAATGTATCCATATTCCAGCGATTGTCACCATACACTTGGCGTTCCCCGTATTCAAGACAAGCAAGCTTGAATGTCTTGATCCATATTTGATCCACATCGACCGTCAATCTCTTTGACACCTTGTGCCGGGTATTTTTTAATAAATAATTGGCAGCCTCCAGAACTACTTGAGCTTGATATGTTTCAAAATCAGACCAGAATTCGCTTCCTTGTTTCAGAAAATGAAGCACTTTTTCTATACGCTTTAAGCTGTCTAGGGAGCTGCTCTTTTGTTTGTACAATTGATCTTGTTCCATGTACTGCTCAGTTATTCTTTTGGTGATCACTTTAAGTTGATTTTGGCATAGATCGAGTGCATGACGCATTTCGGACAAGTGTTGCTCTGTCTGTGCGTTCCTGTCACGAGCCTTGATATACTTGGTCTTGTACTGTCTCGAAAGGATAGGAACTGCGCATAAACGTGAATAATATTGTTCACATCTCGTTTTCTTCTCACGGTATCTTTGTGCCTCTCGACGAATCAAAGCCAAGGCGTGTTCAACCTCGGTCTGACGCTGCTCAAGTGCTTGTTGGTGATCATTGAGATGAGTGATCTCATGGTCTATGCGCTCTTTTTGTTGATTGAGTCGATCAATAGATGATTCGATATCTTTCATCTTTTGCTGATACTGAGCCTCGATCATCAGAGCCGTGCGAAGATAGATATGAATACAACTTTGACGGAGTTGTACTTGTTCTACTAATTTATGTAACCATATCCTTTGTTTTGCTTTATCGTTTGTTTGAATGATTATTTCTGCTAAATCAAGGTTGATATTCATTTTAAATAAATAATAAAAAAAAGAAGAGAAACAGAGACAAGATCTTTTTTAATACGGAAATTTTTTTTATATATCTTACTGCAAATACGTTACAAACCCAACAATCTTTTTCTACTTTTCATAATGATTATTCAAGTGACTCAATGATGGCTTGAGTAACCACTGATAAGCTTATATTTGTATTCTCTTTTTTTTTTCTTTTTTCTTTTTATTCATATTGCTTGTCATGTCGTCTGTCTTTTTTTATGGATCTTTAATGTCTCCTGTCGTACTCATAAGAGGTAAAAAAAAATAAAATAAAAAAAAAATTGATGCTATCAGGGACATATTTCAATGCTAATTCGTTTCTACTCAGTATTACTTGGTTCTGGTGTTTCAGAACAAGCAAAATTAGAAAAGTTCAAGTCCATTCGATTAAAGCCGGCTTCTTTAAAAGTAAATTTTTTTAAAAAAGGACGGTCTATGCTTTTTATTAAATTTATTATAAGGGGTATATTCGATCATCTCTTAAAGGCGAAGATTACCCAGCCATTGTTCACACTGGAAAAGAACAAGATAAAGTGGCTGGTATTTTGTGTGAAGGATTAAGTGAACTGGATGTGAGGGCATTAGATACCTTTGAAGGAGAGGTAAATATACATGAATATATGCCTATAATGACACTACTTTCTTTATTAGGATTATTTACGTTCACCAGTGAGAGTGACAGTAGATGAAGACCAGACCACTGTTGAGACCGATGTTTATCATTATGTTGGAGATTCAACTCTACTGACTTACACAGAATGGACTCTAACAGAATTTATTTCTACTGGCAAAGAAGGAAAATGGTTGGAAGACAGAGTTATGTTTTATCAAGTTGATTTAGTTCATTTGAACCCATAAAAAAAAGATATTCTCCATTGTAACTTTTACAATTATTCTCCCCTCGTTTTGTTGACATCGTTGTGAAAAAAGGATTCCTAGTTCAAATGAGTTTAAAACAAACAACAACAGCTGCAAAAGAAACAAGTTTATAAGATGCTTTCTTGCAGCATTGTTTAATTCTAAGAATAACCAAAAAGTATTTGAGAATAACAAAAGAAAGGTGATGTATAATTTTATTATTATAAAATGGTTTTTGAAATGCAAACTAGAGTAAAAAAAAAAAAAGAAAGAAAGAGATGAAAACTTGTTATTTACAAATAAAAATAATGAGAAATGAGAAGCTATTGTTCATATTATTAATGGATACGATCTACATATGCATAATGCAGTGGTAATGGAGCTACTAACGTAGGCGACTGCTGATGTCGTTGCTTTTGATGTTCTTGTTGTTGATGATAATGCTTTAAATGGTTGGAAGAAAGAGGAGGCGAAGGTAACCATGATGATGTTGATGAAGTCATAGAAGAAGAGCCCATATCGCTATATCTCTTTCGTGATTTTCGAATGCCCTGAAGCGTACGGTATCGATTGAAACAAGTGGCTCGTTTTCTATGAGGTAATTGATGTGATATCTGACCCCAAGTCAAACCTCTGGCTACACCTTCACAGATGATCGCATCTTCTTCATTTGAAAAACGACTTCGTGATTTTCCACTTGCATTGATTGATTGTTTTACATTATTAACTTTTTGTTGAGGAGATGGTGGTGGAGACACAAGCTGATCAACAGAGGTAGGGTTAAGCATATCAGCAACTATTAAATCGAGTTAGTTCATATCATGGAGACTATCACGAGCTTGTTATTTTACTTTTCATGATGGGTAAGAGTAATTTAAAATAAGAAAGAAAGAGAGTGATATCGTCGATATTTATATTCTAATGATACTTGTATTTATATAAAAAGAAAGAGAAGAGAGAGAAAGAGAAAGCTGGATGGATGTAAGGGTTTGAAAAGTAGGTATGCTTATGCATATAACCATCTTTGGTATATATTATTGACACGCACGCTCACACTACACACGCATATAGACGCAATTACAAAGGGTGCATAAAAAAAGGCATCAAATTAAAATATGAAAGGGAGATTGGGAGAAATAAAAAACAAAGAGGCACACACAAGAGATGCACGGACACACACACACATATATATATATATACAGAGAGAGAGAGAGAGAAAGAGAGAGAGAAGGGAAAGGGTTAAATATATAATTCAAGGGGAAATTATTAATAGCATAGTATCAATAGTATTTGTATTGGGTTATTGTTGTTACTGTGTGTGCAAAAGATAGAGAGATTATGTAATATATTTCTTTACTCCTTGATCGCCTTAATGTTTTTATATAAAAAAAAAAGCTGAGGAATGTGCATATCTGTTAACAAACCGTGTTATACTTTTGTGTAGTATTTATCCCACTTTACATTCCTATTGTTTATGAAACTTAAAATCAATCTAGTCTCTCTTGACACTCCCCCTTGTTTCTTTATTTTTTAAATACACGCATTTTAATACATAAAACATTCCATCCTATATATAAAAATTAAAAAGTTAGAAGGGTAAATAAACAAACATATGCAGGTAGAATCCCTCTTTCTCCCCTTTTTTTCTCTCTTTCTTTCTCTCCTTTGTTTTATATTAAATCTAGAAAAGGGAACAAGAGAAAACCAACGCTTTATTTCTTCAATCACGTCATATACTCTACTTGCCCGTATTTAATTCAAAAGAGAGAGAAGGTGGCCTCTATCTTTGAGTGAGTCCTTTACTCTTTTAATTACAACCTGCTTATGTTTATAGTTTCTCTCTTTACTGGATCCATATGATAATCTCACCCCCTTTCTCTGTTGTCTCTTTTTTCATATGATTTAAATGTAAGCATGCCTCACGTATTAGTCAAGGACATGACTTGGAGAAAGTAATCGATAGATAAACAGGATTATAATAGCTGAATTAAGCTTCGGTCATTACCAAATGAGTGGTTATTTATTAAGCAATCGTCTGTGCTTTTTGTCTATTATCTCTCTTTTAAATCATCAGCTTTTTTTGTCCTTGTTGGTTAGTATCCTTTGTTGTGTATTCATAAAAGAGAGTGTAAAATAAGCAATCTTAAAGAGGCCAAAAACATGCCGACGAGATATGTGTTCTTAATAATTATTAAAGGTACAGTTTATTGCTTTCTCTACATGTCTAAATGATTGTTATCACTCTTCCATAGCGTCTTCATCTTCAGATTCGATTTCTAATTCTTCATTAACTTCTTCTTCAGGCTCTTCCACTGTTTCAGGTACAACTTGATTTATGGACTGAATAAGTTCTTTTGAATGCTCAAACATGGCCACATCATCAGATCCAATCACTTGAAATAACTAGAATAAAAGAAGGTTACTAACAGTTGTTTGGAACAGAGCAGCAATTTTTACTTTAACAGCTGTCTCTAAGCAGTCTCTAGCATCACTCCATAACGTGATCCTCTCTTCCTCTGTTCGTTCCTCTTCATCTCCTAAACAGTAGTATGTCCAACCGTAAAGATACCACAAGTCGACCACTTCATCATTTTCCTTTTGTAAATTTTCCAACACTGTAAATGCATGCTCAAACATGCCAACTTCCAATAGTAATTTCACCAACGCTAATCTTGTATCATAAATGGGTATCGCAGCATCTCCAGGTTCTTTATCTATCCATAACTCCATACTCCTATTTAATGCAGCTGCTGCCTCTTCATTACGCTGCTGACTTAATCGGACCGAAGCTAATAACTGATATACTTCAGGATTTTCAGGATCCACCTGTTGTGCTTGACTCAAGTACTCTTCACATTTTAATTCGGCTTCAGGCTCAAAACTAATAGCAGTCATATATGTGAGAGCATTGTTCGTTTTTTGTAATATGCGAGCTATTTTTTTTTTTTTTACCAACAATCTGTTAAATAGATCTCAGTCATGGAACATAAAGCGCTTGATATTTTTGAAGCCAAAAACTTGGCTTCTTCCGATGTTGTATCTTGAATTTTGCTTTTTTCAACTACCATCAGATCCACACCTTTTTGAAAAGCTTGAATAGCATCCTTTTCAGATAACATTTGTCCTAGATACATGTATTTGCTGTATCCTTCATTAGGTGCAACTTCAATAGACTGTAATAGATGCTATTTTGTGATAGTATAAGATGACCTTGTGTATCATTTTATATTACTTTTTTACTTGCCTTGTGTGCTGCTTCAAATTGTTCTAGCTCAAGTTCAACTTGTGCTGTCATTTCTAATAATTCTGCATTTCTCGGTTCAAGTTGTAACCCCTTTTGACAAAACAAAAGGGCAGCTGGATAATCTAATTTGTCAATATTTTCGGTAATCTTGGCTTTCAAATCATCCACTGTATATGACATATTGTTTATTTATATTATATTTATAGGTGTGTATAGGTGTATAAAAGAGAGAAGCCCTTTTTTATTAAGATCATACCTTATTATCAAGAAAGACAGTCCATGTGCTCATAAGCCACGTACACTTCTAACTTTGTTACACACACCCACACATCCACACCAATGTCACCTTAATAAATGATGGAACAAAAAGGAGGAAAACAGGGAAGATAAAGCCCTCGATGTTACTCTCCCTATTCGTTTATTTGGTATATAATTCCTCGGTTGTGGAATATCATAAGGAGAACTCAGTCAATTGATATTGCTTTATTAGCAACAGTTATCCTTTGTCAATACAATAATGACATTCTCAGTTTTGAAAGGGGAAGTTTACATTATACATCAAAGTACTCCCTTTTCTTTCTGTACAAACAAGATTATGATAATAGCAGTGAAAGAAAACATGTTTGCTTTTTATTCTATTCATTAAAAACATAGCACATACACAAGATATTTCTCTCCTCGGAGGTAAATGCGTTTTAATAAAGATAAGGAGGACCAATCTTGGTCGAGTCTCGTTTGACTTCAGTAGAAGGGTTGGCAACTTTGAAGCGAGCAGAAAAGGATTCGTAACTAGAGATAATATCAGTATATTGTGCATAATATAAAATGTATAATATGCTTATTACGTTGTATCTTGGTCTTGGAACACCAATTGGAAACAGTAAGTCTTAGTTTCCTCAAAGAATGCAGTTGCCTATATAAGTTAAATAAGTTATAAAACAGTGTTATGGATAAAGAGTATACATTACAGGGAATGAATAAACTGAATCACCAGAAACACTTTGAAGGCTAGCAGCCCATTGCGTAGGTTGCATGCTATTTGGGTCATCACCTTCAAGTACATTGATACTTAGGGTACCAGGTTTTCCATTACTCCAAGAAAGACGAATACTTTAAGAAAATTAGGAATATGTATCAGTCATAAAATAAGTTCCCTTACACTTCGCCTTTCACAAAGGTCGTTTCTTGACTAGGCTCGGTCACATAGAATGGACTCGATGGATTGTCAGCGATAACAACGGGAGCAGCAGTAGTCAATGCAAAGATAGGGACAAGGGCAAGAAGAATACGAGAGAACTTCATTATGAAAAATGATGAATGAAGAAGAGAGACGTAAAATAGAACATAATTTATATTCCATCAACTCAAGCCCTCGTTTTCACAAAAAAGATGCATTCTGGTTTACTCTTTATTATCAATAAAGAAGGGGAATAGAATAAAGAAGGTAAAGAACGAGATATATGTGCGAATTCATTATACTTTCTCCTTTGCATGTTTTCTTCCCCTTATTAGTGATCCATTGGATTAGGTTTCCACTCCACCTTGACATATGGCTTATTATTTTCTTTTTCATTCAATTGTAGCTCAATCGTTTCTTCTACATTAGCTGTTACAGGTATATCGATCAATTCTTCAGATTTTGGTGTATTTTCCCATAAATCTGCAATAATCGGTAAAGATGATTTCTCCCAGTGCAGATAGTCAAAGGTGCCATCCATGATATAAAAAAATCAAAAAGAAAAGCGATTCTGGCTGTAAAAAATTGGGCGTAGTTTAAAAATGTTCTATACCTGTGCACTAAGAAGAAAGATCCACATGTATATTTACATGCTCTACTTTGCTGTATCTATTTCATTCTTTATTATTCGCTTTATTCCTTAAGGAAACATAAGTAATGGCCAATTATAATTTCTTTCACAAGGTCCGTTTTCTCTTTAAAGACCTCATGCAAAGATAGTTGTTACTTTTGACACTGCAGCTACCATGAAGTTATCTTTCAATTTGTAATGAAAACAGACTTTTCAAAAACGGGAATAATCTATTTATTATTTGTGTATTTGAGCTATTCATGAGTCCTTTTGCTTTGCATAAGTCTAAAGCGAGCTTTTTGTCCACAGTCAAAATGGGCGGGATGAAAAAGAAATTGCTCGGACTGCCCATTTTAGAGTCCGATATTTGCCCCAAGTTGCTAACACCCCCTCAATGTATAACAAAACGAGTGGCCCAAATAGTATAACGTCCTCTTTTTCGTCATAGCCAAAAGGTATAGTATTCATGATAGCCGATCAAAGAAGAAAGAAGGGGTTGTTGGATATGTGTATGGATGGATGAATAGATGGATGGCATTTTGTATTGTAGTCGACCTGAGGTAGACAAGTGATGGAAAGAGATACAGAAATTGATAGACAAAGCAATCGTTGATACATTACACAATTAAATTCAGTCTAATCGCAGTAATTCAGTCATAGTCGATGCGATCTATATACACATCTGCATGTAGCAGTATTTATTCTTTTGCCTAGTAACAACAATACTGATTGATCATGTTTGGATTTCGATTATGCACACACACATGTTTATACAATACAAAAACAGCTATTCATTCATCCAGCACCATACTAAAAGAGAGAGAGAAAGAAAGAACGGTTTAGTTAACTTTATATATAGCTCAAATGTCGCACGCTCCTAGAAACAGCTTCATTGCTCCCGGCGTCTCTCGCTACTCTCGCTCTGCTGTCTACAGTAAGAAGGCTTTGTACAAGCGCAAGAAGACAGCTGTTGCTGCTCCTGCTCAACAAGCCGCTGCTGACAAGACTGTCGAAGTCAAGGGCGCCAAGAACGGTGGCAAGCGTGTCGTCCCTGCCCAAAAGGCTCCTCGCTTCTACCCTGCTGAAGACGTTCCTCAACCCAAGGTCACCCGCAAGACCTCCAAGAAGACCGTCCTCCGCTCCAATATCACCCCTGGTACCGTTGCCATTCTCTTGGCTGGTCGTTACCGTGGTAAGCGTGTTGTCGTCTTGAAGCAACTCGACTCTGGTCTTCTTCTCGTCACTGGTCCTTTCAAGATCAATGGTGTTCCTTTGAGACGTGTTAACCAAGCCTATGTCATTGCTACTTCTACCAAGCTTGACCTCTCCAACGTCAAGGTAAGATTGATATTTTATAAAGTGACACTCTGTTTACATTGTATTCTAGATTGATGAAAAGTTCAATGATGCCTACTTCAAGAAGTCTGCCAAGACTGAAAAGGCTTTCCTCCAAGGTGAAGAGGTATGTATTAAATGAAAAGGATGAGATTTCCGAAAACTGATTTCTTTATAGAAGAAGGCTGCTTTCCCTGAATCCAAGGCTGCTGATCAAAAGGCTGTTGACAAGGCTCTTCTTGAAGTCGTCGTCAAGACTCCTTTCCTCCGCCAATACTTATCCTCTACCTTCAGCTTGCGCAAGGGTCAATTCCCTCACGACATGAAGTTTTAAATATAATGCGAAAATAAACTTTATAATTTCATGTAACTGTATCTTATAAGACAATGCTATTTAAGGCATGAGATAGTAGATTATCCTCATCTTACCATCATCAACATGCTTACGTATCACGTAAAGAAGTCATCTGGGAACATTCTGATGCCCTTGCTTTTGTGTTCATGGGTGAAACAATGTTGGAATTGGCGGGAATAGCTCGGGAAGTATGCTGGAATAGATCAAGAAGTATAAACGGTAATTTCAAGATAGAAATATATGTACAACGATCAATGACGAATAAATGATGAGTAAAGAAGAAAAGGGGAGATTTGTTTATTTATAAAGATCATCCCTCATTCATCATTTGCTTTTCCATCTTTTTTTGTTCTCATTTGTCTACATGTTTACCTTGATTGCTTTATTCGCAGGTGTTCTCTTGGCTGCACCATCTGATGGCTTTAAAAGTTCAGATATAAACACGCTTATTTCTTTTGGTGATTCTTATACCACAAGAAATATCAACTTGAGCAATCTTACATATCAATGTCGCGACTGCACGTCAGCAGGTGGTCCTAACTGGGTAACTTATCTTACCGAAGCTGAAGAGTGGATCAGTTGGGACTTTGCTATGGGAGGCGCTCCATTAAATGACACGCTTGTTCACAAGGTAGAGTAAACTATGTTTACTTTGTTGTATAAACTGACCTTGTTGTAGGATCCCTCGTAAGGGCATTTACCTCTCTTTACTTATAGTATGTTTATATATCTTTATTTAATAGAATCATTGATGTTGCTGGTCAAATACAAGACATCTATCCTAGCGTATTTGTCTCGCCTAGTAAAAAAATAGCTAAAATAGTTCAATCAGCCTACACAAAAGGTCCTCGTACCTCTCGTTCTACGTTGAACAGTATCTGGGTTGGTATCAATGATATTGGTCTAACCTATGGCTGGCGAAACACGGATCAAGTGGATGCAACCATTATGCAACAATACAAGTCCTTGATTGTACGTGTCTTTTCCTTCTTCTTTCTTTTTAACTCATTTGTGTGATGATAGAAAGAATTGATTGCGTATGGTGAAACTCAGTTTATGCTGATGAATGTTCCACCTATTGAACGATCTCCAATGTGGACAAACACGACTGTAATGTCCAAGAGTATCAAAAAGCATGTAAAAGGTAAGATCAAGCCCTTAGATTGAGATCATTTTCTTATTCTGTTGAATTATTGCAGCTTTTAACAATAGGCTGTCAAAAACGACAAAAGACTTGAAGAAAGAATACTCCAATAGCACTTTTATTGTATATGATACCTGGTCTTTTTTCACTCAGGTGCTTGATCATCCTGATAAATTCGATATAAAGTATACCCAAAAGTACTGTCCTGATTGGTAAGTTAAATCATACACACAGATAAGTAAACCCTATGCTCACGCACACACATCTAAAGGTCAACACCAGAGAAATATCACTGTCAACCAATGCAACAGTAAGAAAGAAAGAAAGAAAAAAATACATGTCTAATAACATTCAATAGATATTTCTGGCACGACAGTCTTCACCCTACCAGTCACGTACATCAAGTCATGGCTAAAGATATCCAAGCCTTTCTTTCTAAATACTCTAATAAATAGAGCCTTTATTTTAATACCAATGCATCAATGTCATTATATCACTGTCGAAAAGTGTATATGCAGGAATTACTATCAGTCACAAAATTATTGTGAGAGACTGTATCCACGGAGATTCAAAGCCAATTGAATTTTCTTAATCCGCAATTCCATACTACGAGCTACTGGTGTATTATTTTTTTTTTTACTGTCTTTTTTTAAATCAACAACATATAAAAAAAGGTTACTACAATTCAACAATCAACGACCTATGGGTGATTCTTTTTTTGGGTAAAGACACAAAAAGGGAGAGAAAAAGAGAGAAGGGGGTTATTCAAAGCTTGAACATAGTTTCGACACCAACTTACCGCCTTTGAGCGAAAGAGAATTGCAGCAATTGACTGACCAAGAAAAAAATAAAGATGTTTCAAGCTATGATCAAACTGACGTCGATGTCTATGACTTTGCCACACTTCGCGACGAACTTGGAGCTCATGAAGATGTGTTGCTTGAAGACGACGATCATCTCGGTGATCAGTTATTAGAAGAAGGTGATATCAACAATGATGTTACGTTTGCAGATGCTCCAGTCGGTAAAGTTTTGTTATGTTATAGATTTATACTCTTTTATTAAATTGTCTGTCAATTAGACAAGGATTTCGATTTTTCTGGCAACACTCAGAAATTTAGTGCAAACTTTAAAGAAACAGGCTTTACAGAAGAAGAGGCCTTCTTTGCTAAACGAAGAACAAAGGAAGAATCTGGTAAAGAAAAACATTCAAATTTTGAAATGTGCTTATATTTATTGTTGTTGTTATAGTCAACAGCAGTTTTAGAAATATCTGGGGACCTTCAACCAATCCTGCTGGACATCAGACAACAGTTGGAAGAAACTTTGGCGAGGTAAAGAAAAGAAAAAAAAAATGCTAGAGTTTATATATTCACATCGTTTAGGCTTCACCCATCGCATCCTCCAAATCCATTTGGGGCAACTTTAGCAGTGGACTATCAACACGTACTGTTAATATACATATTATAATCACTATCGACTAAAGTCACCTTTTATAGCTGAAACAAACGGGTTCTCTCCTTTAGCTACAGGTCACAGCGGTTTGTCTCCCTTTTCGGCTGCTAATAAACAACCTGTGCGTACTCCTCAACCGCAGCAACAGCAACCTCAACAATTTGTCGGTGGCCTTTCTCCTAGTGTATCTGCTGGATATGGTCCTCAAGCTCGTGTGAAGCCTTTGACCTTGGAAGATTTAGAAGCAGACATGCAACGTCAAGCTGCAGCTAATCGATATCGTACTAATGATCCTGTTAACGGCAAGGTGATGAGTTTGGCTGAACTTGAAGCTAGTTTTGCTACTAGTGGTAATCGTCCTCAGCCGGGAGCACAAACATCTCCTTTTGCCTACCCTCAGCCAGATCCTATGCAGTTGTTAGCTATGAAACAGCAGCATGAATTGAAGGAACAGTTGTCGATTGCTCGAGAACTCAAACGCAGGGAGAATTATCGAAAGGTAATTCAATTATTCTATGGCGTGTTGAAAAACTGACTGTTATATGATAGTCTCAGTATGATGGGCTCATGACTCAGCACGATAAAGATCTTGTGAACCGCATTCAGCTTTCTCAGTTAGCCTCAGGTGATCCATACGCTGATGATTTCTATTATCAGGTTTACACCTCTCTTCGTCAACGAGCTGGTTTGCCAACTGCTCCTGCTGTCAACACACCTAATGAACGTGGAAACCGTGGCCGCAGAGACGACAACATGATGCATCGTATGCAACAACAGCTACAACGCATTGTAAATGAAGCCAAACGCCGTCCTAAGCAAACCCAGGTTTCGCTTGAAGGTGCACTTGGCAAGATCACGTCCTTGACTGTCCGTAACCCTCGTCAAGTATTGCAAGTCGCCAATGCACACGCTGCTCATGCTGACTCTGGCCATACGTTACATGATGCTCACTCAGCTTCTGTCTCTCAAAAGGCTAAAACCAATATCGACAGACGTCAAGTGTTGAAACTGACTGAAGATCTGTACACGACTGTACTTGAAATTGAGCAAATGCGCCGTCAAGGACCTCCCAAGGGAGCTGAAGAGGACGATGAAGCAGATGCAGTTGAGGAATTTCATCAAGCGCTTGCAGACAAGGTGGAAAAGCTGTGGAATTCTTTACGCCTTTCAGAATCTTCTGATTTAACTGTTCCTTTTTTGGTGCTTTTATTATCTACAGCTAAGGGCAAGAAGCTGGTACCTCGTATCGTTCGTCAATTAAACAGCAGCCAGAGCATGAAGGTTTTAAACGCGATGATTGCCAATTTCACCAAGCTTCAAGTCTGTCGTTATGTCATTTATCCTGGAACAGCTGTTGCTAATGTACAAGAAGCTCAGCATCACATGTTTGTCTCTTTTGAGGAAGTAGAACTATTCATGAACGCGACAGCTCCACCACTTTTACAAATTATTGCCGAATCACCTTTGCACACAGTCAACGATTTACTCCAGCTCTTCCTTCAGCAAAACGATGTACTCTCGATTGTGCATACAAAGCCTGGACTCGCTTTCTTGACGATGCTTTTGTCGCGTGCAGAGATTTTGAAACAAGGAGGAGGAGCTTTACAAGGATTTGCTCCACCCTCTCCTGAGGAAATAACACGATGGCAAGACCTTTATACTGCCTTGTTCAACATGATCAAAGGACGCTATCTCGGCATATTTCCTTCTTTATACTACCTGATCCCAGTCAATCCTAATACATCGATAGTTCAGCTGTCACTAGCAGTAGATGACATGTATGTCTGGCAATTTTTGGCCGCGATGGCAGTTGGTGCCTCTATGGAGCAACAACATATTCTCGTCACAGAAGTCAGGTAAAAAAAAAAATGCATTAAAAAGAAAAGAAACTAATGAAATATACAGAGACCGAGTTATGGAAAATATTTTGCTTGCTAAAAGTAATAGACTTCCTCTTGAGCAAGCAAATCACCGCATTGCAAATGTTAACTTATTCCTACATGCCTTGGGCCTGGATGCTTCTCAAGTCTCCGTTCCTCTATAAACAGACTTCCTCTAACAAAAAAAAAAAAAAAGAAGAAAAAGCATAAACCTTTTATATATTGTAATTTGAATAAAAAAAGATCCTTTTATGAAATTATAATGAATGATACGCATTTATTTATTGAGCAAATACTGAAAAATATAAGATGAATTCTAATGAATCTAAACAAAGAAAAAAAAAAGGGGGGTATTCTCTTAATGCTTTTGCTTGTAAACAAAAAATTGAATAAATATCTACAAAATAATAAGTTTCATTACAAACAAAATATAGAATATCGCTTTACCAAAAAATCAAATAGCAAAGTACCAACACTTCCCACAATCCATGACATATTCTTCCAGATATAGTCGATGTCATTTGACTTCAAAAAGATGGACTATGATTGGATAAGCATGATAATAATAACAACACAAACATTTATACTTACAGCTGTATAAAATATATTTCCCATGACGGCGCACAAAAACATACCTATACTTAAACCTTCTGTACTTTGATTTTTATAGTTCTTTACTAATTGAGGTATACGACTTCCGACATAAAGCAAAGCACTTAACCATCCCATGAGTTGAGGCAACCAGGTGATGCCACTGGTGTCGTGAGTTTGATGGACATTGTAGTATGTGTAACATGACACAATGGTTACCAATACAATTGACAATGCTGATATCCAATTGAATAATGTCTTGTATTTGCTACTTTGCACTTGCTCCTTCTTTTTATGCACATATGAATTCAATAAGGATGATCTCTCGGATACACTTTCTTCTTCATCCGAGGGCAATCGTTTATGCTGATAATAGATAACTTGCCATATAAGTCCCATGTCAGCTACTGTATAATAAAGTGCCAAAAAGAACTATTCCTTTGTGGTCAACTCTTTTCTGTTTTGGCTTTGTAATATCATTTTACCATTGTCACTAATAGATCTTGCATGATGACACCCAAGAGATTAAAGACATCGCCTGCTAACCAAATGACAAGAAACGTCATTGAAAGCCCGTCCCCGCTCTTCCGTCTATAGTTCTCCCATAGCTGTCTGTAAGATAATAAATGAATATAGTTCCAATGAATAAAACCATGTGATTATTTACGGTGTAAACACAATAAGCCAACATAAGATAGATAAATAGCCTGTGATTGATGACGCTAACGAAGGATCCATAAGAAAATAAGAAATAAGGAAAAAGGAGAGAAAAAAATGTTTTGAAAGTCCAACTTTAAAATTAAGCGTCATTTCAGCCACTTGTCAACATTTGTTGTTTATTTACTTTTGGACAACAAAAAGTGTCATATTCTGTTTCTTGTAGAAAAAAGATTAATTATTAATTGCAGTGGATTCTTTTTTGGTATATGCTCCGTTTGTTGAGTTGTGTCACTTGTAGAGTTTTAATGACAGGTCTACATTGACTGCAGGAGAAAGGAAAGCGGAGAGAAAAAGCTTGATTAGTTAAAAGTAGAATTCCGTAAATGGATCAAGCAAAGTAAAAGAAGAAAAGGGAGAAGGCAATAAACATCAAGATATACATTTTCAAAGAGAGCTGTCATGTCCAATCTTGATAAAAGAAATGGCAGTTTATCATATCGCTTAAAGAAGAAAATGTTTGGCCTAAAGTTACAGCTTTTCTTTATATTCCATCAAAGCAAGCTTGCCAAGCTCTCTTATTATAAAGAAGATCTGCCAAGCGTCTGCGATTGAATTTATTAAAAGAAACAACATTGATGATGATGGTATAATGCGCTATTGTTCTTGAGAAAGTATGATTAAGCATACTACTTCAAATACTCAATCTCTGATCATTTCGCACGTGTTCAAAAACTGTCAGCACCATAAGATCAGTCTTCATCTCCTAAATACGACGGTATTTACAGCATTTTATATTTATGCTTAATCGAATAATGACAGGGATTTTCAAGTTAAACACCACTCGACAAAACTACTGGCTATATTCATTATACGGAGCACGCTATACAGTCGACCTATCCTGATCATATCTAATGGGATATTTGACCTTACGAAAGGGTGTTGATATACATCGCAAATAAATAACAGTGCTTAAACAACATTTTTTTCTAAATAATTTGAAGACATTGTATCCCAGCACTTGGTCAACTACGTCAAGTATCCTATCCTGATGCAAAGAAACAGCCAATTATCGGATATATTACAATAGGTTTTATCACCTATCCTTAGTAGCACTTTGATGAGTCAAAAACCAGCCTTATCTTGAATATAAACAGTACCTAGCTTTCACCCAAATCAGATTCATGTTTTTAGTTTGTTAATAAAACTTTATGCACACCGATCTTATACCCTATTTACTTTGTATGACAACGACCGAAGAAGTAAACCAGATTATCAAAAGAGATTGCGAAGTATATAAGGAAATAGTCAAAAACTGCTCTTGCGTAGATCGCCAACCTTTATATCAGCAATTAATCAATAAAAATTCGCAACTCTAAGCTCAATGAAAGCCTTGGCTTTCTTGTCAACCTCCGCATGTCATTCGTAATTTTAGATAATGCCTCTGCCGAAAAGCGTATAATACAAGTTTTTCATTAGCTTCCTCAATCAAATATAACTTCTTTTTTAAACTACCTTCATTAACTTCTCTATGCCTGAGGTATTTCTTTTCGGAAACATTATTATAAAGCCTTGTTTTTCCTTTTACAGCACCATCGAGCTTTTTTTGTGGGCTTGTCAAGCTGTCCCAGGCAAAGTAACGCTCTTTAGCCAGTCAATGTTTTACAAATAAAAGACTTTGTTTATATCTTAAGCCCTTGCCTCGTGCTTGGCTTAAAAGTATCACCCAAAAGCCAGACACACTATGACGATATGATCAACATGACAGATGATTCACTTGATAGAACATTGATTATAGACTAGGAAATATGCAAAAGGACAGGAAAACAGTGATTATTTTTGAAATGAATCGCTAGAAAGTTTGCAAGCGCCTAGAAGTGGCAGCCTTGGCTGCATACAATAATAATTTTCATGTAACATTTGATGAATGATTTGCGCTAGAGTTAAAGTAAGAGTATGAGCAGAAATAGAAACAACGTGTCAATTGGTTGCTATTTACAGTAAAAATAACGTTTTTATAACGTGACGTAGAGATGTATCCTTTTCATCCAGAATAAATTTAGCATATCCTTACTATGTTTGTGACACATGAAGGTAGATCAATATATGTATCATAACAACAGATACTATAGAAACTGTTCATCATCCCAGGCTAACAGTATAGCTTGATACTAGTTCCGACGCAAAATAAAAAATGCGGTCCAAGCTACTAGCTTGATCTGAGAGTAGCCAACTCAGCAAAAAATTGTCTAAAGATGGCAAAATGTTTAGTATGACAGAAGTCTTGGCAGCAGTAATCCCGTGTTACTGTACAATTATTTTATAGTTAATTTTACTATTTATAGTTTTTTTGTTTTTGGAATAGTGTCTACAGGCAAAAGGGGTGTGCGCCGCGAAAAGTTATTTCCGTCATTGTTATAAATACAGTAAATGGCTCTTTGTTCTTTTTCTGTGCCTCTTGTCTTTACTATAGAATGCAACTCAAATCCATTGCTATTTCAGTTGCGCTTGCAAAATTGGCAACTATTGTTTCCGCAGATGCCTCAAACTATTGGCAAACATTCACTTCTCAAGTCAACCCTCAAAACATCTCTATTCCTTCCATCACTCAAACAACCAGTGTTGACCCAACTGCTGAATGTCAATATTATGAACCTGATTCATCTTTGTTTGTCTTTAATCAATCTGAATGGCCCACTTCCTGGCAAACAGCTACTAGCAACGGCATGTCCCAGTCAGCAGAATTCCAAGCATTGTATAACTCTATCGATTGGACAAAGGCACCCAGCATTCAACCTCGCACAATGACTGCCAGTGGTGGATTAGATATGAGCAATTATTCTTCTGCTGAAGACCCTGACTGTTGGTGGTCCGCTAGCACCTGTACAAAGCCTAAGTTGGCTGATGTCAATGAAGATATTGTCAACTGTCCTGAACCAGAAACTTGGGGTCTTACCTATGATGATGGACCAAACTGTTCTCACAATGCCTTCTATAACTATCTTCAAGATAACAAATTAAAGGCCACCATGTTTTATATTGGTTCTAATGTTGTTGACTGGCCCTATGGAGCTATGCGTGGTCTCAAGGATGGTCACCACATCGCAGCCCACACTTGGTCACACAACTACACAACTACTCTTACCAATGAAGAAGTCCTTGCCGAACTTTACTATACACAAAAGGCCATTAAGCTCGCTACAGGCGTTACTCCACGTTATTGGCGTCCTGTAAGTAAAAAAAAAAAAAAATAGCGTGAATATTCCAAAAAGCTTATACATTACATATAGCCTTACGGTGACATTGATGATAGAGTCCGTTGGATTGCTACACAATTAAACCTTACTGCTGTTATCTGGAACCTTGACACCGATGACTGGGCTGCTGGTCTTACTACTACTCTGGAAGCTGTTGAACAAAACTATCAAAACTTTATCACAATGGGTACCAACGGAACCTTTGCCAACTCTGGTAACATCGTCTTGACTCACGAAATCAACAACAACACAATGCAGTTGGCCGTAAACTACTTGCCCAAGATTGTCAGTGCTTACAAGCAAGTTCTTGATGTTGCTACCTGTTACAACATTTCTTACCCCTACTTTGAAAATATCCAATGGACCAACACGTTGAACGGTACTTCTGCCAGCAGCAGCAACAGCAACAGCAACAGCAACAATAGCGGAAGTAGTAGTGGCAGTACTGCTTCATCTAGCACTTCACCCAAGATTGGTTCTGCTGCTGCCAGTAGTTCCGGTAACTCTATTGTTCCTTCTCTTGGCTTAGCTGCCGTTCTCATGTTTACTGCCTTGTTTTAAGTAAATAAATCCATAATTTAAACTAGATGATACACAAGATAGATTATGTGTGTACTACTTGCTTTATTCGTGTAATTTCTCCAAAAACTATCTATTTTAATATTGCACAGTGTGTGTATCCTTCAAGGGTAATATTTCAAATACTCATCTCTAATTTTATCACACATTATTGAACTTATTACTCCTGAAAACACTTCAAAGTAAAAAAAGAGGAGTCAATCATGAAGCAGGCAGTTTAAACAAAGAATCGTTTCTAGTTGGCTTTCCTATTTTTACCTAAAGCCATGTGAATAGTTGAACATTTAAAGCTTACAAATTCCCTCATAAACATGATTATCGTAAAAGAAAGAAATGTAGTTTCAATGATACTTTTCACATTGAGTTTGATGTTTTTTTACGCTTGCATCTACATCTTCGTCATTGATAAATCTCGGAAATCATTTTTTTAATAACAGCTGTTAGCGTTGCTTCAGTAAGGTTCTACGGAGTTCTAATTGTGCTTGCTTTTTTTTTTTTTTTTTTTTTTTTTTTTTTTTTTTTTCTTGTCAAGACTATTTTTTAATCAGTAAACAATGGATTCAAAAATTGAAGGTCATCGTCAATCTATGCTTGAAAAGCAAAGACAGAAGATCTATGAAGAAGCAGAAAGAGAGCGCCAAAAGAATGCAAAGGTAACCTACATAAAGCGAGTGTAGCTAAAGAATATAAGTATTAAATAAAAAAGTTTTTTATTCTTTCTAGATGAGTGAAGTGCGTGTTGGATCTGACAAATTCGTAAAGACAAAATCAGATATCGAGTCTCAATTAAAAAGCAGTACTGTGGGTCTTACCGAATTAAAAGATTACAGAAAGATTCGTGAAAATTTGGAAGAACAACAAAAGAGAGAAGCAGCAAAGACATCACTATTAAAGTAAGCTGAAAGATCCTTTAGTGTGTGTGTGTTTGTATTCATGTTTCTGCAAATAGTGAAGATAAGAAGAAAAAGAAAAAGAAGAGGCAACTCTTAAAATTATCATTTGTTGAAGATGGAGGAGAGGAAGAGGAAGAAGAAGGGACAAAAGAGAATGGAGAAGAGAAGGAGCCAAAGAAAAGAAGAATCATGAAGGATCCTACGATTGATACGAGTTTCTTACCAGACAGAGAAAGAGAGGAAAGAGAACGAATTGAACGAGAAGAATTACGAAAAGAATGGCTGGCAAAGCAAGAGCAAATGAAGAGTAAAAATGGAATAAAGTGACACTAGGAAAACACTTACTGATGCACCTCTTCCTTTGCATAGATGAAAAAATTGACATTACCTACTCATATTGGGATGGCAGTGGGCATCGCAAAGTTGTTACAGTAAGTATATTCAGTTTTGAAAGCGTCCATGATACTTATCATTTGCTGTAGTGTAAAAAGGGAGATACTATTCAACAGTTCTTGGAACTTTGTCGTACACAATTCCCTCAGCTGAGAGGAGTGAACACAGATAACCTATTATATGTAAAAGAAGATCTTATTATTCCTCATGTAAGGACCAAATACATGCTGTGTAAAGGGGATAATGCTTACATAATATAACTTAGCATTATACATTTTATGATTTCATCGTCAACAAAGCAAGAGGAAAATCAGGTCCATTATTTAACTTTGATGTTCATGATGATGTTCGTTTAGTCAACGATGCAACTATTGAAAAGGATGAGGTAGGCTTCATAGGAATAGAGAGAGAGAGAGAGAGAACAACCACTTATGCATTTATTAGTCACACGCGGGTAAAGTAGTAGAGAGATCTTGGTATGAAAGAAACAAGCATATTTTCCCTGCAAGCAGATGGGAAGTATTTGATCCATCAAAATCCGTAAGTAAACAAAAAAAGACAACCTCCCTTGTATTCTAATATCTTTATGTAGTATGGCAAGTATAGAATTAAGGATACCAACAAGAGTTTTTAAATATAATAAAAGCTTTAATCAGTTTTGATGTTTATAAGAGATAAGACGTTGTCTAAAGAAAGCAATTTTATTTATGTACAGCATATTTATGATAAATATAGATAAATAGAAAGATTTAGATCATTTCTTCTTGTGTATCAAGTTTTCTCTTTTTACGTATTTGGTATTTTTCCTTCTTTGTTTCATCCGTATCGCATCTTGGTCTTTCCAACACTGGCTTATACTTTGTCATCCTTGTTTCCTTTCCTGCACCCAAGGGTACCACGACTGTTCCATCTGCTCTTTTAGGTTTACGCTCAGACATTAGGTCAGCTATGGTCTTGATGCTCTTATCTGACATAACAGCTGGGAATGATCCAATACGGGTAAGATAGTATTGATAGGTGAGTGTTCGGATCATCTGCATGTTCCATGCTTCATTGAAATGCAAGTAAGTACGCATCGTGGGTGGAAACGTTTCATAGACTGTATCTTTAAGCGCATAATGCCACTCGAGATCTTTAAACTCGCAATCATAGAGCACAAGAGGCAAATCACTCGCCATTGGAAAATCAGGCTTTGAGGGAACCTTTTCAATATCCAGTAAATCGCGAATTGTCTCTGGAGGCTCCAGGCCTTGCCCGACAAGGAAGAGAACAGACATCATGTATCGAACTTGATGCCAAAGAAAAGCGGTACCTTTTAATTCGACCTCATAAAAATCTGTCCCATGTCCTACGGACTTGGTATCTGTGTGCTGAACAGGGTTGATCTTCATGGAAAGAATCAGACGGCTATAGGAAACGATATTCTTGGATGGATCCATCTTGCAGAAATTGCGAAAATCGTGCTCTCCTTCAAAATATTGACATGCCTGACGCATTCGATTAATGTCCATGGATCCCCTCGAGAAGAAATACTTGTATGTGCGTGACGTACAGTGGTATCTAGCACTAAAGTCGTCAGGAACAGGTGCCCACGCAAGGACACGGATATCATCTGGTAGGACACGATTGATCGTCTCGGCATAGGCAAGTTCCTCTTCGGGAGGCAACAGTCCTGGTGAAGGGTCAGAGGCCAACTTTTTAGATCTCACCCAGAGTGCAATGACCTGTCCGAGACCACTGACGCCCTTGTCTGTTCGACCGCATCGCGTATAGTCTACACTATCGTCAATTTGCTCAATCAGTCTACACTCCTTCAGGGCTTTGAATAGCATGTCTTCAATCGTCGGCACTCGTTCAGGATCTTGTTGGCTAGCAAACCCAATGTAGTTCCATCCGATATAAGCCACACGAAGTGCTATCTTTCGTTTCGTATACTTGGACATGTCGAATGGTCGTTGCTTGTCACGCTTTTTTGTCTTTTTGTGCTTCAGTTCTGAATCATCTGTTTCGGTCTTATTCAGCTGTCCTTCTAAGTCGGCAATGCGTTCCAATAACTGTTCGCGAGTATAGCCGCTGTATTTTGATTCCATTTTCCTTGCAGAAAGAGAATAGTAATAAATGAAATGTGAAGACGACTGTCTGTTTTTATACACAAGCCACAAAAAGCCACCATGTGCATATCTGTCTACTCTCGGCTTGATTTGTCTAAAGCTATAGCCAATTTGATATAGCATGATCCTATGACATTATCAAGAAGAGAATTACTTTTTTTTTTTAAAAAAAAAAGGGGGAAGTGACTATTTGCATATATATCATCTGGCTTGTAGAACGTATGCATAAACTATGTCAAATTCAAAATGATTCTATTTGTATGCTTTCCAATCAAAAGTCTGTCATTTAATATCAATGGGGGAAAGGCTATGGGTTGAATCAGATAGAGAAGAGGGGTGATTAGAGTCGATGAACAGGGCATTAGAGTATATTGACAGCTTGAGTAACGTGACTTAATTTTTTATTCTTTTTCTTTCTTGTTTGGAACATGACAACGTTTGAAGAAAAGGGGAAAGCATTCTGGGACTGGTTAGTGACAAATGGGGCGACGATAAGTGACAAGATTGCATTTAAAGACTATCGCTCAGAAAATTCTGGGCGTGGTGTTATTGCCACACAGGACATAAAGGAAGGAGACGTCTTATTTTCACTACCTCGATCTATCCTGCTTTCACAATTGACAAGCTCACTTAAGGATAAAGTGAGTGAACTATCAGAACTCCCTGGATGGACCCCGCTTATTCTTTGTATGATGTATGAAATTGATAAGCCAGAATCGTTCTGGAAGCCTTATTTTGGTAAGAGTGATAATATAAGCTAAGGGTCATGACGGCTTACACAGATACACGCATAGATGTTCTACCTCGAGAATTTTCTACGCCAATGTTTTGGAAGCAAGATGATTTGAAAGAATTGGAAGGAACTGATATTGTCTGTAAGGTCTTGGTCATGTATATATGTCTTGATATGCTCATTCTTTCTTAAAAGCTAAAATAGGAAAAAAGGATTCGGATGACTTATTCCATAATGAACTTGAGCCAATTATTAAAGTAAGGAAAAAACAAGAATTGGCTAGGGCCAAGTACTAATAATATATAGAAACATCCTGAGTTATTTGATGAAAAGAAGCACAATCTTGAATTATTTCATATCTGTGGATCATTAATTATGGCCTACAGTTTTCTTGACGAAATGCAAAAATTGCCAAAGAAAAAGACTGAAGAAGAAGAACAAGAAGAAGAAGAGGATGATGATGACGATGACGACGACGAGGAAGGATTGATCACGATGGTACCAATGGCAGATATGCTAAATCATAAAACTGGGTTCAATAATGCACGCTTATTCCATGAACCAGATTGCTTACAGATGAAGGCGATCAAAAACATAAATGAAGGGGAACAAATCTACAACACCTATGGCGATCTATGTAATGCTGATCTTTTGAGAAAGTATGGGTTTGTTGATGAAAAGAATGATTTTGATCTTGTCGAGTTGGATGGTCCTTTGGTTGTCGATGTTTGCTGTGAAGGACAAGATGAGGCATTAAAGGAGAAAAAGGTAAGGATACACATTGTAGACAATTAATATTGACTTTATTATAGATTGAATTTTTGATGGAAGAAGGTGCTTTGGATGAGTAAGTTTTTTTTTAAAAAAAAATGGACGCTGTCTTTGTGTTATTAACTCTTTTTGTTAAGGTGTTTTGTTATCGATAAAGAGTACGAAATACCTCCTGAACTGATTGTTTCTGGTATTCAAATGCTATATCAACAGAAACTCATTTACTAATACTAAAAAAAGTACATGTATTGTGTAGTACAAAGGATGAGTTCAAAATGATGGAAGAGAAGCAAAAGTTACCAAAGCCAAAGTTAACAAAAGAAGTAAAAGAAAAGATTGAGATTATTTTAAAGAAGAGACTTGAGAGATATCCAACTAGTTTGGAGGTAAATTATTCAAATGATAAAAATGAACATGTTCTGATGATAGATTAGGATGATGAATTGATGCTTACACAAGCAAAAGATAACAAAAAGAACGCACTCATCGTACGCATAGGAGAAAAGAAAATAATAAAGGAAACATTGGCAAATGTCGAAAAGACACCGATTGCAGTAGAAAAGAGACCAGCGCCACAAAAAGTAGATAAACAATCAAAGAAACAAAAAAAATAAGTAAAAGCCAAGACGATCTAGACTTTCTATTTTGAGTTAAATCATTTAAAAATATATCCATTTTTGGTTTATTTTGCCTGCAAGGGTAATAAAAAAGGAGGCTGCACTTGTCCCTTATTTTTACCTTTTTTTTCCTTTTATTATTCTTTATGATTAGTTTAGCATCAGCACATCACTTTGAGCCTAGAAATATCAACCATCTTATTGCATACACAGCTTCAAATGTAAAGACATTGCTTGAGTGTTCAAAGGAGAGATCACATTATCAGCATAGACTATTACCCACATTACACGTCTTTATAAAGCATACGTTCTATCATTGTAAACTTACACCTACCATACTGGTTGTGGCTCTCATTTACCTTGGTCGTCTAAAGAGTTGTCTACCTCATCAGTCAAAAGGAGGTAAGTTTTATATCATATATACACATGTCTTTACTTACTCCAAGTAGAATTCGATACACCTTACAAGATGTTTATTGCCGCAGTTGTTTTGGCTTCGAAATTTATTGAAGATTCAAACAGTATCGTGCAATCAGTACACAAATTTGTATCGCCGTTGTATAGTCCAAGAGAAGTAAACGAGATGGAAAGGAGCTTTCTAGGTAAGTCATATTTACTTTATCTATTCGACATACGCTAATCTATTTTTATTAGCTGTTGTAAAGGTAATATTTAAAGAATATATGCATTATTCTTTTTTTATACTAAAACACCTTTTTTTAGTATAACCTATTTGTTAACCTGATCGAAGTGGATCAGTTTATCAAACAATATAAAGATTCTCTAGAATTTGCACTCAAATGAATACCCGCTTATTATACTCACATATATATATCATTTCCACCATTTGTACCATACAACTTCTTGCACTATCACACATCATGAATAAATAAAATCTATAACCGCCTGTTTCTTGGCATATTTACCATTATGTATTGTCGGGATTTAAAGTTTCATTAATCTATCTTGTGTACACTATTGAGAAAAAAAAAAGTTCGTGAAAGAGCCTGTTTGGACCGCATTGTCCTTCAATTGATAATACCAATTAAATAAAATATGAAAATAAATCATAAGCATGAAAAGAAAAAAAGATTATTACGTTGATATCAAGTTGTATCAATAGAATGTCAATAAACTGATATTTGTATCCGAAGCGCTTTGTTAATTACCTCATTCTATTCTATAATAGACTCAACGCCATATCTAACAGCTGGCATTCCTTGCCCATTTTGTGAGCGATAGTCTTTAATAACGCATGGTTACTCAAGGTATTGTACCCATGGCAACATAAAGGTGGATAGTTTAGGATTAGGAAGATTTGCTCAGCTTATACCAACGATTGGTTGCAATTTTAACAAGAGCAAGACAGCAATGGTAAGCTTCCTACATTTGGACAAATTGTAGCAAGCTCACACTTGATCGACTACAAAGTTTGATTGAACGATGCCTGAGTTCACTTGCTGCTTGGTTGTAGTTTTTAGAAATGTATTGATATTGTACTAACCAACTTGGAAGGTAATCTCACATTTATTGAACTATTTTGAATATTTGTTGCATATCTCTGTAGACAGCTTGTCCCTATTCTATATACGAAAGGGATACTTTTATGTAGGAACACAGTAAAGAAAACAAAAATGCTCAACTTTTGATAAGACTGCGTCCGATCCATAATATTCCGGCCCGTACTCTCATACTTCGAACTCCTCCTGAAGTTGTGGGCCTTTCCAGCTGTTTAACAATTTACTTGCTGCCGAGAAAAGACTTTACAGCAGAGAGGCGAGGCTTTTAATGCAGTAGACGTTATTTAATGTGGATTTATGATACAGTGTGACTGATAGTATCAAAGCTGTTAAAACAAAGGTCATGTATAGAGGAACAGACACATAATCATCGCAGCTTTGTACACATGAAAGGTATCTGAATAATTGTAAGTCCATAGCCAACCTCAAAACTTGAAGGAGCAATGCATGTATACATTAGTTTGTATAAAAATAGATGGAACAACACAATTAATAAGAAGAAAAATATAGATCCTTGTTAGAGAAATATACAGCTTATTGTATATAGCACACAGTCTCCGGTATGTCTATTTTTTATCGCTATGAAAAGCAAATGGTTGTATTATGTGCATTTAGAAAAAGAAAAAAAAACTTATTGAAAATACAGCAACGACAAATAAAGAAGCTACGAAGTTTTTTATAAAGTGCAAACATAAAATCGTTCCACAGGTAGATCAACGTAATTTAGTAACGTACAGTTAGGTAATAGAGCTTTGCTTTAGTTTTTCATTATTTGCCAGACTTTAAATCTATATTAAAAAAGTGTAATCTTTTCCATTACTATAATCTCAATCAATATAATTACAGTCAAATCACGAATTGTTGAAAGTGTCTCGCATTACCTGCTCAACCTTGCTTAAAACTGCCTTTATCTCTGTCCTTCTTTCTTTTTTTTTTTTAGTTGTTTTTCTTGGTTAAAAAATAGAATGCTCTCAAATTTTATACCACTTCTCAAATATTATATTTATCACGACAATATGTCTGGTTTTTGCTACTTCATCGTTATTAATCCTTTAATAATGTTTCTTCTGCTAATCGACCATGTTGACTACACTTGAACGGCATAAATGACGTAAAGTTTCTCAACAATCAACTATCTGAATCTACAACGATATAAAACATCTAGAGTGATGAACCATAAACAAGTATATTTATATTGTCAATATCAAAGCTGTCCTTGCTCAACTGTAGACCCAGAGTTGAATAGTCTAGATTACAAGGGAATTTGTTACACTATCGAGTGCCGTTGGTGGAGTTTGAATTGGTTGTATCTTGATGCATAAATACAAGTTACCATACTCTTTCGTTTATCTTTTATAAACAATAGGTGTTATTGTGGCGATGTGTACTTTCAATATTAAAAATAATTGACTTATTAATAATTAGAAGCGAATAATACTAATGTTTACTTGGAAAGCAACGAAGGACATGCTGGTGGGAAGCAACAGTTTACTATGACCATTAAAAAATACGGTAGATGTCATTATTCTGAATAAAGTAATAGTTAAATAAAAAGGACCTTCTCTATTACTCTGTAGTGAATTCATACAAATCAATAACGTCTCAGCTTAAGTTATGTAACAGATTCTTTTTCGATTCTGCAAATCATTCAATTAGTGTCATATTAGAGTAGATTACCATAGTAACATGAAACTGTAAGTTATTTCACAGATTTATTCAGTATGATTATTATGGCAATAGAAAGGGGTTGCAGTATTGATCTAAATGTATCAGATTGAGCCACTGAATAGTCAAGACTGATTATTTCACGGACCAAAATTGCGAGATTGGTGTAGAAATAAAGATAGATAAAAGAATCGTTTATTCATCTACCTTTAATATTGTAGCTGTAAAATGTTACCTTTTGAGACGAATGTATGCTGGTAATAGATTTCATTTTGACTATCTTTTTCTTTAATATTGCTTCTGGATCATAATACCATATGACCTCACTTTATGTTAGCGTGAAGTGGACACTTTTAAAAAAGAAGAAGCATGCGATATCTGTGAGAGTAATAGTTGTGAAAAGGACAGGTAGTTTCTCCTCTAATTTTTCACTTTTGCCTTCTCTATTCTATTTTCTTTTTCAGCATACAGCGTCTGATAAATTGCCCACTTTAGGTTTACCCACAAGCGAAACAACTTCTTAAAGGTAAATAGAGTGTAAAAATGGATGACATGGTGAAATGAACCATTGCTGGTATTTTAGGTTCTTAATGGAAAAAACGATATAGAAAATACAGAAACAGAATCTGTTTATCTTTATAGCACTTCCTTTTTCTACGTGCTCAAGTAGTAAAAATGTTGTATTCTATTTGTTTATACATGGCACACATATCAATGATGCCAAGCGGATAGCTTGCTATAGCCATGTTTGTCTTTCTCCAAATTATTAGGTATTTTAGTCTAATTTATACTTCGGCATCCTGCTTGATGCATTCAAGCCAGTAAGTTGAGCTATGATAGATTCATATCATGGTACGCTGTTATGGCTATAGTGTTTTCATGCCGCCTTTAATGTAACATAGCACAAAACCAAACTACGTTTGGAAAACCATTCTATCACATCGTTAGTCTTCAAGCGTTTTTAGTCTTTTCCACTTCATCTTTCATGCGATGTAGCCTCTTTGGTGACCACTAAGAATCTTTATGTGGGATTCAGCATTTCTTTCGTAATACAAGGATCGCATAGTGGTTACACCATCCCCCTTAACTTCCTTTCTTACCGACACTGCCGACATTACCATCATATGTAGTGGTTAAGGATAAGCTTAAAACTAAAGGCAAGACAGAGGCAAAGGCAGATGAAGAGTAAGGAGAGCATATCTTACTTATTATTAACTCACATTGATCAAGACACGTTTATTGAATAATTGCAAAAAAAAAAAGAAAAAAAAAGGATGCAAGAATTTAGACACAATTATATTCAAGAATGTTTAAGCAGATTATTTTATTTTTAAAAAGGGGAGGGCGAAAGACTACCAGTGTTCAGTACGTGCCAGCTTTTGAAGTTTACAGTAAAGCCAACAAGAGAGGAACAGGAACAAGGTGACCTTAACCATGCTACAAGACTCTCCGTGTTGCCCTTAAAGTGTGCTTCTTGGGTGGCCAGGTACGTTTCAAAAGCTTGCTTAATGAGCAGCACTAACATTAGAAACTTGAAGAATGCAAAGAAGTCCAAAAGACCACAAGTAGAGCCAAGACTATAACCTACAAAAAACCGCCACTCACCCACCCCTATAACCATGATAGGAAGGTTTTTAAAAAGACTCATAGATTATTCCCGAACTTCCCTGAAATTTATTGAGAGAGAATCATAAACAAAGCTTGCTTGAGATATTTGAAGATAGAAGAAAGAATAATTTGAATAAAGGAGGGAAAGTTACGTCTTTTATACTTTTTCAAAGCTTTCCCATGGGAATGTATTTTTGCTCATGCCAAACAAAGAGGCAATCAAAGTTCATTTATCCCTTTCTCTTCCTATCTTTAACCAAAAATGGGCTAATCATCTCTTTAAAAAAAAACTCACATACACAAACATTTGCTCTCCTTTGAAAGTTTGTTTATCCTTTTTTTTTTTTTTGAGAGAGAGAGACGATTTTGACCTAAAAGACATTTCTTGTCTTCATTCTTATGACTTGCATTGATTCATCTATTGCTTTAGTTGTGCCCTGAATCCAAAATATAGCATATTTTTTAAGCTATTTACTCTCTTCCGTGTCTTATTGATAGTCCATCCTGAGGTATAATCCATTACAAAAATGGAAGACCTGAGTCAACCCATTTAATCCAAACATACATTGTATCATGTCCTTAATCAAGTTTATTTGTTTACATATCAAAGCCAAGAGAAAAGTCTGAAAGTTCCATAAAATAATGCCAAAATAGGAGGAAGAAGGAGATAAACATATGATTCATGCAGATTACATGAATATCTTTGATAATGGAAAGAGAATAAAGCAGCTACTGATGATCTCTATCAGTGTCCTTTATTCTTTGTCGTCAAGATGACCATAACTAAGGCCTGTATTCGTCATTGTAATAATTATAGGCTTTTATCATCTACCCCCTGTGGTATTGCTATCATAAGGATAAATAAAGTGTGGTGATGGATATACATAGAGTCTTCTTTAAGCTTAGCGGATTTCTCTCCAGTAGAGAGTAAAGTTGTGTATTCAAGGCAAATGAAACAAATTCAAGCTTTGTGTAAATGTATGCTTTTTTGTGAAAGGATTATTTTTTAATAGTGCATATGCTTATTGTTTACAAGAAATGTGATAAAGGTTACTGAACAAAGTTATGATACACAGTAGAAGAGTAAACAATGCATAAAGTAACCTTTCACATAAATCGCAGCAATTGATGCATGCAAGCAGAACAGGACCACAAGGAAAACGCTCCTCCAATCTTGTATTAATACACTGTCGCAACGTGTATATTGACTTGGAAGCGGTTAGTTATCTTGCAATGGAATGTAGCAAAACATATAATTAAAGGACCACATAAAAGCATGAAGGCTGAAAATAAACATTCACAAAACTTTATAGCCACAAACTACAAGTTCAAGTTTACAAAATCTCAAGGATGCATTTCAAGTAAAATTTAGAAGTAAATGGTTTAAGAATAGGACATTTATTTTTATAATGAAAAAAAAAGACAAGTCTTGCGGATCTTTATTGCGTTACAGAGCAGACGTTTTCTAAAATTGATATAGATCGCTTTAATACGCTTACCAGATTATCTAAACCCTCTGTATTGCCCTTCAATTGCTTGATATTTTCATTGTACTTGGCTAGTAAGGTACGAACATTTTGGTCCGCACTTTCTAGTTCTTCATTTGGGACATAAAGCCTTTTTCTTGCTGAGCACCAGGAGTAGGAACACAAAGAGAAAAAGGCAGAAATAGTTACGCGGCTGACCAAAAAAATATGCTTACACATCTTTGTTTGATCAGAGCAGCTTCCGTTCTTCAGAAAATCTTCTTTGGTATTCACCTCATAGAAGAGGATGCCTTCAGTAAATGATCTGCACTGATAGATGTTTTCTTCGAGCTGCTGTACCATGAAACAGGCAGCGCCGTAATCAATGCTTTGTGCTGCTCTTTTCTTCTTTTCTTCGTTGACTGTCAAGCCAAGCCCATCAAAATCATGTGCAGCTTTGATTGTGTCCTATCAATAATCTAATATTACCACTTGGGATAATAAGTAGACTAGGCGATCGACATGCAATTGGTTATGATACGAATCTATGAGGTTATCGGTATGGAACGGAGCATTCTACAAATAGACATAAAGAGTTAGCTCTTAATAAACTGGAGCAATAAGCATTAATGATTGGAAGTCACAAATTGTTAAAGTATATGCAAAGAACAGTTGATGGGCATGATCGAATGCTTTCGAGGTTTCTGAGCATGCTATGAAGTTACACTAATAACTTTTTTTTCATTACTTAATTTTAGGGTACGTTCTGGCTTTGCTTGGTCTACACAGGTTGAGTTGCATAAAAGGCGTAAATATGGTTCTGATGGAATACAATGATGGTGTGATTTGATTCCCAGCCCAAATGTCACAAAATGTTCAGACATTCTAGCCTACATACAAAGGATATCAATATCTCATGTTCAGTAAGTTTTATAAATCGTTTTGTATCTTTATAATATTCTTACTTGAACTATTATTATCATTAGTATTTTTTCTTTCATGAAAGGATTTGAGCATCATGAAAGGAAAGGATATTCATATAGCAATAGACAACAAACATTAGATCATGTTACGAATGCTCTATACCAAAGATCCTTACGAAACGAGCCATACAGTCCATACCACTCAAGCACAAGCAGAGAACGAAGGGTAGAGAGACAGCTATATCGTAGGAATGCTGAATTTCCAGTTCCACCCCATGACAGAGTCATTTTTGCATATGGCGATGCGAGCCTTCCAAGCTCTATGCATTCATTTACTCCTATACCTTCCAAGGTAAAATGAATTTACAAAAATATGCAATATTATATCTAATACAGGCAATAGAAATTACGCAGACATTTATCAAAAAAGGGATAGTAATAGTAGTTGATGAATACAGGACGTCAAGAGTTTGCAGCCATTGCAAAGACGATTTACAGAATATTGTTGTGCCTGAAGGAGGATATGACTATGATCATAAGTCTGCAAATATTATATATATTCATAGCTGTACAAGAGATTGATCTCGATTTAATTTTTCTTAGAAAAGAGACATTTAAATGGAGAACAGATAAAAATCGTGCAAAATGGTGTATAGATAATGACAATAGTATTACTCGATTCAGTCTCTGTCCCAACAAAAAAGGCAAATAGATATCTGCCAAACTTTGAATGCTTCAAATTTATCTTCTAACCTAATCATTTACAAAATAAGCTATGTCCCCATTGTATACCCGTTGAAACTTTGCAGACAGTGCCCAGCTGGTAATGGCCGTGGTGAAAACTTGGTAAGTCATTTTTGCTTAGTTACAACTAGTTAGGTACTGATTATTCTATTTTAATACTGTCAATTTTATCCAATGATAGATCTGGAGCCAAGGCGTCAACGCAGCATTGAATATTCGAGCGATTCTTGCAGATTATGTTAATCATAACTGTAATGTCAGATCAAGGAATACTGCATTTAATAGAGTGTTTTAACCAGCACTATTAAACAACCAGTTGCACTAGTAAGTATTCTGATTCGAAAAAAAAAGTATTAACGTCATCATTTTCTTATCCAATCAAAAAATTCTGGAGTGATTTCAGTGAGTGCACTACCAGCTAAAAACTCAGCTATCTAGGGCCTGTTTGAGTGGTGAGGGAGGGGTTGTATTATTTTTTGGTCAGTGACTAGTAAACTCTCTTCTTTTTTTACTCCAAATAATAAACAACGATGGCTTCATCCGTTCGTGCCGCTGCTATTAACTGGTCCAAGTTGAATGTCACTCTTCCTCAAGAGACCGTTGCTTCTCTTCAAGCTTTCCGTAAGCGTAATGACGAAGTCAAGCGTGTCCTTGCCGAATTGAAAGAACAAACCACCACTGTTGACTTTGCTCACTATCGCAAGGTTCTCAAGAACCAAAACATTATCGACCAAGCTGAAAAGGCTGTCACCAACTTCAAGCCCGTTTCTTATAATTTGGATGCTCAATTGAATGTCATCAACCAATTTGAATCCAAGGCTGTATGTAGACATTAAAATTTTTATAGCAATTCCAGAGGGTGATTAACAGCTTGTACGATAGGTTGCCAAGGCTGAAAAGACTGTCAAGCAAATTGAACAAGAACTTAAGGAACTTCAAGCTACTCTTAGCAACATTCAAGAATCTCGTCCTATTGAACAACTCAAGGTAATAATAAAAATAGTAGAGTGTGAAATAAAGCATCAAAAATTAATTATGGGGTATTAGGTTGACGATGTTATTGCTGCCAACCCCAAGATCATCAAAGAAGTTGAAGAAAGCATCAAGAAGGGTGATTGGAGCGTTCCCGGTTACAAGGAGAAGTTTGGAGATATCTCTTACTTCTAAGCGATTTTTATCTGTCTTTTACTACTGTTACATATACATAAAAAGGTTTTTATCGACATTAAAACTCTATTGTTTGTTCAAAATATGTGTGAAATGGACAAAAGAGATAGACTCTTTCGTGAAGAATGTGTTCATAAAGGAATTTTGTCGAAAAACAATGGAAATGATTGATGTTTGTCTTTAGCATTGTTAAAAAAAAAAAGAGGGCGTCTCTGAGTAACTGTTGCAGAGCGTGTGTACAATGGACTGCTTTAGAGCTTCTTGTATTAAGCATTTGTATAAGGAATAAAACGGTAGAAAAATGGAGAAATGTATATTTTTTATAGTGTTTCGTACACACTTTTAATTGTTACTCCAGATACTTCTTAACTTGGGACGTTTTGGTCTGAAATCAACCGAAAGGTTAACGCAGGCTAAATCGTCATTATTTTCGGTGAACGCACGAGCAGCAACTACGAATTTTGCCTAAAATTCAAAGTTAAAAAGAGTTAATACAAAAAGAAAATGGTTATTTACCCTTGGTATTTCTTTTGGTAAGGCAGCTGTTGCTTTAATCTAAGAACAAAGTGTCAGTATCGTAAAAGAGCTTCCCACGCAGTTTCTTGCAGACTTACTTCGATTGGACCCTTTTCGATAGGACATTGAATGTTGACATTATCTCTGTTATTTTTTAATTCTTCACATATATCAAACTGTTTATGTAAAAGCTTAACCAATCCTACTTTGACTGTGACGTCGGCATAGGCACCATCTTCAATCTTTTCTGTAGCTATTCCTTTTACGATCACGGTGACGTTCTCTCCGGGTTTGACGTATTCTGGTAAAACTTTGATTGATTCAAGTTGAAATGGTTCATCGCCAACACCTTCAAAATATTTTTAGTACAAAGCATTGATTCATTTTAGTATCAACATACCACAGTCGAGGTATTCTACGTTTGATTCACCGAGAGCATTAAAGTATCGGCTTGACCAAAAGGTCATACGACCTTCTACAGTGAGTAGAAAGGCTACAAAACAGAAAGCGGATGCAAGTAAAGATTTAAGCTGCATTAAATTTACTCAAGAAATAAGAGAAAGAAAAGAAAGAAATGATATTATTTATACAAACTGATGATCTCTTACGTCAACCACAAAAAAGACCCCAAATATAATAACTGTGTTTCATCTTTTTGTCCCGTGTTACTCACATGAATTCAAATTCCTATAGAAGGCATAACTTGTTAGAGCCTTGCTTACATACTAGCAAAGAGAGGTTGTTCTCGTGGCTATTTCATTTTGTGTAGAGGGGGAATAAAAAGAAAGAATCTAGTATTGAATGGGTATATTCTATTTTGTTCTTATTAAACCCATTGATCGTATTCTTTAGTCCAATGACTAAATATTATTTTATTTTCCACTTGGATGAGTCTAACTAGTATTCTACTTTTTCATAATAAAGCTTACAAAAACAATCTTTTTAAACTCTGGAAGTACAATAGTAAAAGAACTATGACGACATAATTCTGTGGTTAATATACACAATACATTCTGATACTCTTTAATCATCTATAAACATTATCTTTAACTTCCTAGCTCAATCTGTAACTTGCTTTAATCAAGCTTATTTCCGCATATGACCAATCATGTGTGCGCTTATTGATGTTGCAGTCTTTCGATATTTTGCCTGCGCAAGATAACATATTTCCTTATGTTACTCATAACCGAACAAAATATCTTTTTTTCTATTGCAATCAAAAAAAGGTATATAAAGATGGTTCGTCATCGAACTTCAGTATCCTTTGTAAGAGGAAATGACCTGAATCAGAGGGTTTGCATATAGAATAGTCAGAACAAGACACCAAGCATATTGTATAAATATTATATCTCATCAAACGTGCTTTAGGAGCACTTTTTTTAAAGCGGGAAAAGAAACCATTGACAAGGTACAACCAATGATGATGATTTCTCGTGACTATGCATCAAAAATTTTTTTCGTCTTTAAAAATTTCCATGTACTTTCTTATTCTTCTCTTTTTCAAATTTATTGCAATGATGATAGCTTTGGTAAACGCTTGAATTCTATCCTTAACCCTTTAGAAGAGTCCTTTATTAAATGGACTTTTTTCACCCATATTCAAAGGTGTTGAGGGATGACGAGAATTAGGCGAATGTCTGAGCAAAACTTGCTGCTGTTTAATGAAAAAGGTACATTTATAAATTTAAAAGTTGAATTGATGATATCGCGTGAATGATCAACATACTGTGTTGGTGATTAATTAAACAAGTCTCTCTAAGAACAACTGATCAACTTTTATTATCTTGCTTTTAACAGTTATTAATGTGCTATTTTTTTATAGGTATTTAATCGAGTTAATTATGAATTAAATAAATAAAATATATAAATCATTTCTTAAACCATAAAACTGTCTTTATAATGTTTTGTATTCTAAAATTCCCTGATGTCTGTATCATTTCTTTTCTCGGTTATTTGGCTGACGTGAGATATCCATACACGTCTAAATAACCAGAGCTTCATAAATCTCGAGTATAAAGGCGTAAATGAGACAATACTCTACACATCTTTGAGGAGAGAGATCTATGAGGTTTCATCTAAAAATGCGGCTTTGATCTGAGTAATAATAACCAAGTATTAACAGTCATCTAATTCAAAAGTATAAAAAGGCAAAAAACTTTGGGAACTCATGATTTTCTTATTCTCACGCAATTTAAAAGAAGCTGTTCTGCTAATATAAGGATGTTGTTCTCTACAACATTCTATAAAGGAATGCTTCGAGAAGGAAAGCAGACGGTAGTAAAACCTTTGTTATGAGCTTATTGCTCTGAGTAACATTGACCAAAGCCGTTCGATATCAATTACAATTTAAAGGAAACTAAATGAAAAAAACTTTGGCAAAAATCGATGAATCTCAAAGGGATCAACGACTTGTAATCAGATGAGTGCGTTATGAATACGTTCAACCATTTTGAACAAGAATTGTATGATTGTATATTTAGCCTTTTACACTCGAGAAATATAATGAGCTGTCAACTCTATGCTCTGTTCTTTATGTGGCTTTTTCTTAATAAATTATCTCTTTAAAAGAACAAAGAAAACCAAATGCTCCCGTATACATTGTTGGACAACTAAGTCCAATGACACATCAATCGTTTTCTTTCTTTTGATAAAAAAAGGGTTGGCAATGACGGCTCAACCATGTACAATCTTCATTTCACAAAGTTGGAATACAATCCTGCTACTTGATACACTGGTTGAACAATTCAAAGTCTGTTTATGAAAGATGAACAGCAGGAATTAGAAATGTCCTAAGGATATTCTGGAGGCACTTCAATGTTGAAGAAATGATTCTCGCCGTGTTATGAATGTGCGTTCACGGCTATTAATTAGGTGACGTGCGGTCCGCATTAAAATTTTGGCCAATCATAAATTGACAGGCAGAATGCTTTCACTCCTTTTATATATTTACGCTCTTTAGTAACCCTTTTTCTTTTCTGTCCGCTCTCACATTCTCTCTCCATCATGGCTCAGTACGCGTATGACGAAGAGGGTTTTAACTTTTACTACTTTCTCATAGCAGTGTTATCACTCTGCCTTGTGCCTACTACGATACAATCGTTACATGCTTTATATAAATCAGCATGTAAGACTCTCTTTTATCACTTTAGCTATTGATACTCATCTTGTTCTTTTAGCCACCAAACATAAAGATGTCTGTCACTGCCAAATATGTGAAAAAGGAAGAAAGAAGGCAAATAATGTCAAGTCTAGTTCAATCAAAAAGTTATTGACGAGTCCCAAGTATGTTGATTCGTATTGATGATGTCACTTGGCTCACTTTTTACATTATAGATTTCTTTTCTTAGTCATCGGTTGGGTTGGAGTCGTACTTTTGGCCATGCAAGTTGCTAATGCTGAAGTGAAATCAGTTACTTGGGATCCTTATGAAGTTATGGGTCTCAAAGAGGTAAATGGTATAAGAAGAAAGAGAAAAGAATGAAACTCATTTCTATATGTATAGAGTGCTACTGAAGCTGAAATTAAAAAGGCTTACAAAAAGTTATCGCTTGTATATCATCCTGATAAAGCCAAGCCAGGCAAAGAAAAAGAAAATGAAGAACGATTCATTGATATTACCAAGGCTTACAAAGTGTAAAAGCTTATCTTTATTTCATGAATGAGTCATCTAACCGTTATGCTTAGATTGACAAACGAAGAGGCTCGTAGAAACTATGCTGAATTTGGTCACCCAGATGGTAAACAATCGTTCACTATGGGTGTCGCTTTACCCAAAAAGTTGGTTGAGGGCAATGGTATGTACGTTTTGGGCTTTTATGCACTCGCATTTGGTCTTGGTTTGCCCTATTTCATTGTAAGTATTTTACAGATCTGGTAGGAAGAAAAGTAGAATTAAATGTTATCGTAGGCTCGCTGGTGGTATAGATCACGTCGTCTTACAAAGGATAAAATCCTGAACAAGACAATGGGAGTCTTTGTCAAGGGTCTAAAAGAAGAAGATGGTTTTAAAGAAATCATTTACACTCTATCTGGTGCCATTGAATATAAAGAAGCTGTTGATGTTCGTCCAAATGAAGACAGAATGCTCAACATTATCAACGGTGCTATTGCAGATGAAATGGAAAAGAAGCTGGGTGAAAAGTTTGATCGTCTTAATGATTCAGTACCTGCCTATCGTCGCAAGGCTCGTGCGCTCATCTACGCTTACTTGCTTCGTGTTGATCTTGAAAAGAAAGGAGTAAACAAGCAGCTGATTAAGGATCAAAGCTTTGTTGTGGATAAGGCTATTCATTTAATTCAAGGTCTTATGCAAATCGCTACTGTCAAACAATGGCTCAATGTTACATGTCATCTGATGGAATTACAACAGCATTTAATGCAAGCTACTTTCCCAGGAGAGCCTAGCATCAAGCAACTTCCTCACGTCACTACGACTCTCGTACGTCGCTATAATCGTGGTAGAAAGACAAAGATTCAAACAGTTCAGCAATTCTGTGACATGCCTAACGATGAACGCAAGAACATGTTAAAGACACTATCTGATTCTGAATATTTGGATGCTGTTGAAGTCGCTCAGCGTATTCCTAAATTAAACGTTGAAAAGGCTGTGTTTAGAGTGATTGGAGACAGAATTGTTACAACAGGTGCAATTATTACATTTGTTTTGAAGTTAAGAAATGGCCAAGTCGTTGATGTTGATACCGAAACAAAAGAAAAGCAAGAACACGACGATGAGGACGAAGAAGAAGAATTGTTGGAAGATAAAAAGAAGAACAAAAAAACTTTGCCCTCTGCGCACACTCCTTACTATGCTGGTGAAAAGAAGCCTTGCTGGTGGATTTTCTTAGGCGATCCTAAAGTGAATCGTATCCTTGTACCTCACAAGAAGGTGACAGATATTGTTGATGAGGAAACAATCAAGATTCCATTCCCTGGCCCACCCAAGCCTGGTGTGTACACATTCTCGTTCTTTATAAAATCAGATACATACGTTGGCACAGATATTGTACGAGACATTACACTGAAAGTCCATGATCCATCCGATCTTCCTCCAGAAGAAGAAGTAGATGACAGTATCTCTGAGCCTGAAGAAGATTCTATTGCTGGACAAATGAAGCTGATGAGAGAACAAGGATTTGCTTCTGCTCTAGCTGGTGGATCCACCAAGAAGCCCCAGAATGATGATTCTGACTCTGATTCTTCTTCCGAAGAAGATGATAATAATTATGTTACTGAATCTGATGAGGACGATTAAATTTAAATAATACTGTTTCAATAAAATATATACGTTTCTTTTCATTTGTATACACCATAAAAATATTTATATTAAATGGGACTTTATTTTTATATACATTCATGAATACTTCATATACAAATGATGGTTTATTTCTTGACATTTTTTGCTAAAGGAGTAGCGCCTGCACGGAACAGAGGTACCGGAGTCGGTGTTTCTCCTGGTCGTCTAACAGTTGAGCCTGTACGGAGAGGACTTGATCCATAAGCACTCCTAAGAGCATCTCCAAAAGCAGTTCGTTGTAAATGGGGAGAGTTTTGACTTTTACGAAGTAAATGTTGTGCTGCAGGAGACATCAATCCAGCCCTAAATAAAATTAATATCAACAAAGCGAGTCAGGCAATAGGCTTACCCTGATCTCGGTGTTCCCTTGGACACCCTTTCGCTTGTCTTTTTACGATAGGCTCTAGATGCCTTCTCAGATAGTTTCATGCCTAATTGCTCTCTCCTTGAGATCTCTGGTAAAGAGAACTTGGGCCCTGGGGTAGCTGAACCGTCTACAAGCATGGGTGTACCTTCGATCGAACCCCAAGTCATTTGAGGAGTACCCACGCGAGAAGGACTAAGGGCTGGCGTAGATGCGACGAGTTGGTAGCCTCGTAAGACAGGTGAAGCATCGCTTGTTGCGTGCTGATCAACTTGACTGAGCTGTGTCCAAGGCGTCACTTTGCCTTGTTGAGTAGCGATATCAGACGGCGGTTTATCCTTTAAACAAAACAAGTTAACCAAAGTCAAATAGCATTATTATTATAATTACTTCTTGTGTGGTGAGTGGTATAGTGATGTCTGTATTCTTATAATCAATCGCCTTGGGCTGTCCTCGTGCATCGTCCTCCTTGATCCATGACTCGCTCTTGCCCTCGGGATAATACATTAATGCATTTCTGGCTTTATATTTCCATCCAGTAGGTCCTTCGATGAGCTGAACTGACTGTGTGCCGTTGGTAATTCTTAGTTGATGTGATTCTTTATCAAAGAACCATTTATTCTTCTCTTTTGCTTTTTGATTGGCCTTTTCGAGTATTTCAGCAAAAGAAGCATTATCTTCACTATCATCATAATTAAATTAGCTTCAATGAGATCATGTGTTTTATACCAACCTTGTATACAAAGTTTGAAATTGATCAAGTGACAGATCCAAGTTGACTCTTTTCTCTAGTTCAGATTCTTGTTCAAAGTAATAGTTTATTGACTGATTCTTTTTATCGACTATAGATAAGGGATAATTAGATTGGAGTATATTCGTTATTGTATCCTTATACCTTTCTTGGGTTGCTGGACATCTCTTAGTGCTTTACTTGCTTTTTGAAGATCAAATAAAGTTCCTGATTGTTGAGCTTGGAAATAGTTTTGCTGAGCCTTCATTTTAACCAAGTTTGGAAAGAAGTCTCTTTCGATAATGAAGCTGATAGCTTCAGTATAAGTATCTTCATCTAGAACAACAGGTGTACTGGTGTTCATCAGTGCGATGCATAAACAAGAAAGAAAAAAAAAAAATAATAATGGTGACGTCCAGAAAAAAAACTGATTTACTTATTTTGCTCCCTTTCTGAACTTTAAAATTTGGAGTGGCTGCCTTGTATGGCTAAGAAATAAGAAATAAGAACTTTGTTTATTTTATGCTTCATCTTCTTTGTGTTTGCATATTTATATTTGATAGAAGCTGCATCTTTTCATTCGCTGACAACAACTGTCTTAGTTCATTATATATTTGTGACAGTATGTTGTTATTTTCAAAAGTTAAATGCATACGACTTTTTAAAGCTTGTCTGCATACACTTGTGATGCTTGTCGACAATGCATCCGTTCTATCTCCAGCATCGGATGGTACTTCTGATTGAAGCACATCAGAGCTATCAGTAACTGCTTTACTATGATCATTCTCTATAGTATTCTGGATAAATGCTGTCTTACCCATGGTATGAATTCTCAAGCTAGAGTCAATTTCTAGGTAATGTAAGTACACTGTAGCATTTCTCTTGTTACTATCATGACAGTCTACCTTGGCTGTAAACCACACAGCTTTTATCGAAGCGATAAACCAAATACATATGCTTGCAGGCACGCTTATTTCGTTGAAAGTCTATACAATTGCATGCAGTTATCATTCATTGTTCAGTTGATATATCGTATACAACTTCTGTCGTGGAAGACTTGACAATATAGTAAACTTCTTCATCGATATACACTTTCTGCACCATATCTTCTAATGACAGCTCATTGATCTCTTCTGGTGCAATCATTCTCTTTCTTGTCTCTCTAGTTTCTGAGCTCGTACGTTCGATATTAGCGACCATCCTTGCAGTACTGTGCATAAAGTTTGTATGAACACCATCAACCAAGATAAAAATTAAGCGATCCAGTCTTCTATTCCTCTTTCTTTGTAAGTAGTTTGTCTTCAATTGATTGTGCCAACTCTCAATGTAGTTGATCGTTTCCATATTGGTAAAATCTGTGTTTGGTAGGCTCTGGCCCACTTAAAGACGCGTTCGTGCTCTAAGTAATAGTTTTTAAAATAAAACATAAATGCTGGATATATACTGAATTTTTGAATGAATTGGTCAATCTTTTCAGTATACAGCTCTGCTACTTTCCTACATCGTCGTCTTTACTTAGGTAACGACTAGCTGGTATCTGATCTTCTTGCTCCTTTACTGCAAAGCCAATATAGTCACTTGTTCCATGTGGGATGGCAATCATACAAGGTTTTCCAAACATATCCAGCCCGTGGTCTTGCTCTAGCTTCATTCAACTCTTGGTGTGTAATTTTCCACAATCACTTTTTTGTTAATAAACCATCTGAAGGTTCCTTTACATATAATCCTTTTTATCTAATATAAGAACATCATTAGGATACCAATTCTGTTAATATATCTCTAATTCACACTTGTTCTGCTTTAGATATACATCAATGCAAGCTTGATAAGAAAATTTATAAAAGTTGATCGTTTTTCTGACATACAGCAATTATGTTGTCAAAAAAGTTGTCCAAAGCATTCAATAAAGAAAAACTGTTGTCATATCTTTATTTTTCCTTTCATTCATAATATCAACATGCCTCGTAAAGCGTTCATATGTAAAAAAAGGCACAGATCGAACGGTCAGCACGGCCATCCATTAGAGCGGAGAGCAACAATGAAGTGCATGGAGAGGTTCTATATAATTTGACTTATCACTAAAAATGTGTA